>CAJNDT010006058.1:454498-749498 GCA_905221615.1 Symbiodinium sp. CCMP2592
TCTGCTACCACAAATCACCTGGGGACTCCCTTCTTGTTTTGGAGCATGATGTCTTTTCCTTTTAAATGCTGAGGGATGACCAGATGTCTCTACTTGAAAATTGGGGGAGCTCCACCCTTTCTTCTTGAGCGTCCTCCCCTTGTCAAGAAAGAATGGAGGTCTCTTCTTGCCGAGGGGTAAACGGGGCCCTCTTCTTTTTTGTGAAGTTGGAGCGGCCTGTTTGCTATGTTGAGATGGCGCTTTCTTCTGCCGCCTTAGATTGCTCTTAGTCTCTTCTTGCAGAGGATTTTTTTGGAAGCTAATTCAGAGGATGGGGTAGAGGGCTGCTCATGTCTTATTGAAGGCTAAGGGGAGGATCAGACTCTTCTTTTGAAGATTGAGACAGCTCAGTCCTCACTTCTTGAAAGCTATCTCTCTTCTATCTCTTGAGGAGGAAGAGGGGACGACAAGGAGCTCCTCTCTCTTCTTGTCGACTGAGAGGCAGCCGGAGTTCTTTTTTTCCCGTGAAGTTGGAAGGGTTCTCTGCTCATTTGAAATGCTGCGGTAGAGGATGTGCCAAGGGATCTCTTCCTTACCTTTTTGGGGAAAAGAAGCTCATTTCTTGCGGATGACGAAGCAGCGAGCTCCCTTCATTTATCGTCAGAGGAGATGGTGGGAGGAAGCTCTCAGTGATTTCTTGTGGAGGATGAGGTAGAAAATCTTTTTTTTTGGAAGCTAGGGGAGCTCTATCCTTTCTTGCTAGGAGCGAGGTCTCCTCAATCTTCTTAAGACGAAAAGGCGACATACCAAGAGGTAAGAAGGATGCTCTCTTCTGTTGCCACAAATCACCTTGGGACTCCCTTCTTGTGTTTTGGAGCATGAGGTCTTTTCCTTTTAAATGCTGAGGGATGACCAGATGTCTCTATTTGAAAATTGGGGGGAGCTCCACCCTTTCTTCTTGAGCGTCCTCCCCTTTTCAAGAAAGAAAGGAGGTCTCTTCTTGCCGAGGGGTAAACGGAGCCCTCTTCTTTCTCGTGAAGTTGGAGCGGCCTGTTTGCTTTGTTGAGAGGGCGCTTTCTTTTGTCCCATTAGTTTGGAGGAAGCTCTCAGTCTCTTCTTGCCGAGGATGAGGCAGAGGATTTTTTTGGAAGCTAATTCAGAGGATGGGGTAGAGGGCTGCTCATGTCTTATTGAAGGCTAAGGGGAGGATCAGACTCTTCTTTTGAAGATTGAGACAGCTCAGTCCTCACTTCTTGAAAGCTAGCTCTCTTCTATCCCTTGAGGAGGAAGAGGGGACGACAAGGAGCTCCTCTCTCTTCTTGTCGACTGAGAGGCAGCCGGAGTTCTTTTTTTCCCGTGAAGTTGGAAGGGGTCTCTGCTCATTTGAGATGCTGCGGTAGAGGATGTGCCAAGGGATCTCTTCCTTACCTTTTTGGGGAAAAGAAGCTCATTTCTTGCGGATGACGAAGCAGCGAGCTCCCTTCATTTATCGTCAGAGGAGATGGTGGGAGGAAGCTCTCAGTGATTTCTTGTGGAGGATGAGGTAGAAAATCTTTTTTTTGGAAGCTAGGGGAGCTCTATCCTTTCTTGCTAGGAGCGAGGTCTCCTCAATCTTCTTAAGACGAAAAGGCGACATACCAAGAGGTGAGAAGGATGCTCTCTTCTGTTGCCACAAATCACCTTGGGACTCCCTTCTTGTGTTTTGGAGCATGAGGTCTTTTCCTTTTAAATGCTGAGGGATGACCAGATGTCTCTACTTGAAAAGTGGGGGAGCTCCACCCTTTCTTCTTGAGCGTCCTCCCCTTTTCAAGAAAGAAAGGAGGTCTCTTCTTGCCGAGGGGTAAACGGAGCCCTCTTCTTTCTCGTGAAGTTGGAGCGGCCTGTTTGCTTTGTTGAGATGGCGCTTTCTTCTGCCCCTTTAGATTGCTCTTAGTCTCTTCTTGTCGAGGATGAGGCAGAGGATTTTTTTGGAAGCTAGTTCCGAGGATGGGGTAGAGGGCTGCTCATGTCTTATTGAAGGCTAGGGGGAGGATCAGACTCTTCTTGTGAAGATTGAGACCAAGCCGCCGAAGAGTCTGCCGGCGACTTCTCGCTCGAAGCGCTGGCCTGGAAGCCGCATATCGATCAGAACGATCGGCGGCCGCGTTGGCCTTAGCGCGGGCTCAGCCACGACATTTCAGCATCGCACACGAAACCCGGACAGCTCGTCCTCACTTCTTGAAAGCTATCTCTCTTCTATCCCTTGAGGAGGAAGAGGGGACGACAAGGAGCTCCTCTCTCTTCTTGTCGACTGAGAGGCAGCCGGAATTCTTTTTTTCCCGTAAGTTGGAAGGGTTCTCTGCTCCTTTGAGATGCTGCGGTAGAGGATGTGCCAAGGGACCTCTTCCTTACCCTTTTGGGGATAAGAAGCTCATTTCTTGCGGACTTGCGGATGACGAAGCAGCGAGCTCCCTTCATTTATCGTCAGAGGAGATGGAGACTTACAGGGAGGTAGAGGAGCTCGCTGCTAGGAATCAGCTGAATGAATTGGAGGGACTTTCTCCGTGTTTTCGTTGAGGGTTGGGGGGAATCTCCACCCTTTCTTGATCCGTCTGTCTACATTCCAAGGAGCCCCACCAATGTCGATGAGGCGAGACGAAAGATTCTATACTTGTATTGAGTATGTATAGAGAGACGTCGGTCCAGTACAATCGCGATATACCTACGTCTATAGTATGCAATGAAAACCCACAGTTTCAGCTGGCGACTATATCCTGTTTAAGGGCCGGCCCCCCCCCCCCCCCCCCCCCCCCGCCGCAAGGTTTTGAGACCTTGCTATGTTCTATATTTCTCTTCTATTGCTGCCCCAGCACGACCACCCCACATGCTGGACACGCCGGACACGCTCGCGACGCTGCCCCCTTCGTTGCCGCCCCCCCCCCCTTCCCCGCCGCAAGGTTTGGCTGTGCACCGCCCCCCCCCTCCCGCCGGGTCGCGATTCCTGCTATGTTTAATAGAAATCTATGAATCTATTCTTTTGCTGCCCCAGCACGACCACCCGGCGCGCCCGACACGCCCGCCCGTTGCAGCCCCTCCACCTTTGCCGGCCCAGTATGCCGCCCCAACACGATTTCGCTAGGAGCCCTTCCTCCTTAGCCTCTGCGCACTTTTGCGCGTCCTCTTTTGACACGCTCGCTTGCGTTTCTGTTTTCTAACGAGGACACCTCCTGCCACTTTAAACTGGTGCCCACACGCTCTTCGGTTGTCCACGATACCGTCCCGCGTTTTCGTTGATACGCGCGCTTGACATGCTGGGCACTTGTATGTATATGCCAGTTTTGGTTTTGCGACTACCTGACCTCCTGCAACTGTAAATGTATGCCCGCAATGGCGCTCCGCACGAATGCGCCCATCTGTTTTCGAGGACTTGACCGACACCCCACATGTAGGGCACTTGTATGTGTATGTTGACTTCGTTTTTTGGACCACCTCACCTCCTGCGACTGCAAATGTATGCCCGCAGCGGCGACGCGCACTAATGCGCCCATCTGTTTTCGAAGACTTCACGGACACCCCACATGTAGGGCACTTGTATGTGTATGACGACTTCGGTTTTTGGACCACCTCACCTCCTGCAACTGCAAAAGTATGCCCGCAGCGGCGATGCGCACTAATGCGCCCATCTATTTTCGAGGACTTGACTGACACCCCACATGTAGGGCACTTGTATGTGTATGTCTTCTTCGGTTTTTGGACCACCTCACCTCCTGCGACTGCAAATGTATGCCCGCAGTGGCGACGCGCATTAATGCGCCCATCTGTTTTCGGGGACTGGATCGAGACTCCGCACGTAGGGCAATCGTATGCGCGAACTGACAACACGTCGGGCACAAGGGCCCCGTCGTGAACTGCCTGCACCTTCCCGCAGTGAGGGCAGGACGTGACGCCAGTCACTAGGCTATTTAGGAATGTCTCCGCGCAGTGCGGACACACGACGGGCTTCTTGCGTTTCACCTCTTGCCAAATTTCCTTGAGCACAGCCTTCCGTTTTGTTTGGAGGTTTGCTGAAGCTTGTGCATGTCTCCTGCGCCTAAGGCGACGCTGGGCATTTGCCGCAATTACTAGATACTGCGACCAGTTTCGGCACACGCTACACGTTCTGTTTCGCTTTCGTCCCCAACCACTTCGCGCGAACAAGTTCTTCTCCAACCACAAACCACACGCGTTGTATTCGCGCTTGTGTATGCAAGCCTGGCAAACGCTGCGCCATATGTTGATGTTTGTGACCGGCTGTCTGAATGCTTCCTGTGCTCGCCAGGTGTGGCACCGGCAGCAGGGGAAGGGTGTGCCGCGCTCTCTGTAAGCTTTGGTACACTCTCGGCAGACGATGTCGTCTGTGGAGCAGTTCCAGTTTGCTGCGGTGTAGTCCCTCCGCAGACGCGCTGCTCTGCATTCGTTGCAGACACGTGTCTTCACACAGTTTCTCAACACTTCTTCCAAATTCACGTCGTGGTGGCGCCACTGCTGAAGCAGAAGGCTTCGGAAGCTTTTATCACCCTGTTGGAACGTCTCTGCCGCAAAAGCCCGCAGGATGAGCAAGCGGGCACGTTCTGTGACCCGTCTTATGGCCACGTACGCAGTGAGAACGCTACACACAGCACCCAGGACAAGATCAGCTATCACACCCTCGGAAAGGGTTTGGCCTTGAGCACCATGTGCTGTTATTGCAAACGCAGGCAGCAGCGGCAATTGCCTGCGTTGCACGGCGAGTTGCGGCGCCTGCCTTTTTGCGTCTAAGTGCCATGTGCGTTTCAGCGGTACGACCGGATAGACACCTTTTTCTAGATCTGCTACTTTCCATGTCGCACCTGGAAACTGCACGAAAATTCCATTGCAGCCATGCACTGTCGCAAGAGCATGGTCGCGCGTGCGATCTGCCCGGAACAAAACCATGCCTGCGCAGCCTTTTGCACGGACCCCTGCGAATGCGACTTGTGGCACCCGCGCGAGTCCAGACATTCTCCAGCTGCGCGTCGCAGCTCCGGCCGCGACACACAAAGCAAACAGTGGCCCGAGCGGGACACCTCACTCGAAGTCGTCCTCTTCTCCCTCTTCGCGAACCTGCGCAGCTCCCAAGCTGGGTCCGCCTACCATGACGCACAATGCACGCAGCCCCAACACCACGCCTCAGCAGCAACGCGGAGCCCAGCCGCAGACACCCGCATGGACAAAGTGACTACCTCTGTTAAGCGAGCTGCCATCTTCCTTTTCTTTGCCGAGGAGCCGCCGGAGCCGTGAAAGGCCAAGAGCTGCGCAGCTGGCGAAGAAGCGTCGCCCACGCGTTTGATGCGCGACGCCGTGGTAGCCCCAACCTTTCCAGACGGATGCAACCATGACATGTTAGCCGGTGCAACACGAAGCATTCTTCCTGCCGCCAACGCGCCTCCTTCTCCTTCTGCAGATCCGAAGCTTCCACCAAGTGCACAGACCCCACGTCCTTGACCTTGCGCACGAAGTTTGCATACTCCGCCTCCACACAAACACATCAAGTCGGGCAATCCGTCCTTGGCTCAAAGGAATGGTCTTCCCGAAGCGCGCATCCTTGCTTCGGTCCAAGTACTTCGCGAAAAAGTTGAGCACGTCCCCACGACCATTCCAGACCTGCGCCTCGTTCATAATCACCCGCACACTGCGCCATGTTGCCGGGCCTGCCGGCGCTGGAGCCGGCGCCGCCCCCTCGTCACTGCCCTCGGAATGCATCGGAGAAGGCATCTGCTCCTCGGATGCCCCGGAAGCGCCCACATCCTGACCAGACTTGGCCGAACCCAGCTGTGGCGCGGTATGCTCGAGCACCTTCGAACCTGCCGGCAGACTGAGCACCTCCTCCGGAGACACCGCCGCCACAACTGCCCCCTGCCGCATAACAACCTCCACTTCTCGCCCGAGAGCCTTGGTCAGCTGAACTTGAACAGCCTCCGCAGTCTCGGTTGTAGCAACCAACGCCCAAACGGCAGACATGATCGGAGTGCTACGGAGTTGCTACGGGACCTTTCTTGGGTCAAACACTGCGTCGAAGTCTAGAACCCCTACGCTCTTGCTGCACCACATCTGTTGCAGGCCACACGACTGAATACTTTCGCGAAGCCCAACGGACTTGCGAGGACGGGTTCCAAGCTTCTAGACTGGGTGCCTCAAGGATACGACCTTTTCGAGTTTTGGGTATAAATCCTGGAACCCAAAACCTCAAGTTCCAAACGAAGCCACTAGTGCACTTTCAGCCCTGGCCCGGACAGAGCCTCCAACGCCAGAAGCCTCACCGGCACGAAGCTGCGCCGCCGGAAGGGGAACGAAGCTTGCCTGCAACAACTCTTCCACATATGCGGCGACATGCATTACAGTCGCGCCCGTGCCCAAAACCTGAGCCGCGAGCGTTGCTCACCAAAACACGTCTCAACAGGCACACATTAAATACCTTCACGCGCCATGCTCGACGCTCCAAGCGGTGCAGCAGCCATGATGCTTTGTCCAGTTCCCGGAACACCTGAGAAGCTGCTGCGCGACAAGAAAAGTCCTGCCCGGCGGGGACTGCTGGTGCAATCCAAGACACATTACAGATCGAGCAGCCACGGAGCCTTGACGCCGTGCTGAGGCTAATCCCGAACTTCTCTGACACGCATCTCGCCAACGGAAGCCTCTTGCCGGCCTCGCTTGAGAAGCTCTGCCTACACAACGATATCGTGGGTTACTCCTACGTCTCCGCTGCGGCCACATGCAGCCGGAACACTAGTCGAAGACGAAACATGAAGAGTCGCGCTGCCGCTGCGTTAAAGAACGCTCTGCTCAGCCGCCGCACACCTTCCAGTGGCCGCGCCGAGGCCTCCAGCGCCGCGCGCCGCTGCATCACCGCCGCACGCTGTGCCATGAGGGTGCACCGTCCGGGGGATCTCGCTTCGCAGACGCCGTTCGGAGATGTCGCCTTCACGAAGGAAAAAATGGGCCTGACGACGCCCGTGAACACAACCCCCAACCCCCAACGCGCCTGGCATCCTTGCTGCCAGCAGGAGCTGCCGCAGCTTGGCTAGACCCTTACATCGCAGCCGCGCGCGCTTCAACGCGCGCTCTGCGTTGCGCCGCGCGTTGCTGCTTTTCGACATGCCGCCCCCGCGGCCGCTGCAGAGCCGGAATGGCGGGCTGCAGGACTTGGGGTTTGGGGGTGCCCTCCTACTTCATGCCGCCTACCTGCGCCGGGCCCCTGGGAGCGGGGTCGGCGGCACCGGCGCAGCCCTTCAATAAAAATCGGGCAGCGCTTTGCTGCCCTGTATGGACTGAGCTATGGCTCAGACGAATGAGCTTCGTCTGCGAAGCAGAAGCCACGACCGACAGTGCCGCCGACCTGCCCCGGACCCCGCATCATCGGACCCTCGTTTCTCCCTCGGGCCGCGCGGGGCCTGGCCCGAAGGCGTCTCGGAACGCGCACGCGTTTTGCAGCCATTCCCCGCGGTGTGGCGGGTTTCGGGGCCGCCGTGGACGACCCCAGGAGGCGAGCCGGCGAGCATCATGAGCCCTCGGGCGCCCGCAACCGGCGCCGGCGGCGCGACGTGGGCGCGAAGTCATAACTCCCAAGTTTTTGAGTGGGTTGCGGAAGCCGCCAAAGGGCGCGCATCATGAGCATCAGCGGGGTCCGGCGGACGGGGGGTGCGGGCTACATGCAGGGCCGACGGGGGCTGAGAGCCTACGATCACCCACAAGTTGCGCACTTCGGGCCTACGTTGCACTTATCTATATACCGCGGGTTTCTGACAACAGCTCGCGCTGCCCGCACCTGGGCGCAGCCCCTAAACAAACACAAACAGACACAGGCATGATAAAACACATATACATGTACATATACATGTACCTACACTTTTTATATATACACATAGATGTATAAAAATTTTGATATGCCCAATGTATTCGTCTATCTCTCTTCTTCTCCCAGCCGTATGGGGCGAGTTAAGTCCCGCGGGCGCTAGTGTATTACGCGCTGCACAGAGAGGTGTGAACCTTTAGAAGGGGTTTTCAAATAAACTAAATCTATCTATCTTCTTCAGCACAGCAACACTATCTCTCTCTGACTCTCTCTTCGTCTGTCTGTCCGTCTCTGTCGATCTGTCGGTCTCTCGATTTGTCGGTCTGTCGGTCTGTCTGCCTGTGGCAGTTGGTGCGTACGTATACGTGCGCGTTTCTGTAGATGTATATGCAGATGTAGATGTAGATGTAGATGTGCATGTATATATGCATATGCATACGCATACGCATACGCATGTGCGTAGGCTTAGGCGTACATGTGTATGTGTATGTGTACGTACGGACATAGGTAGGTACGTCTGTATGCATGTATGTATATGCAAATACGAGCAATGCTGCACATTGATGTATGCTTGCAATTACACCTGAAAGTACGTGAGTCACATTTTCACCATAACTACATGTCTGCGACATACACTCCGCCGTCATCACCTACGTGCATGCCTGTGCCAATGTATGCACATGTATCGGCATTTCACAAGCTCAGCTCCCTGCGACCCTCTTTGCCCCCCTGGCTGGCTGATGTGACAGACTGCTAATGCTGTTGCGGGCAAGCCTACCGTTTTCGGTCCGTCAGTGCTGCTGGTTCTACGCTTTTCTCGATTGATGCTTGTGACTACACCACTGGTAATAGCATCGCAGAGACTGCCATGCTCGATGCTTAATCTCCTTGCTGCTGGCATGACTGCTCATCGGATTGGTACTTGGTACGTCTAGCGCGAGCATTGTCACTGTGATGATCCGGATGATGCTACAGCTGCTATTGATATGACGATGATGGTGAAGATGCTGGTGGTGGTTGTGATGGTGTTGGCGCTTCTGTTTGCCATGCTTGCAGCAAGTACTTTACAGCCTGTGAGCTTCTCCTCTCACTGACACCACTAACCAACGTGGCATAGCGGTGGTGTACCGTACTTTCGCCCGACATCCGACACATCTCTGGTGACCCTGAAATCGCTAAGCGACCGATGGGTAGGAAATGAAGCCAAACAAGACTCGCCTCTGATTCCCCTGCCGCCCTTGTCGTGACAACTCTTCCGCCTGGCCGCCCTTCAGCTGCTCCTTGGGCGTCTGCCCGGCCCCAACCAAGCCAGGCCTGGGCACTCGACCACGGTCAGAGGACACGATATAATATATATATATATATATATATATATATATATATACTATAATATGATATACATATATATATATACATATACTATTATATCATATTATGTTATGTTATTATATCATATTATATAAATTCCTGCACAAGCCAACTTTCAAGCACCTTTTCACAAGCGCTCGGCCGTGAGAGCTGTACAGCTGACATCTTGAGCACTCGCATGTTTCGGGCGCTGTACAGGATGCCATAACATAACATAACATAACATGATATAATATAATATTATATTATATTATAATATATTATAATATATTATATTATATTATATTATATTCTATTCTATTCTATTCTATTATACTCTATTCTATTCTATTATATTATATTATATTATATTATACTATACTATATTTTATTATATTATATTATAGTATAGTATATTATATTATATTTTAGGGTCCTTATAATATGGATCCTACTATTTAGGGTACTATATTAAGGTCCCCCTATTTTCGTGTCCGCGCATGTCAAAGCATGCGCAGCCCGTGCCAGCACACTTCAGGCAGGGAGGGGGAGGACGCTGCCGGCAGCGGCAGGGAGCTCCTCTTTCTGAGAGACCTCTGTTTCTCCCGCTGGTTCCTCGGTTTCAGAGGCAGGCGAGGGGGCAGGCTCCCCAGGCTCCCCCTCCTTGCTGTCATCTTGGAGTTTCACCAGTAGGCTCCTCAGGCACTTGAGATCCAGCTCTGTCTCTGAGAGAGACGGTAGGCCCTCAGCAAGCAAGTATTCTGCGGTGTTGGAGTGGAGTTTTTGTCCCAGAGCGTCCAGGCAGGACAGCATCAGCTCGGCCAGCTGCAGATCGCGGGCCTCTAGAGCAACCAGTGCGAAGCAGGTCGCCGTCTCCTCAAACTTCTCTACATCGGTACGTGAGCCGAAGAGGGTGCCTGGCGGAAGGCCCTTCGCCAGGTGGGAGAGCGCAACTTCGCTGATTTCACAGAGGTTCCGTCGCAGCCCCGGATCGGCCAGAAAGGCCTTCACATCCCCCAAGTTTCGGAGAGAGTACTGGGGCCGCGAGGTTCTCCGCACTTGTTCCAAACTGGGCCAGACCCACCAGATCCAGTGGCTCGTCTTCCGCCCGTTTCGAATCTCCTCTCCAAAGGCTGTCGCCGACGCGACAAGGACTTGCTCTCAAACTTTGCCCCGGCTACCCTACAAAATGCAAAGCAGGAAGTGGCAGCCCACTGCACCGACTATCTGAGTAGGTGTGACACTCACGGCTGTAACTTGCGCTGCGAGCTGCCCACATCAAACACTCCAAGGAAGTTCGAATCCTCGCCCCTCGGTTTCAAGAGTCCAGCGAAAAATTGTGCTCAGAACCCCAAAAGCAACCTCCGTTTGTTTGACCCCTCGACCGTCCTTCAATGCCTGCTTGTAGCCATTCCCGGCCTGTGCCTGGTTCACAATTTCTCAGCTTCGGTCATGGCTTCTTCTTCTTCGATGACACTGCTAGAAAAATAGCGGGTACTGGAGCTTCAGGCAGAAAAGCAGGAACCCTGGCGCTAATAATCTCCTGCCATGCGCGACAAGCACTCCCACGACAGAATTCTCACGTTTGCCCTAGCCGTCTTGAGGGTAACCTAAGTTTTACTGGAAGGATGACTATAAGGGTTGCATTCAGGGTCAAGAGAAGAGTTACATCCTAGGTGCAGGCCTTGCGGATCTCTTGCAGCACAGGATTCTTATCAGACGACGGCATGGCGGCGAGGATCGGTGGCCGAAACGGGTTCAGTTTAAGGTTTAGGGTTCGTTCTGGTGAGGCAGTCAAGATTGGGGGGTCCTTGATCATTAGAATCGGGCTTTGGGGGTGTATTGTATTCTGGTTTCGACAAGGACTATGACTATAAGGGGCTATGACATGGTTATTCGGTGATATTATATGGCTGAATCTAAAGTCCGGCCTACCCTCAGCCTGAGGATGCCTTATCCAGTGCTTTCGCTGTAGATCAACTCGGAAAAGCTTTCCTGACGCAGCAAATACCATTCTTGCCGTTCCTGTAGAGGATACGTAAACAGTGGGATGCGACGCAGCATCGCATGTGCCCTGTCTCTCGGAACTCCCTGAGCTTGCCGTCTCGAAACGAGCTAAAATTCTAAATAGAGTTGCCCTTGGACGCTTGAAGACATGAAGCCTCCATCCTTAGCGGCGGACAGCGGCAGGAAGGGATGGTTCGAGTCCACGACGATGTCGGACAAGACCAGCGTGGGGGACTCGGCAACACTTTATCTTGCGAGCTTCTGAGAGGCAAGGATGAAAGCTACACAGAGTGCACGGCTCCGATGGGAAGTTGGGACTCTACCAGCCTGGTGCAGCAGATCACCTTGGAGAGAAGGAAGCTTGCCTTAGGGTAGTAGGGAATGGAGGAATGGGGTACATTTTTAACTACTATTACTACCATTCTTCCATTCCTACTAACCAAAGGTAAGGAAGAGGATCTTAGAAGCATCCCGGCCAGCTTTGTGAACACCCCTCTGCTTGTTACCTTGTAACCACTCCCTCCCGTATACCTTCCCTTCCGGTCGCTCAAAACAGGAGCACCTCGAAGTCCACCGTCCAGCTCTCCTCGCGTGCAGTCATAAGGACTCTTGGGGGGGTAGAGGGACTATACTTCCTTGAATAGGCCTTATTGGGTCCTCATTATGGGTAAAAAGGCCGCCCAACCCCCCTCCCTACGCCCTCATAGTCCCTATTATGCAGAGATCTGAGACTCCAACAAAACACTGGCGGCTGGTGTTTAAACTAAGTGTCGAGCTACAGGGGTCGAGCTACCAGGAACTATCTGTCATGGATCTGGGCCAGCTTCCAGCGGATCAGGTAGCAACCTTCTGAACAGGCTCCTTGTTCTCAACATCATGTCGGCCCGCGCCACCGTGCGTGATGAAGATGGCGGAGGCGCCTGGCACAGACACCCCCAAGCAAGCGGGTTGGGCCGGTTGGAGGTCCTCCCCGGACAGAGGGAGCCTGTGAAGTTCACGCGCTGCAGATCCAGCATCGACGTCGGAGATCCCTGGAGGAAGTAAACCTCTCCGGGCCAAAGTGGAGTGAGAGCTTGGGCTTCAATGACAAAGATGTGCAAAATGAGGGACACGCGTGTGCATGCATGCATACATACATACAGAAACACAGTTACGCGACGGCTTCTGTGTGTATGCATACATCTTTACAGGCAGAGATGTACGTATATGTGCAATTGTATGTATGTGTCCTTAGATATTTTTGTAAGCCTACTATGTGGATGTGTCTTGCGAGCTACGTATGCATGCATGTATGTATCTGTGTGTGCATGTATGTGTGTATGTGTGTATGTATGTATGTATGTACGTACGTAGGTGCTTATGTATGTATGTAGGCGTGTGTAATGAATATATGTATATGTATATGTATATATATATATACATATACATATATGTAGACATTCATGCATGTATGTATGTATGTATGTGTTTATGTATTTCTTCCTTCAATATTCCGCCTTGCTTGTCTTGTCCTCGCCTGCTCACTGGTCTCGACATTGAACCAATCCCTCGGCTGCATGGCCTGAGCTCCAGCATCAATGGCCCTGCCAGCTTTGACGCATGTCGCTGAGGCACCCGGCGGACAGCACAACTACTGGGATGATGTCCTCCGCGTTCAGGATGCTTTGGCGCAGGGGCCTCGGCACGGACATCTAGCCTTCGCTCGTGTTGCGAGGCATCCGGATTCGGTCTCTCTTTGCAACCGAAGTCTCTTGACGAAGTGTTCGATGCCCAGGCGGAGATCCTAGTCTCTCGAAGAACGCCCTTCCCATTTTCAGATTCCCTCAAGCCCTGCCGGCCGAACCTGGGAAGTGGTCTGACCAAAAGTCCCGGAAAACCGGAAGAGACGAAAATCACATGGAGGCTGCTCCTCGGTGGTCTCAGTCCCGACGGCCAGGATGAGGATGTGGCCACCAACCTCGGGCCCAGGGTTCCCACTCTTGGGTTCCACTAAACCGTCTTCGTAGTCTGCGATGCGACCAGTAGTAAATTGTCCATACATACATACATATATATATATATATGTGTGTTTATTTATTTGTACAGTTATTTCGATTTACACTTACACTAGAAATTTGCATTTCTGTTTATGTCTGTACGCATGCATCCATGAATGAATTGCAATTTCATGTCACGTAATGTCATGCAATGCAATGCAATGCAATGCAAGCATGTATGTATGTATGTATGCATGTATGTATGTAACTACGTAAGTATGCAAGTCAAACAGAGTTGGGCCAATTTCAGCCGCCTCTTCTCACTTTTGAGATCCAAGCATATCGTGCCCCAGCAGCGCCTGCAGCTGTGGACGGCCTGTGTCTTCTCTACTCTCAGGTACGGCCTCACGAGCACTGGTCTTCCCCCTCGGGGACCTGATATTATCCGGCAGGTTGTGGCCAAGCAGATCCGTCTTGTCCTCAAGTCTCCAAGCTGGATCACTCACGAGAAGACGGCCGCGCTCTATGCTAGATTTCACTTTCTGGACCCTGTTGATCAGATGGCTGCCCAAATGCAGTCTAGACACAGCCGGCCTTCTCTCAGTATTGAGGCCTTTGACACTCCAGAACGCCAACGTTGGCGCTCTGCCCTCCCGGCCTCCTTTACGCCCGGCCCTCGTACTGATCGACTGTCGCCTACCCAGTCACCGGAGGAGATGTCTCGTTGTGGCCTCGTCGACGTATCGGGTGTCATTGCGCGCACCTACACCTGCCCACACTGCCCGCAGACTTTTCCCACCTTAATTGCCCTTCGCACCCACTGCACCAAATCCCATGGGAAGCTTGCCCCGGATGTTCCCTCTCCGGTTGACCCAGAGACCCCTTCTGCCTCGACTTTACACACTACATCCGCTCGCCGGGAAGCTGCTGCTCCCCCCGCGGCTGCTGTTGTGTCTACCCCTTCTCCTGCTATCCCGCCCTCGCAGAAGGAGCTTCGTGCCAGGTTCATGCAGTTCGCTAAGGATGGCATGCCCCACTGTCTTCTCTGTGATCGCCAGTTTGCTGCATGGCCGCCTTTTCTGAACCATCACTACACCAACTCCTGCCCTGCTCAGGCTCATGATGGATCCCTCGTGAAGGACCCTGCAGCCCCTGCGGCCTCCTCCTCAGTCCTTGTTGCTGAATCAGTCCCTGATGCGACGCCTCAAACCTCCGACCTGGTCCCGCCAGTTGGGGTGGACACTCCGCCTCCCGTTGAGGTGCCCTCTCATCAGTTGCCGCTCCTTCAAAGATCTGACATCCGAACACTGGCCTGTCAGGAGGATTGGCAACCTCTGGCACACTACCTCCGCTCCCTGCACTCTGCTCATGGGCTGCGGCACTGCCCTGTTTGTCATCAATGGTTCACTCGCACACAGGACATTTTTCGGCATCTGAAGAGGCAGCATCCGCTCCCGGCCCTGCAAGAGTCAATGAGAGCTGATTGGCTTACAGCAAGGACGGCTGCCGCCCGCTCCCCTTGTAGCTGGTGCAGACTCGCTGTGACGTTTAAGACTCAGCACGCTGTCGCCTGCCCTGTTCTACAACAAACCATCACTTTGCGCATCCTCATTCGCCATGAGCTTGGCCTCCTCTCTTGCCCTGGGCAGCGGCCTCTCCCTGCAGGAGACACAACAACGGGAGGCTCAGGCCGAGCTGTTGCTCCTCCAATGCTGGGGAGAGGACAAGAAGGCGATGGTTCAGGACACGGCCAACAAGCGTTCGGAGATGGACCAAACGGAGGAGCCAGAGAGGGAGCGCGACGCGAAGTACTCCAGACCGGACTCCAAGGGTGGCTACGGCAGGGGCGGGAGAGGCAAGGGCAATCAGCCAAAGGCCAATGGCCCTCGCAGACAGCCCTTCCGCCGCTCGGCGGAGACAGAGGCCGGGGCGCCGGAGGGCATGATGTGGCTTCTGGGCAAGCTCCTTCTTCGGCACGAGGATCAAATGGGCATCGACAAGACCCAAAACAGCTTTGTCATGTTCTTCAAGCGAGAGAGTGCTCTCTCCCTGATCCCTCTCTTCGTGCAGAAGTCTCAGCACTGGAATGCCCTCAAGGAGCAGAAGCAGGAAAAGATGGACGAGATTGCTCTCCCTCTCAGAACCTTCCTGTTTCATACCCTGTTGGAGGCTCTGGTGAAGCGCATCAAGGATACCGTGCAGAACGACGAGCAGCTGAAGACGGCCACCACCCTCCAGGTGTTCCTTCCACGGGACGGCGACGCGGAGCTACAGGTGCCTTTTCTAAGCTACAACCAGGAGACCAAGACTCTGGCGCCTCGGCAGGATCTGCAGCCCCTTCCGGTCTCAACGATGCTCGAGAAACTGCAGGTCTTACAGAAGCAGTGCCTTTGTCCCCTGGCCATCATGCGCTTCCACTCCACCCAACGGCTCAGCGGGCCTCTCCAGGGCCCCACCGTGCCCTTCCTGCTTCAGGTGGGTCACAGATCGCCGGAAGCAGCCGAGCTATATCTGAGCCTCCGCTCGCTGGCCAATTCAGCGATTTGGCAGTTGGTGGGAGGGTCCCTGCGCCCGGAGAAAATGGGTCGCTCCGCGCTGGCGACAGAACTTGCTCGCCGTCTGCAAGGGCCCTTCACTCAGAGTGCCTGTTCTCCCTCTCACCCCAACTGCTGCGTATACGCAATGCCTCCAACCACTGCTATGCTAACTCGATGCTGTGTTGTCTCCACTGGGCCAATCAGTTGCTCTGCTCAGCGCCGGCTCATCCTCAGGTGATCTGGTCCGCGGCCATGCATTCAGTCATGCGGAGAATGACTACACAGGCGCCTGTCCCTGATCTCTGGTCTCTTCTCCAATGGGCCATCTTGCATTCCGGGTGGGCCCGGCCACACTCCCAACATGATGTTGCGGAATATCTCACCTTCTGTCGCAGGTTCGTCATTCCGGACCTGCTCTTGGGCAGGTGGCAGAACAGGCTTCTTCTTGCCGACTGCAACCCTCTTCGCTGCCAGGTGCGTGACTGTGGGGAAGCATGGCCTATGCTCCTTGCAACGCCACCCTCTCAGTGCGATACAGGCCCTAGTGGCAGAGTTACCATCCAACGGCTTATTCATGCATGGAAGGTCCAAGCTGCGGTTGGAGTCACTGCCCTCGAACGTGAGCCGAGCCTTTTAGTTTTGCAGGTCAATAGGTTCAGCCCTGATGCTATCGGTGCAAAGGATGCAACGAGTGTGCTGCCCGATCCTCGCATCTTGCTACCCTGCTTTCAGCATCGACCCACTCCGCATAATTCCGCCCTTCTTGTGAGACACTGCGAATACCAGCTGATTGCAATCATTATGCACGAGGGTCCCGATGCAGCATCCGGTCATTACCGTGCGCTCCTTTGCACTTACCCTCCTGAATCGGAGCCCACTTTCTGGCTATGCGACGATTCAAAAGAGCCGACCACTCTCACCGAGTTGCCGCTACCAGCATTGACCACGGGCTATCTCTACTTCTACTGCCGCACTCAGCAGTCTCAGCAGTCCTAGCATGCTCGGAACGTTATGGGCCATTCGTGGCAGGTCCCGATCATCGCTACGGCTGCTAGCACGTTTCTCACCGACGTGTGCAAATGCACATGGCTCACAGCAGCCGGGGTGGCTCCCTGTCATAACAGCCTCGCCAAGCGGACTTCCTCTGCAGCGTATGAAAGAAAGAAGTATGCAAGTCTGTCTGTCTGTATGTCTGTATGTCTGTATGTCTGGACTTTTATGTGCTATACATATATATATATATATATATATATATATATATATATACGTATACGTATAGATCGAATGATAGACCCCGAAATCGGGAGAGAGCGGTGCACGAGACGGGACGGAGCTGGCTCGGCTTCGGCTCTGGTCGCGTACCACTTAGGAACAGGCCCCTCCCCCCCCCGCCCCCGCACAGTAACAGTCTATGATAGGGCTACTCTTAAGGCCCTACTATATATCTGTATTATGAATATTAGTCAACTGGTACTGAGTGGGGGCCGTACCCAATGTACCACCACTACGTAAGCCTCGACAAACGAAATCTATTGATCTTATTGTGCTGATTATTACTATGTTTATGGCTTTTGTGGTTCATGACTGTTACATATGCATGTGTACATACATACATATATATATATGTGTATGTATCTATAAATATATATATATATATATATACATATATACATATATACATATACATATACATACATATATATATATACTGTTTATATATTGTTGTCGTTACTACTACTTTCGTTTTTGTCAATCTGATCTTTCTTTTTGCTCGTGGCCTTCGCCTGTTTCTTCCTTTGTTTCCTGATTCTCAGCTTTTGGCGGAAGCGATTTCCCTGAGTTTCGCGACTTTGCTATTGGACTCGTCAGCTGAACTACAATTCAAGGCCCTGGCAGCCAGCCGTTTCAAAGGAGGCCGCATCGGCTTCAGTGACCTCTGGTGCCTTCCGCAAACAGGTGCGGCAAACGATCCGGGTTCTCCGCCTGGTGCAAGACGAAGACCCACGCTAGCATCCCCACCAAAGCCCGCCCTTTGAGGCAGAAGCACGACCCTCACTCGTTTCTGCCTCCGGGAAACTCTGGCCAGGTTGATGGCAGCAGCCTCACCCCACTCCGCACGCGGTTCTGTCGGGCATGCTTGGGGCACAGGTGCGAAAGTAAGTCAACCTACAGTTGGCACAGCAATGACAGACTCCAAGTAACCGTTTCCTCTCACAGTCCCTAGATACTCTTAGTACAAGGTACGCCAAAACTCTATTGTAACGATAGTACCCCCCAAACCCTAGTCTCGCTGTTTACCAGCAATGCTTTGGATCATAGCTGGCCTTGTGCTCGGGCTTCATACTCACGTGCGCGAGCTCTGGAATGTCCTCCTCCTGCTGACATCATGACGTCTTTCAGAAAAGGCGGGAAGACGTCCTATAAAGGGTAACTATAAGGAGTTACTCAAAAGCTGTTAGTTATCATACGGGCTTAGATAAGTGTTACCGTAAGCGTCACCATAAGCACTGTAAGTGCAAAACGGGCTGCCATAGGTGGTTCATAGAGGCTCTGACTGCGACAGGCCGGACCTTCTGGACGATCTTGGGCGCAGTACCTCAGCCGGCCGCCCCCCGCAAGCCACTAAGTCTGCGGAGACTTCTACAGGCTGAAGTGCATGAAGACGAACAGGGTTCCAATACTCCTGAAGAAGCCCAGAACCTTAAGTCCAAGAAGCTCTTCAAATCTTGTTATCCATCTATGCGAACCAACCCAATGCAAAATTGCCACAGCCCGACCATCTTTCGCACATACAGCCCCCATGCAAAGTAGTCCAAGCACGAAGCCCTCTTCCTCTTCCTGGTCCACGCCACCCTGCATTCGGTGAACATAGATGTTGGCTCTGCAGGTCCCTTCATATGCGTGTATGTGTGTAGGTATAGAAACAGATATCGATATAAATATTGGTGTAAACATGATATAGAAGCAGATATCGGTATGTGTATTTTTATATACAGACATATATATAAATACAGAGAGAGAGGCGCTCACAAACATATACCTATATATGTGTGTACGTATGTACATATTATATATCTAAAGATATATGAGTGAATCCACTTATCTATCAGTTTATGTGTATATAGGTACATATATATATGACCACATATATGTGTATATATATATATATATATACATATATATATATATATACATGTGTACATGTTTTGCGTATGAACACATAGACAAATATGTCTGTATGTGCACATACATTCAACCAGGCAAGCACACATGCATGGATGGCTGTATGCATGCGTGCATGCATGCAGCCATCAATGCATGCATGCATATATATATATACATATATATATATATATATACATATATGCGTACAGACAAGCATGCATACATACATCCATACTTACATGCGTACATACACAAATACATACACACATACATACATACACGCGCACACCCACATCCCTTCGCAAGTATCTATCTCGTACATATATACTTTCACACATACTTACATACATGCATACCTACGTACATGACATACATACATGCATACATACATAGATACATTAGGTATATGCATCTGTGTAAATACCTATGACCTTGTGTATACAAGATAAAGACAGACACTACAACATATTATCATATGATGCGATGCATGCAAGACGACCAGCTCCGTTCAACAAGCTCGTTCAGCTCAGGGGACTGGGAATTATGACCCAGAACCGCATCGCAAAGCCTTTGTGCCAAACTAACATGCATATGGCATACCCAGGATGGATTGAGATCACCGTACGGGGGGCATACGCAGGCAGGGAAAGGGACCTCGTCCATCGACACACGTTCCCGACGCCCAAGGAACACCATGCCCACGTCGCACTGCATGATGGCCTCAACATTAGCCATGGATGCGGAGAACGCCGACCCGGAAGTTTATATTAGACTCACATTCCTTAACCCAACGAAAATGGGCGATCGAGGGGGCTGCTGACAATCGAAGCCGTTGCTTTTGCACTCCTTTGGAGCTGTAGCACGTGTGATATCGCACGACATAAAGATTCCACGCATCACTGTCGAAAGAAGGACATGGTTCAGCATGGCAGCATCAAGCTACAATAAGCTTCAGCATAATGAGGTACAATGACAACGAAAAACCTCTCGAACTGGACCTCACAGAGCATCTGCCACCGGCATGTGCTGTCAATTGCACAATATCATGCAGCGAACGATGTTCCGGCATGATCTAGTTCAGCAGAGTGTAATACAGCTCAAACACAAAACAACAAGACTGAAAAAACATAACCGAGAGCAATGCAGTATACTACACCAGAACATGCTGCAAATTCAAAGTGTATAGCAGCCTAGCTACAGCCTTATACAACCAAGGATATCGTCTTGCTGCCGCACGGTGTTGTCTGATGTCGTATGTTGTTTGCCACATGACTAAAGCAGCAAAATATCGTACGAATTGCGTCAGCACAGCATGACATCGATTCTTATCCTGTGGCATCTGTAGGGATTCAAGATGTTCTGACGCATCCCGAGTCAGAGTCTGGCATGGCTTGAATGACTGGAATGGGGCTTTGGAGCATGTTATAGTGTAACTGAGACATATGTATGCTATGTTAGAATATGGTTCTAGTATATGCAAGTAAAATCACGGAAACTCACAATTTTAGATACTTCTGTGGGCCCATTGTTCAGCCTGTTCACTCCCCATAAGCCCAGAAGCACCTCTCGATCCGAGGCCAGGAAGATGCCCATGATCTTGAAGCCGGGGAGGGACTGCCCAGAAAGATCATGCAAAGGTAGAATATAATGCGACATGACCTGTTATGATGCCACATGACACAATATGACAAGATAACGTCATGTAACATATGTATGTATGTATGTATGTGTATATATATGTACATAATAGAGAGAGAGAGAGAGAGATGTATCTGGATGTAATGCATACTGTATAAGGCAGTAAGCATGGAAAACGATGTCGAATGTGTATCATACAGTGTAGGACATGCAGTGTAATCTATGTCTCGTAAAACAATGTACAACGTGCCATGAAACATGTAATATGCGGTAAAATCAGTAAGATCTTATCTGTACTAAAGAAGTCTTGGGGTTTTCGGGAGCGACCGAGAGAGGGTCTTCTTCGTGCCGTCTCCAGAATGCAGCTCGGGGGCGGTTCCATGGGGTTTCTTTGGCAGAGCTTCTGGAGCTGAAGGGCAGAGGCTTGATTTTGGGGGGTCAGGGTTTAGGTTTTTAATGCTTAGGTTTAGGGTTTAGGGGTTAAGGGTTTAGGCCCAGAAGGAAGTCATTCAGCACTCTCTGCACAGGGACCGACCTGCTTGATCTTGTAGTTCGGGCCAGGGTTGATGAGAACTTTCCTGGCGAGTCTCCGAACTCGGGAGGGGCTCGCATGCAACCGGGTAATTACTATAGCATGCTAAAGTCAGAGTCCAATGAGTGTAATGTACTATGTCACCATACTATGTTACACCCCTACTGCAACATGCTCCAAAACCTTCTTCTAATCATCAAAGCTATGCAAGAAAGGGAGGCTTTGGGGGCGTTGCCTTCAAGCTCATAGTAAACTCCAAGCAGGGCCAGCAGCTAACGAGCAGGGCGCACTTGGAGTCTTGCCGAGCTTCGACCAGACCTGGGGAGGACTCTCCAAAGTCCCGTCAGGCTGCGAAGGCTCTAATATCGAGGCCTTAATACAAGCAGTTGTCAAAATTAGGGTCCCTAATTGGGTACCCTAAATATTAGGTACCGTTTTATAATAAGGACCCAAAAAGGGACCATAATTTTGACAACCACCCATAAGAATAGTAAGGAACCCCCAAAATGGTATAGGTAACTATTTACGCTCCTATTATATAATGCCCGTGAGATATCCTTACAGCTCAGGCTGCCGCCGACGAGATACACCAGGCCACCCGTCTGCTCGATGATATCGACCACAACCTGCAGAAAAGAACTCCGAGAGGAGAGGCGCAGCATCCCGCATGGTATCTGACAAAGAAACACAGCAAGCACTGTCAGAATCAACCCCTCAAGGCCCAAAACACCGAAAGTTTCATTGCCTCGATGAAGGTAGCATCTCTCTGAGCATAGGTGAGGCTGAGCTCCACCTCTGAAATCTCGGGTGGCTCTGCTTTTCTTGAGCCTGACTCTCAAAATGCTTCGGGCTTGAGCTTCATGGGAAAACCGCATGTTCGCCGCCCTCCAGGCTGAAGTCAAACAGCTTCGCACCTCGTACACTTCCAAGCCGCAGCCGCGCTCGAAGTCCTGTCGACCCAGTTTCTCGGATGTTTTAGAAGGCTCGTTTCCGGGGTCCAGAGTGCCAGCCCTGCCAAAGCACGGTGACCCGAAGATCCAAAGCAAGAGTTCATAAGCCTCGAAACCCTTCATGTCCCCGGTTCTGTAAAGCCACTTGCAATCGCTTTCAAAAATGCTTCTCTGGTACTCTGCAGGTTGAGTAGCTTCAGGAAAGACTTCCTATGAGTTTCCGCAGGACTGAATTCTCGTAGTAGAAGTCTGGAGAAAAACATCCTGCTTTCTCCTGACATTCTCTTACAGAAGTGAACCTGTAAGACTCAAGACGAGCTGGACCCCCATCATTCTCGATCCCTTTTCCCATCGAACATGGCGCACGGCAATGCCAATCTGCCACAAAACCGGAGTCACGTACCATGAGCTCCGGCATCCATCGATGCGACACAGAAGAAGACTCACTTGTAAGACAGCGCGAGTATCCAAGCCAGCGGGTGGACTGGGATCTCGCTGCCATCATGCAACTGGCACCAGGTTCCATACAGGAACTCAAAACCCTTAAAGCAAGCCACATCATGGTTTCATGACCAGCTGCAGAAGCTTCGTGACGGCTGGGTCGCTGCGAGAGGCGGTGTTTCTATGCATCACCGCAACAAGTCATGATAGTATTCCCTCATTGTCTGTATGCAGTCAAAGTTTAAAGGAATACTAGACTGCTATAATACTATACTATAATAATACTATACTATAATATCCCCCCAAACCCCTGCAAGCACCCGGGCTTTCGCTCGAAGGCCCAGCCGGCAAAGAAAGCACGGCAAACCTCCACTGAAAGGAGGCTTCGTGGTGCACTCCCACTACGCCCTTCAGAAGTTCTCACTGCTACCTGAGAACCTCTTTCACAACCTCGTAAACAACATCATCTCCTGAGGTGTTGACCAGCTCCTCAAGCTCCACAACACGGGCTCTGAGCTCCTCCAGCTCCACTTGAGGGTCCTTGGGCACAGACCGAGCTGCTTGGACTCGCTCCTCGAGCTTGAAAACCTCCCCTGTAAGCTGGTTGATGTGATCCAAGGCATTCCCTTCATCCAGCCGCCCCATCAGCTGGGCAGCCTTCTTCTGAAGGAGGCAAGTCTCGTCTGCCTTCCCGAGCTTCTTGCTAACCTCCTCCAGCTTCGCCTTGAGCTCCGGGACGGTGTAACCTGCCAAGTCCAGCTGGGAGTCCGTGTGCGAAGCCCTGGAGGTGCCCTCCAGCCAATCGCAGAGCCGCGTGGTGACCGGGTGAGACGCCACGAGGCCGAGGATGCAACCGCCCAAACCTGCTCTCCATACACTGGGCCCTAAGCCCTAAGCCGCCTCAAACCCGGAAACCGGAGAAAAACTCACCTTCACAGCTGCTCCCGCTGAACCGAAGCCCTCGTCCGTTTAGCTTGGCCAGGGTGCACAGCTCGATGGACAGGCACAAACACTCGAAAAAAGCGCCAAACGCCTGAGTCATCCCAATAATGGCGCAGGGCTTTCGATTCGGGCTGCGAATTTTGGCATTATGCAGCTCGCAGCCGAGGGATGTCGAGGGATTCAGTTCACAGGATTCAAGCTGCAGCATATGGGGGCGGGTATATTGTGGCATAGCCAACCATAAAAGGTTGGAAGTATAGTTTAGAGGAGAAGTGCAGTGAAGTGTAAAATCGTAGGATTTTCGGACACCTCACCGAGGCCAACAAAACCGGAAAAGGCGCTTCACTGTATGGGAGTTTCCGGAAATCAGGGGTACCTTATTTCAGGCCTTTAGAGGGGCCTATTTAAGGGTTACTATAAGAATACTATAATATAGGGGCCTTCATGGTTAGAATAGGGGTTTTGGGGGTCCGTATAATAAGGATCCTACTATTTAGGGTACCATAATATTAGGGTCCCCCATTTTCGGGAACTCCCGTATCCGCTGACCAAACATGTTCTTGCTGGCCTACATGATTGAGGGGGCTCCGACTTTTGCTTTAAGACTTTAGAATCTGTTTGCAGGGCCCCACGCAGCCATTTCGGCCCTGCATGTTCAAGAGCCTGGTCGCTCATCTCTCAGCACTACTTTGCAACCTTCTTCCAGTCGTAAACCTTCCCGAAGCGTCCTTGAAACAGACCCTAAACCCTAAACCCCTAACCCCTAAACCCTTAGGCTTCTGGCTTGTGGATTCACTCCTGGCGAAGATAAGAAGTAGAAGCTACAAGTAGGACTTAGAAGAATTAAGCTTTCTTTCCAAACGAGCACCTTGTGGCGCAATGAAGAAATTCCTACCTCAAGCCCCTTCATACCTGAAAGAAGTGTGGGCAGGCGACCGTTTCAGGCTCCACGCTTGTCACCGGATTTGCCAAGCTTGCCATGGAGGCTGCCATGAAGTAGTAGCCTTGGTTGGTCTCAGCCTACTCGTTTGTCATGACCAAAAAGTGTAGGTGGTTGTCAAAATTATGGTCTCTTTATTTGGGTCCTTATTATAGTACGGCACCCATTATTTAGGGTACCCAAAAAGGGGCCATAATTCTGACAACTACCCATGTAGAAGCATAGACAAGGCTGAGTACGGTGTCTTGGAAAATAGACTATACCGCAATAGGGTTTCAGCTCGGACTTCTCGTCCAGGAAAAGGCCTTTGAAGTTTCACGCACTAGAAGTCAGACCTTCGGCTACTTCCGAGATCGGGGATGGTTTCTGTGGCGTCTACAAGCCTGCCTCAAGACACTCGGCACTTCAGCCTGAGGAAGGGCCCAATGCCATGCCCGAACATCGAGCGTGAGCAAAGCTCTGGAAAAAAGATTCAATGGGAAGAAAAACCAGAGAACGTATTTCCGTTGCGAAAGACCTTTACAACTCAGGAAACCAATTCCAACACTTGCCCACAGAGCCTTCCATCGCCGGCCAGCCTTCGACAAGTGCAATGGTGCAGCCAATGAGCCAAGTGGTGAGAAACATGACGAGGGGCACCTTCTCAGCATGTACTTTGTAGTGTATCATACACCTATATACCTGTGTTCAGAAAGCCCAATCAGGTACCTTCTAGTTTCTTTGCGCTTCCTGCGCAAGTCTGCAGCAGAGATGTAAGACAGGGTCGCTTAGCTGGGCAGAAGCAAAGAGTCTGAGACCGCTTCGACCATCAACTAGCTCGGCGTTTACAGTTTAGGGTTCAGGGCTTTAGGCCTTTATGCATCATGCCAAATAAGGCCCTGGCAACCAGCAGCAAGAAGGAGACGAAGCCACACGTACCCTGCGGGACCTTCTCAGTGATGGCTTGCATGAGCGACATGTTCGCCACCAGACCCATGGCAGTCGTGATCATGACGACGGCATACCTGAGCAGTGCCAAAGCTGTGTTGCACACCCCTGAACAGCAACCCAGCTCGATGGTTGGCGAGCGGCATGTTCATCACAATCGCGAAATGGACACCGAAAGTATCCTGTGGCACAACGTTCGTGAGGGGCGCGGTCATGCCGAGGACATTGGACAGGAGATACTCAACCCTGGGTCCATGAACACCGGAAAACTCGGCCTCACGAAAGAACAGCAAGAACTTTTGTTCAGCCAGGGCTCCCAATGCCCGCTTCCCATTCCTCCACAGCAGCCAGGATCAGGCCCAGAAATGTGGCGCAAATGATGAGAATCAGGGGCAGCACCGCCAGCCTTCACAGGCTCAGAGCTCGGCTTCGCTCCAGAGAAACCCCCCCCCACCCGACAAATCAGCTCTCAGGAGCAAACATGAAGAAGGTCGTGCCCAAGACCCCTCGAACAATGAAGGGGTAGCCGCCGTGGGCCAGTAATCCAGGCGTGAAACGAACCGTTTGTTGCGTACCGAATTGCATCCTCAGCTGGCGACGGCTGCGTCAGAGACAATCGTGCCTGGGAACCTAGCCAGTCAGAGAGCATCCGCGATATCCAAAATGCCCTAAAAACACAGCCCAAGTGGCACGTGACCTTTCTGCTTTTTTCGATGTGACATGTAGGAGAAGATCCCCAGCAGTGTGACAATCAACACAGTGATCCAGCTGTAGTGCACCATGACCATCAAGAAGTCGTTTGCATTGGTATGGGCATTAAAATCACCACTGCCATCTCCATCCATGAAGTTGAGGCAGGCGCACCTCGGCACCGAAATTAGCAGTGGCAGCTTATCATGACAGCTGGGTTTCGTACCGTCGCGACTCGCACAGGCACAGATCCGCGAGGTAGTCTGGAGTCTAAAGCAACAGAAATCCTGCAAGTGGAGAAGGTAGAAAAGGAAGCGTGAGACATCGCCGACACCGGCACCATATCACGTGGCGAGGCACTACAACCCCAAATCCATCCAGCCCGGCACAGGGAAGCTGTGAACAAAAACAGCCGCGGGTGCAAAGAGCTGCCTATCTCAAAGCCACATGTCCAGAGAGGCTGCATCTGGACAGCTGCCCCGCAACTTGGTCTCTTGAGCAACCCGCTGTGCAACTATACCAGCAGCGGGTCTAGCATCACAAGAAGCCGATTGACCTTCTTCCACTGCGGCTTGTGATCTGCCTCGCCCTCCTCGTCGTCCTGCAACCCAGAATCTGTCGTGCTATATAGGCTGCAGCCGCTACTGACACGACAAGGTCATCGAGAGCGGGGCATACATCTGGTCCTCATCTTCCTCAATGGCGATGGACTTGCAGAGATTGCTAAGCAATGGGGCGAAGCCGTGGACCTGACAGCTTCCAGGGCTCAGACCTCTCACAGCGAGCACCCACAAAGCATGGCTCAGGGACACACCATGCAGGACTTGCCCGCCATCTCCAGCTTGAACTGATCCTCAGACAGGGCCATCCTGTCAAAAAATCAACAAAGGCCTGCCGCTGATCGGTAGGTCACGGACGTAAGCTGCCGTAGTGACATTTCCATCCATGTGTGCCTGCAGGCGTGGTGAGCACGCTTCAATTGCAGAAGCCTTCCACGGTCTGCAAATCAACATGATGGGGAACGCAAAAACGAACAAATGCATCGAACACGCGACAGGAACATCGCAGATATGAGTCTCAAAATCATGAACAGATGGGCGTGTGGATGGATAAATGGATGGATGGCTGGCTGAATGGATGGATGCTGGATAGATGGATGGAAAGATGGATGCGCGTGTACAAGTCTGTATGTAACACATGTATGTGAATATGTGTGCGTGCGGATGTATGTATGCACGTGCATGCATGCATGCATCGTAAATGCATGTGTATGTATACTACGTATGTAGACATGCACACATGTACGCGCGTACGTCGTACGCGTGTAGGTATGTAAGTGTGCATGCACTCATGTCTGTATGTCTGCATGTCTGGTTGAACGCATGTCTGCATGTATGCATGAAAGGATGTATGGAACTAAGTGTTTATGTATGTACGTATGTATGTATGTATGTTCATATGTGCATACATATGCGTATATGTATGTATATACATATATATATATATATATATACATACATACACATGTGTGTCTATATGTGTATGTATATAATCCCTTCCCCCATTTACTAAAGAGATCCCTAATTGTAAAAACACTTTTCCCCCGATCCACCCGGAAGTAGCACCGCCCTTTAAACCCTAATTTGAATTAGGGGGAAGGTTTAGGGTCTATAGATTGAGGGTTTAGGGGGAAGAATTATACTTGCATGACTCAGCAACTGCTCAATTGAGCCGCATGAAAAGCTTTATTAGCCAAGCCTTTATTGAAGCCTATTTTTTTAATGCGTATTTACGGATTTAGTGTGTATTTGCACGGATTTGTGTATTTGCACGGATTTAGTGTATATTTGCACGGATTCAGTGTGTATTTGCACGGATTCAGTGTGTATTTGCACGGATTCACGGATTTAGATGTATTTGCACGGATTCCGTGTGTATTTGCACGGATTTGGTGCGTATTTGCACTCACGTCCTGTGTAGTTGCACGAATTTAGTGTGTATTTGCATATCATCTTCTTTTCCTGGACCATGATCATCGTCATCATTACCATCACCACCACTACCGCCATCTTCATCATAACAAGCATCACCGTAATCGTCATCATCATTTTCATCGTCATCATTTTCATCATTTAATTACTTGTAGAACCTGTGTTTCTGGCAGTTGAGATAACAACGGGACCCTAATTATACAAACATTCTCGAGTTTTTATTTAGGGCGAAGGGGGAGGGGCCCGACCATTTAATATTAGGGGGAAGGGATTATATATATACATACACGCTTAGCTGTGTGTTTATGTATGTATGTATGTATGTATGGTTGATGGGTGGACGGATGGATCGATCAATGTATATGGTATGTATATGTACCTTGTTTTTGCGTGTGCATGTGCCAATCCGCCCCTTCTCTTAGCTACATGAGTCTACCCCTGTAGCGCAGAAGCAAAAACGGATCCAAACTGACAAACCCCGAACCTCGAACTCCTCGGACCGGCTTCATCTGAAGTACCAACAGGGCCAAAGTTGGGGGCCTCCGTCAGCAGCTTCCGGTTCTCTGCCCGCAAGAGAAGCAAGATGAAGCGGGCCTGCACTGAACAGGACTTCGGAGGTGGTTTTGGGCTTTAGGACCAGGTTCGAGGGTAACTGGAGCATGTCAGGGATCGCTGGCTTCTGTGGCTCGCACGAGGCAGACACGAGAACGACACCTGTTCTGTGCAACATAAGTTACATAGCCCGATTGCCTAAACCACAAGTATCTCGGGCATGGGCCCTGAAAGCCAAGCCAACCACAGCAGGAGCCTTCGGCACCAACCTCTGCACAGCCATCATCCGGATGATGTTTTCCGTATCCTGCACGCGGCGCTTCGGCTCCAGTCGAGACGTCGGAGGTCTGGGAAGTCGAAGTTTTTGTCTAAACTTGCTCATGAGCAAGGATCGCGGAGCTGACAGCTGCTTGTTGCTGACAAGTTGGAAATAAGAGAAAACTGAAGCGGGTCTCCAATTGAAGGGGAGGTCAAAGCAAAAGCAACCTTATGACGACTAAAAAATACAGACCAGACCTGGCATTGCGCATGTGACGGACCGGCTACACAGAGCACGAGGCACTGCAGTCTGTGTGCTTCGACCAAAGCAGAGCCGGGGTCCTCTTGCATGACGCTCTGGCACAGTAGGTTCGGAAGAATAAACCTCGAGGACAAACTCTCCAGGCAGAGTCTGAGCTCCCGGAGCCCGGTTGCTGAGCGAAGCTTGGAAGCGGACACACAAGTGGCAGCAGCGATCGTCACACGGTTCCTCGCAGAGAACACCCCCATCACGCAAACTACATGAAACTGCAAGAACAGCATGAAGCAGCCCCACAGCAAGATTGCGGCACGATGAGCAATGATGGATAGACGACTTCCGACCCTTTAAAATTCCTCAGACTTTTCTTCGGGATTTCCTCTCGTCGCCACACAGCTCGATGCCCGGCACGCTTCAAGGGCGAGCGAGGAAATAGCACGACGATGCAGTCTCACTCAGGGCGTCTGGGTGGGGGGCTCGGGGTGCCTTAACTGATGCTACCGAGGCCACCAACAGCTCATCAGACATCATCGTCGCGCAGCCGGAAGAGCAAAAGAGCAGCAGGTCGCAGTCGACGTAGCAAGGCCAGAGGTGGACTCTGCCAGGTCGGATTTGCTCAGTACGGCCGGACTTTGATCAAGTGGACCTCGAAGAGCAGATCTGAGTTTGGCGGTATTACTTTTGCAACTCCACGCTGGCCATAGGCCATGGCGGCCGGAATTATCAGGGTTGCCTTCTCACCCTCAGACATCTTCATCAAGCCAATTTCCCAGCCACGGATTACTTTGCCGAGGCCTATTTTGAAACTGAAGGGATATTGCCGCTTGTAGGTTGAATCAAAGATCTTTCCGCTGGAGGCCAACCTGCCCGTGTAGTGCACAGTCAGCTGGTCTCCAACCTTTGGATATGTCCTGCCATCCCCGGGTCTGCTGCTTTGAACCACAATTCCACCTTCATCCTGGCGTGCCCACGCTTTCAGCAGCGTGATGTCCAGCATGATCGGGACATCGCAGGGCGGCTCTTTGCCCCCGGAAATCTCCCAGAGCTCCTCGCCGCTATCGTCAGGCTCCCCGTACCCGAAGACCCGCTTCGTATCCCCCGGCTCCATGCCAAGAACCGCATCTTCAAAGGGCGCCGGCACGTCCCCTGCCCCCGCAACAAACTCTAAGGGGCTGGAGACACCACTCCATCCCACATCTGCACCGGTGTCTGCCCGTGACACGGCAAAATCCACGAGTACCGACATGCCCGAGGCAGCTGGAAGCTCTCGGGGTCGGGGCCTAGAGGCGGCCATCGATGTCCGCCTAAAGAACTGCCGTCGGAAGCTCTGGGAGCCCTGGTACAGGAAAGCCCTTCCACCAGCCAACAGTAGCACAGGTAGGACCAGAGTGACCAGAGAGAGGACGAGGATTCGACGTCTTGCTGCCCTGGGCGCCATGGCTGGGGCCATGCCTGGAGGCGTTGCCTCAACGGACCTGCTCTCAGCAGCGGTGTCTGAGTCGGCGGGGGGGGTGTGTTCCGATATACTCCTCTCAAAGCTACACGGCAGAAGGGTATGGAACTTAGAAAGCATGACCCTGCACGCCAGAAACAACAACACAGCCAAACATGATCGGCATCTGCACCAAGACACGGCTGCAACTCCTAGCAACTCAACGTCGGTGCCTCTGCTTCCTGCAAAGTTGACACGTCTCTTGCATAAAGGATCTGGGGGGCCGGGCAGATCTGTGTCGCTCAACGCTGTTCCCTGGAAGATGTGGACCCGGGGCAGCATCCGAAGATTCTGCGGCCTTGGTAGCACCGAGAATCGCTTCGCTTCTTCTGAAAGCAATGCAAAGCTCAACTAGGGCTTTCTTTGAGAATGGCAAGGTGCCAGTTGTTTGGACTCAGGAGTTTGTCCTTGTAGTCGACTGAAGCATTGCGGACTTAAACTAAACAGAAAGCTGCAGTGTCGGTGTTGATTCCGTATACCGTCGTACAAGAATTAGTGGATTGCTCCAAACGGCATGTCGGCGAGCCGTCGCCAAAACACTTTCAACCAAAGGGTGAAAGGCAGACTCCTTCGATCCCTAACTACAGCAGGTGCCATTCGATATCCTGCCCCTCACAGGCTTCTAGCTGCATCACTCCTGCATGGATACCGAGAATGAAACTCAAAGCACCATGCCCAAACATCAGCGATGACAGAAGCGCAAGCTTCCTCCCGCGAGCTCCGCACTGCCGCAGCCACTCCGTAACCACCTCTTGGCCCGGGTGCCCGGGTGGGAGAATCACCTGGGCTGGGCGAGGTTTGATCTGAGACAACATCACGCTAACACAAAGAACTAGGTCGCCTGAAGTACGATAGAAAGCTGTAACCGACCACCTTCCAGGGTAAATCCGAGGAGCAAGGTGCGACCGCTCTGTGGCACAAGAAGAGCACAATCGGAGAATAAGCGAATGTCTTACCACCGGGGTTCAGAACTCTGAGAGCATCATCAAAGGCCAGAAAAAATTCGAGACTGATGGCACAGTGCCAGGCCCAGAAGCAACAAGAACCCCACCGGCGAGAACGAAGCCCAGTTGAACTCAAGTGTACAGGACTTCAGGGCAGCGGCCGAAACGTGAAGGTCATCGGCGTCCTCTGCATGATCAGGGTGGAAGATCTCGGCAAGAAAGTTCCTGCGAGGAGAGTCGGAAAGGCTTCTCAAGCCGACTGGACAAGCCCCACCTCAACATCTGGCCGGTCGGATTGCCAATGACCACGATATACCTTGATGGAAGAGGCCATGGGATTCTTCCAGCTGTGTGCTGAGTATGTTTTTCATAAGCGCTCGCCTGTCCGTTGGGAGGAAACTGCACAGACCCTGATCCCTTCTTGGCAAATGAACGAAAAAGTGTTCAGTGCTATCGAGGTGCTTGCTGTGGAGGACTGGCTCGAAGAAGCCACCACCGGTTTGATTGACTGCGAGAATCTGCCGCAGGCTGAGGAGTTAGGTTCGGAGTTCTGGACAGCACAATGCAAGCTTTACAGCTGCGAATGCACCAGGAGTATTAGAAATAGTAGTAGGGGTAGGGCTCGAGTCGCCCATTGAGGAATCTCGGTAGCCCCAGTACCGCATGCCATGGCCGCGTAGCGGAAGGCGGTACGTCATGAGCCTGGAGAGCAGCCAACTACCCAGCAACCTGCGGAGTTTGACGTTTGGCTATGCGTTCTACCGGAGCATAGAGAGCAGCCAACTACCCAGCAACGTGCGGAGTTTGACGTCTGGCTATGCGTTTAACCGGAGCCTGGAGAGCAGCCAACTGCCCAGCAACCTGCGGAGTTTGACGTTTGGCTATGCGTTCTATCGGAGCATGGAGAGGAGCCAACTACCCAGCAACCTGCGGTGTTTGACGTCTGGCTTTGCGTTTAACCGGAGCCTGGAGAGCAGCCAACTGCCCAGCAACCTGCGGAGTTTGACGTTTGGCTATGCGTTCTATCGGAGCATCGAGAGGAGCCAACTACCCCGCAACCTGCGGTGTTTGACGTCTGGCTTTGCGTTTAACCGGTGCCTGGAGAGCAGCCAACTACCCAGCAACCTGGGAAGTTTGACGTCTGGCTATGCGTTCAACCAGAGCCTGGAGAGCAGCCAACTACGCAGCAGCCTGCGGAGTTTGACGTTTGGCTATGCGTTCAACCGGAGCGGCCTGCGGAGTTTGACGTCCGGCTACGCGTTCTACCGGAGCCTGGAGAGCAGCCAGCTACGCAGCAGCCTTCTGAGTTTGACGTTTGGCTACGCGTTCAACCGGAGCCTGGAGAGCAGCCAACTACGCAGCAACCTTCGGAGTTTGACGTTTGGCTATGTGTTCTACCGGAGCCTGGAGAGCAGCCAGCTACGCAGCAGCCTTCAGAGTTTGACGTTTGGCTATGCGTTCAACCCGCGCATCCACTTCATGTTGATGTCTTATGCCTCGGTCTTCACGGCTGCGAAGGCTTACCTTGAGCACCAGTGGGGAATACTGCTGAGCCGATTGCCGGATTGCCCCCTGAGTAGCTTGAACTTGCTGGAACGTAAGAGTGCTCGACATATGTATGTGTATAGACGAAGCAAGTTGGCAAGTCTCACCTGCCAACTTGTTGGCCGTGTGACCCTCCTCAGATGTGACATTACACCTTTCGGCTCTGCTTTTTCGATGTGCACACGCTGTCACTGCACATTTGGGAATGCTTGAGTGGGCACAGTTCTTTTGAAGTGTGGGGCATGTTAGCTTTGTTCTTGCCTCTCCCAGCCCCTGGAGGAATGCTCAAAGCTGGACCGCAGGGAAGTCTGATGATCAGCTCTCCCTGTTGTCGTCTGTAGGTTTGTTGCTGGCTTCGTGGTCGTTCATGGGCCAGCTGTTGTTGTTGTCACGCTTTTGGAGGGTCCACGCTCCCGAGCCTGGTTGCGTGTGTCAGTGCTTTCAAATGAGAGGCGCTCGGATTGGCCAGACAGCTTTTAGCCCTGGAAGTGGCTGCTGGGTTCATCTGGCGATCCCTTTTTCGATTTTGCCTCTCATCGCAGATTTCTGCGCCACGGGCCCTTAAGGACTGTGAGTGCATACTGCTTTCCAATCTAATTAGGTGCTTGTTGAATTTGATGCGAGAGGCGCGTCCTCTGGACCCATGCCTACCCAGAAAGAAAGAAAGTAGTAGTGGTAGTGGTTGTAGTTGCTTTGGCTCTCGGCTTCGACGTGCAAAACTCTGCGACTTCGTGAAGCTGGTCAGAAAGTGTCGAAAATCCCTCAGCAGGGGCCTGCAGGCACCTATAAGCGGCGGTCGCCGTCCACGCCAAGCCACTATAGATGGCAAAGACTGTACAGATACGGCCAAGACCTGAGCGAAAAGCAGGTCAAATACTCATCCTGACACTACTGGAACAGGATTTTGAGCGGCGAAGCTGTCGGCAGTAGCAGTAGAACTAGCAGCAGCAGTAGCAGTCGCAGTCGCAGTCGACCCTAGTCGACGACCTCGTCGCAGTAGCAGTAGAGCAACAGCATTGTACCGAGGCTAGTCCAACATGCGACGACATGGATTCAAAATCGGGGAGTGCGGTTGCATAGAGTTACTGCCATTCCGGGTTGAGGGCTCGGGGACATTGCCGCCGAACTGACAAGTGTCCAGAAGAGCGGACGAGCACACAAGTGCTCGAAATCTCTACATGCTGCATCACAAACCCCTAAATGATCTCGAAACCCAAACTGCAAGCCCACGTTACACCCTTTGCCAGCAAGCCGCGAACGAACAGTCTGTGCAAGGCCTTCTACATCTGTGCAGAATTCCAAAACCTTCCGGTCCAAAGATACAGCAATTCCCGGTTCAACTTTCTGGGCACACCTCACAACAGCCAGGCAAAAGTCCAAGAAAGCTATCTGGGCCCAGAACTGCTCACGGGGGCCAGGTCTCCAAATCCAACAGTGGCCACACCTCTGCGTTACGAGTTTTTGTATCGAGAAGTATGACCTGCCGACGAATCTGGGGTCTGCGAAAATGGCAAAGCAGGATGAACTCGATACAGGATTGAGAGGGGTGGCAGCAACATCGGAATCCTTGAAACGACATCGCCTCTGTTTTTGTCATTGTCTGCGTTGCTGTGGCGGTGTCGCTTCCGCTGCCTTAATGTCACACTGTCACGGCTACGCTTGTTAGGACTGTTGACATTGTTGCTTTGCTATATGCTGTACCAGCCATCTATCACAATTCGAATTTCTTACTCGTTAGCACGACTTTCCGTGTGTGATGTTGAATTCTACTGCGATGCTGCTCGTGATAACAACTGCTGGTACTGCTACATGTGCTGGTACTGCTGCCTGTGTTGGTCCTTATGCAGTTGCACTGTGCACCGTGACAGTAACATTGTGATTGATGACGTTGGCATTTTTTGTTGCCAGCCATCACCACCAATGCTACGACAATTGTTGCTGCTGCTACTGCTAGCTGCTCCGCACTACTACTGATACTGCTACTGCTACTGCTACTGCTCCTGCTCCCGCTCCCGCTCCCGCTCCTGCTACCGCTACCGCTACCGCTACTGCTACTGCCACTGCTACAGCTGCTGCTGCTACTGCTGCTCCTCCTCCTCCTCCTCCTACTCCTACTACTCCTCCCACTCCTCCCACTCCTCCCACTACTCCTACTACTCCTACTACTCCTACTACTCCTACTACTCCTACTACTCCTACTACTCCTACTACTCCAACTACTCCTACTCCTACTACTCCTCCTACTCCTCCTACTCCTCCTACTTCTCCTATTGCTCCTACTCCTACTCCTACTCCTACTACTACTCCTACTACTACTACTACTACTACTACTACTACTACTACTACTACTACTACTACTACTACGTCTACTACTACTACTACTACTACCACTACTAGTACTACGACTACTACTACTACTACTACTACTACTACTACTACTACTACTACTACTACTACTACTACTACTACTACTACTACTAGCCCCCCCCCCCCTACCAACCACCTCTTTTACATACTCTTGTAACCCACATCCGTTTTACTCGGTATTTACAGCACTTTCGTCATGTAGGAACATCTTATGAAGCTAGAAATTTCACCTGCGAGTTTTCAAACTCCAGCATCCGATTGTGGATTTTTTTGTTGTGGGGGTGCGTGGGTGTGCGGGAAGAATGAAGTCGAGATTGTTACGCGGACACCTCGAACGACATCTCCGCAAGAGCCATTTTACTCGGTATTTACAGTACTTTCGGGATGTCCGCCATCTTATAAAGTTGCCAAGCCTACCTCTGGACTTTTCTACGTTGTCTGTTTGCCTTTGCGAGGGCTTTCAGCGAAAACTCGAAATTGGGTGGGGGAAGGCTTGTTTTACTCGGTCTTTAAAGTAGTTCATCTGGTATGTTAAATCTTCGTCATCATCATCAACAACGAACATCATCACGACGGCATCCTACCTACTCTGCGCTGCACTCCGCTCTGCACTGCATTCATGTTGAAATGTGTGCATGCACAGTCACAGCAGAAATAAGTAAAAGTATCTTCGCAAAGTAAATATAGCCGTACACTAGACCATCGTGGAGCATCTGGGCTACTAGGAGCAGTTCCTGTGGATATTCGCTGGCGACTGTTCGAGGCTGCCTGTACGTTATCAGCCCCCCCCCCCCCACCCCAAGCAACGCATGTAAAAGGGGATGGTTGGTAGGGGGGGGGGCCGCCTACTACTACTACTACTACTACTACTACTACTACTACTACTACTACTACTACTACTACTACTACTACTACTACTACTACTACTACTTTAACAGATCAGCATCATCATCATCGTTGGCATTGGACTAGGACATCACGAAAGTACAGCAAATACCGGGTGAAATGGATGTGCTCTTAAAGCCACCGCTACCGCGACCGCTGCTGCCGCTGCTGCTAAGGCCATTTGCCGTCGATTCCGAGGGCCGATGTTCAGGGCGCTCGAGGTCGGCATAGTCTCCAAATCTTGCAGATGAAAACCCATGATCTGAAATGCTGCTGTGCAGCTCGTCAGCACGAAGTACATCGAAGAAATTGTGTTCCACTTCACCTGCTTCAAAATTACTGCTGACTCTTGCGAGGGCACGGACCAAACCCTGGCAAGCTAGGGATTTTCGAGCAAGCTAGGCCTTATCGACTTCCCCCCAAGGACCCTAGAATCCCCAAGATGAGAGCTGTTAAGGATGTATATAACGGACTTATGCTCCCCAGCGTGACCCACCCTTGTGTTCCAACTCTGAACAGCCACGGGTCTAGGGAGGCGTGCTCGTAGCCTTTCCCAAACCGAGCAAAGATGCATAGCAGCGTCATTGACACGGTTCATCTACATGTTCGACGTGCAATCTTCTAGATGAACGCTCTTCTAAATTGAAAAACAGATTCGCAATCTCCTAAACACGTGCTCTTCAAAAAAACACTTGAACTTTAGCTACGGAGATTGTCGCTGGACGAGTAATTTTCACAAATAAACGCTCTTTCAAGTTAAAAAACCGATTTAGATTGTGCTGCAGCAGCTAATAGAGTTCAGGGCATCTACATGTTCGGTCAGCTGGTCAGCAAGTGAAAAATGTCGCTGATGCAAACATCCCGGTCAGAACACAGCCAGAGAAGCATCACTGGTAGATATAGCGATAGACGATAGCATTGCACAGGAGCAGAAGGCTTCAGTTGCTGGCTTAGTAGGATGTTTCGACCCGCGATTCGAACGTTGATTGCGTTTGGCAGGGTCCAGGGAAACATTCACTTGAAGACAGCAGCCTGGGAGAATTCCACAAAGAAAGGCGGATCGCCGAGGTTTTCCTCAGAGAGCGATGGTCGCAGGCTGCAGATCACAACTTCGACAGGATCAGGGATCACCTCCAAAAGCCAATCCCAAAGTGGGATTTCCACAACTCAAGAATTCCATCTTGCAGCTTCCGTCTCGAAGGTGAGCATCATCATGGCCATGAGATACACCTCGACGCAAAGCTTAGCAGCTGCAGCCTTGCTTCCAGCGGAGGATGCCTTGAAGAAGGTTGAGATCAGGATGTCCAGCAGCTGGTTGCGGAACATCTGGCGGCGCCCATCAAGGTTTCGGGAGAGCCCGCGCTTTCTGCCCTAAAGCCAAAACTCCGGCATCCATATCCCCTTTGCCTCTAGGTTGATCTTGTAGACCCTGAGGATCTTGCTCCAGGACCGCAGAAGATGCAGCGCCTAGGAGCTCAGCGCGCGGAAGCTAAGTGCTGACCGCCGTGACGTTCAGAGACGTGATTTTACAAGTATCACAGAAGTCTGAACCTGTCTGAGCATCACGCCGCCAGCCAGGAGGGCGCGAACCATGTCTTCTTGCCCTAGTTTAACAGAGACGACCGACAGCTGGGCACCGTGACAAACTGATCTCTGCCACGCCTCGACCTCTGCCACGGGCAGGCTAGCTATCGATCCTGAACGAAGACATGTAGATCAGTTTTTGCTAAGCCAGGACCACAGGCGTGTGAACCCTGGGTGGCCTATCAGGATCGAGTCTGGAATCGCCCGATCGAATAGCCTCGCACGTGAACAGGAACTGAATTCTTCGGGCTTCAGGCGAAGCAAACAAACCATGAACAGGATGGAGATTGTAATTGGTGTCACCATGTCTGAAGGAGTGCTGTTCGAGGTCATCGGGAAGGCTGGCACTAACCATCGCTAATCTCAACAGCCGATCTTAGTTACCACGTTATGTTTACGTTTCACGCGATGCTACATCGTGCCAGGAAACTGCAAGCTCGCGAGACAAAGCGAGAGCCCCCCTCCCATTGCTAGGTACCGCACATCCAGTAGAATCCTGAGAGGATTCCCTCGCAGTGGGCAAAGCCCCAGAAAGGCAGCAAATAACCTCAGACCCAGCTGATGATCAAGCTCATCGGTGCCCAATGCTCCCTCATGCCGAAAACACATCACAGGACACTCCTTCAACTCAACAATACCACCAGAACTCTGCTGACTGCTGGAAAGCACCGGTGCCAGTTTGAACCATCAGCGTGCCAGTTTCTCTCTTTCACCCTCTCTCTCACTCGCGCTCTCGCTCTCGCTCTCGCTCTCGCTCTCTCTCTCTCTCTCTCTCTTGGGCACATAGGACGGTCAGGTCCCCCGGGCATCGTGCCCACCCAACGTGTTGTTGGGTGCTGGGGAGTGAACAACGAATGTAGGTCGTCCATAAGGCTAAGGCCATAAAGTATACGATAACGAGGCTTGGACGATCGTACATTCTCGATAGACACATGCATCGGACCGCTGTTTATCCCCCTGTTTTGTCATCATTATATCTAGAATCTAGAACTCTAGAACATACATGTAAAGATAGGCAAACTAGAACGCTTCACTTCACTTCACTTCACAGGGGTCAGGCTCCAGGAGCCCGCGCCAAGGCGCCCCCTTTCCCCCTACTAGAACGCTCTCTCCCTCTCTCTCTCTCTCTCTCTCTCTCTCTCTCTCTCTCTCGCTCTCTCTCTATCTCCCTCTGTCTCGCACGGCCCTTACAACATCTCTGGTTGCTCCGCCTCTCTCGCTCCCTTCCTCCCTAACCATCCCGATGCGAACCTTGGAACCTGTGACGGGACTCCAAGGATTGAAGCGCAAGCTTCTTACCTTCTAGCCCCACGGAAGCATGCGCGCCGAAATGGAGCCAAAGTCCGGGATAGACGATCAAGGGCGAATTCCGACCGTTTACCGGGAAATTTGGGTCCATTTTGTTCGGGGGTCCGGGGTTGGTCGGAATTGTCCATGGTCCATAGGGCTTCAAGTGCGGGTTAGTCGACTGGTTGATTGGTTGGTTGGTTGGTTGGCAGGTTGCAGCTGTAGGCATCGACGACTCTGCAAAACTTCCAAGAGGCGCACAGCCCACAGCAAAGCGCATCCGAACTACAAGAAGCCGAACATAAAGAGGGTACGGCATCATGACAACAACCGTGTTCGCTCAATCGAAAGTCACGAAAGTCTGCTGTGGCTGCTATGGCGTGCGAGCACGGCATGGAAAGTATATGTCATTTGCTGCATGTTCCAGAAACCGACACTTGCAATAGGGGTCATGTATCGTCAAAGCCAAACATACGAACGATGCCTGCTTCTGCACAAGTCGACTGTGATCTCAGACATCTGCCTACCAAACCGTTATAACAGCAGACTAGCAGCAAAGAAAGTACAACGCAGGGATGGCTTCCAGAATGAAGCCAACGAAGGGCAGCGAAGTCGTGTACCTCAGCACGGCGAGGGTCGTGGTGGTGGTGCTGCCGCTGCTGCTGATACCAGCAGCAGCAGCAGCAGCAGCAGAAGTAGCACTAGGAGTGGCAGTAGCAGTAGCAGTAGCAGTAGCAGTAGCAGTGGCAGTGGCAGTGGCAGTGGCAGTGGCAGTGGCAGTAGCAGCTGCATGAGAGTAGTGAGCAACAGTAGCAGTAGGAGTAGGAGTAGCAGGAGCAGCAGCAGCAGTAGCAGAACGTGGGAGTGGGAGTGGCAGTGGCCGTGGCAGTGGCAGTGGTACTGAGGGTGGTGGTGGCAGTGGCAGTGGCAGTGGCAGTGGCAGTAGCAGTAGCAGAAACAGAAGCAGAAGCAGTAGCAGTCGCAGTAGTAGTAGTAGTAGTAGTAGTAGTACTACTACTACTACTACTACTACTACTACTACTACTACTACTACTACTACTACTACTACTACTACTACTACTACTACTACTACTACTACTACTATACTACTACTACTACTACTACTCCTCCTCCTCCTCCTCCTCCCACTACTACTACTACTACTACTACTACTACTACTACTACTACTACTACTACTACTACTACTACTACTACTGCCACCACCACTAGGAATAGTGGTACTCGGAGCAGTAGTGGTGCTACAGCGGTAGTAATGTTAGTAGGAGCCGCAGCAGTGGTGGTGCGTGACGGCAGCACTGGAGTAGCGCCACCGCCAGTATAAAACAAGGCGCTCTCGTCGCGAGCTCTTCGGCCGAGGCTGCGGCGTTCGCACACAGAAGTGGATGGACTGGATCACGGCGAGCGCAAAGTCGAGCCCAAGCCAAAACTTCGATGTGTTTAGCCTACAAGAGCCGGCAGAAACTTCCGTTTGAGGGCTGCGAGAGCTTTCACCATGATCCGTTTCTGGTTTATGGGCTTCTCGAGCCAAGACGAACCCAAATGCTTTCAGCCTGATGTCCTTTCAGCCACACGGTCACAATCAGCATCTCTTCAATTCAACAACCACCGGAAGGCTCCAGTTGCCCAAACGGTGACAACTCATGCTACGCTCGAAAGAAGGAGTGACAAGGAAATGGCACAGGTTCCCTTCACGAGATGGCTTCGACAAGTCGGCTCCTGCCTCAGGCATTGCAGCTCCAATCTCAGGCGCCAAGAATCCAAGTTGGACGTAGCTGCCGTTATGGACAGAAGAAGGCCGACACCTGGCACACGCGCTTCGATCATTGTGCAGATGAAAAAGTGCTAACAGAATTTTGCAACAATTCTGACATGCAGGGCTTGGAGCGCATCCAGCGGCTTGCTTTTTTGCCCCTCTTCAGTTGGACGAATCGGAAACCCCAAGATGTGCCTTGGCTTTTGCACTCCCACGAAACTTGTTATCAGCTGCATGACGAACAGCCACACCGCCGGGCAAAAGCCACCAAAAGAGGTGTGGCCTAGCAATGCGCCATACAGGCCACCACCTGGGCTGCTGTCCGGTGAAAACTGAAGGTGGCGTCATGGCGGCGAGCCCACTCAAAACATTGGAGGACATGGTAAACACCAGACCGCCGACGAGAATGGGAACACGGCCATCAATGTTAGCGATTCGGCGATTCGGGATATATGTCTGGATTCATGCACGCTGCATAGGTTGGAAAGGATCGTTGCAAGACTTACTATCATGTTACTTCCGGGCAATCGGCCAATAATTCGATACTACATCAGCACGTTCTTCGTTGAATTTGGTTGGCAGCCGGGTGGCTGAACGTAAGCTGCTGGAACTCATAGTCCCACGAGATCCCGCCACAGTCTGAGCCGCAGGAGAGGCCCTGCATTCGAAGCACACGTGTGATCCTAAACAGAGAGGTCTGCCAAACGCGAGAAAGCTGCCTCGCTTGCCATCTGGATCACAGTACTGACATGGTGGGGACACGAGGTTTAACAACCCCTTGTCTTAACATGTTGCAAAGTCTGCGAACCCGTGTAGCTGCCACTGGTGCAAGGCATTCCAACATCATTTAACCCCCAAAAAGCGCAGCATGTGCCAGTAAAACCGTGTGGGTTTCAACAACTCCCGAAATACAACTAAGTTCTTCCAGCATGAAAAACACCGTCGAATTCCTTTGAGCCAAGAGATTGACAGAACCAATTTCCAAGTTATTGACAACACACTGTTTTGACAACATTCGAGTGTCAGCGAACTTGTCGCTATAGCCCCGTTTGTCTCAACCATGCTTTGATCTTGCACATTCATTGCTACAAGCTGCGTGTGCTACTGGAAAAAATGCTGGCACGAATCCATGCTTTTGAGCTGAAGTTCTTGCTTCCCTCCCACGCTCCCGAGAAAGATTGAACCTTATCCCAACTCCTAAGCTACTAGCCCACCAAACTCAACACTGAATGAAGCACTCTAAATTCTTGAGCCCTGGGGGTACTAGCATGTCACGTGTTGCTTGCTCGCTGGTTCTCCATCTATCTGGGCAATGGGCAATCGCGTCATTCGGAACCATTGAAGCCATCTTGTTGGCATAACAAGATCTCGTGGTGCGAAAGAACCGTAAAACTTCTTTGCAGAACAGAAGCATCCGCATGGCTGCATGTTACGATGCAAGGTAGCAGTAGCAGTGCTAGCAGTAGTAGTAGTAGTAGTAGTAGTAGTAGTAGTAGTCGTAGTCGTTGTTGTCGTGGTCGTAGCAGCAGTAGTAGTACTAGTAAAAGAAGCAGGAGTAGTGGTCGTAGTTGTAGTAGTTGTTATAATAGTAGTAGTAGTAGTAGTAGTAGTAGTAGTAGTAGTAGTAGTAGTAGTAGTAGTAGTAATAGTAGTAGTAGTAGTAGTAATAGTAATAGTTGTAGTAGAAGTAGAATGCGCGCTTCGTTGGCATCCAAGATTGCATTCTGTTCGAAACGCATAACAAACACCAGTGGAGAGAAGTAATGGAGTGCGGCAAGCAATGCTGCTCGAAAACACGATTTCGCGCTTCAACCCTTCTTCAACAAAAGCAAGCCTACGAAAAAGGAAACCACACGACATCGCTTTCGGCGGCAAAAAGCCATAAAATCAGAAACAATTCAAGTAAACAGTAAACACACACGAGGAAAAGTCGGACGTGTCATGTAACACACATGAGCCCCCAGAACAGGGCCCCCAGTCTGTAGGAGGTGTTTGGTGTATACCAAAGCATACCATACCAATTACATAACAGTTTCTTTTCTTTCTTTAAGTTTCTTTAAGTTTCTTTAAGTTTCTTTAATGTTCCCGTCAGGCCAAATGCGAAAATTAAATAAAATTACAGATTGTTTCTTTAGACTGTTGTGTGCCGTGGGAAGTACGACTCTATTTTACCCGTCTGACTATGAAGGTTGGAGTTGCGAAGACTTTGGTTCTGAGCGCCTGCGCCTAGCCAAAACAATATTCGACAAAAATAATGCAATAAATCACCTTCCAACGCAAAAAAAACACGTGCCACATGGTTTCCTGAGCTTTGTGTTGTTGCACTTGTTGGTTTAAAGCTTCAAGTTGCAAGGTTTCGGTAGTTTAGGGTTGGCTTCAAGGCCTCAGCAACGAGATTTGGACAGCGACATTGGGTTTGCAGGGTTAAGTTTCTGGGCGGATGCGGGCTTGTTGGGGGCTTCGGATTAGTCAGGTTTGCTTTTGACGAATTATGAACCCGAGGACTGCACTTCCATTGAACGGAACCTTGGGTTTCGCCTCAGATTACAAACAGTTTCACCCTTTGCAGGACATAACCCTGACCCAAGAAGCCTTTAACCTCAGGGTTTGAGGTTTCTTGCGGCCTACTTTCATACGGTTTGGAACTTGGCAGTTTGGGCGGTCGAGGTTTGTGAGTTTCAGGTTTCTGAGGCTTGGGAAACTTGTCCCAGAATAAGCTTGAGCTCATCCCAACTAAGCCCCACTAAGCTTCCCCAACCCCAAGACCCGATGATTCCACTTGTTTGCCGCGCGCTGCGGCTTGTCACAAGCACGAATGGCCGTGCAGTCGAGGAACGTCGAAGCTCCAGGAGGATCTCTACTCATGGTTCGGGCTGACAGGAACGTACCTACCTAACCTTTGAAGAGGCTCGAGATGTCTGCTGATGTCAGTGAAACAGTGAATAGTGGACAAAAGCAGTCAGGTTTTTACTTACTACACACGGCCCGTCCCACAGGTAGTAGATCGTCGTGGCAGAGAAGTAAGCTACGCGACTACACATCGACAAGTTTTCGTTCCAATCCAGCTTTCGCACTTCAAGCGGTGCGAACACGCTTCGTCGAGCCGAGGATGCCAGTTTGAGCATCGAAGTCGGCAACGACACGGCGGATCTGCTCCCATGTGGGCCTCAAGCCAATAGTAAACTAGTATAACTGGTAAACGCACAGTGAACGACTTATTGACCCACGACCGAAAAAAGTGCTAAAACAACCTAGACCTAGAATGACTGCTCTACGCATTCCAGGGGCCGAGTCTGCTGCCGGTGTTGGGGTCTCCGGTCGGCGTGCGCATTCCAAAGGAAGGCCAGCACATCCCTCAACGCTTCGGCCTCCGACAAGTTCTTTTTGACGCCACCCCACGTGACCGAAAGGCTGGCCTTTTGGTGAGATCCTGAGGTGGCGACATTCAGAATTCAGGATGCGCACTGAACTGGATTATAAAACAAATGCAACTCCAAGCAAACAGCCGCAAAATTAAAATGCCACACGAAAACCATCAGTCACCCTCACCATCACGGCCCCCGATCTTAAAGAAACCGCTTGCAAGAGGAGGCACTGAACACGGGATAATATCCGGCATACGTTCGCTGAGCGGGGTTCCGTTTGATATAAACGCCTGGAAGCTCTCCCCCTCCAGGTATCAGAGGTTTCAACTCTGCTGGAGTGAAATTCTTTCTCTCCGTCACTGTCGCGGGTGGTGCCCTCGACGCTGCGGCAGGATCCTGCGATGAACCAGCCGCCACATCTGCCGGCAAGGCGGGTTCCTCTTCAGGCGCTGCGGGCACCTCGGCATCGGCCTGGCCAGCTTTCCCCCTCGCCGTTGTCTGTGCAGCCTTCTTCTTCTTATCTTGATTGATTTTGGTTTGTTGCAAAGCAAGCTTCCGCATCGGCTCGAACTCCTTGCTGTTCTCTTCATCCATGTGTTCCATGGCCAGAAGAACCTCTTCTGGGCACGGCAAATCGAGCTTGGACTTGGGCCCACCCATGATTGCATCGATCATGAACGTTTTGTCTGCATCCGAAGCAGTCGGGTAGAAGTGCTCCACGACCTTGGAAGCGAAGTCAGGCTTTGTCAGGTTGCCTCGCTTGCCTGACCCGCTGCCGCGGGGCGGCTTTGGGATTCGCTCGTGCTCCATCAGATTTAACAGTTGCTGTTTGGTCAAGAAAATGCCGCTGCAGATGCTCGCCGCCACCAAATCTTCTGGCTTGCCTGTCACTCGGAATGCTGCCAGAATCCCTTTGCGCTGCAAGTGTGGAGGAGTTGCCAGGGGATGCAACAACTCCATGGGCAAAACTTTCCACGGATTGTCAGCACCAAGCGACGACAGGAAAATCCAGGTTGGCGTGGGTGGAATCTTCTCAGGATCCACGACATAATACTCCTGAAAAGTGAAAAATGGCCCACAGGAGCAAAAATAACCACGAATGTCACCCTCTTAAGCCCGGGTTCCTACTGTGGCAGGTTGGGGGTGTTGTTGCTGGGGTTTCAAACGCAGGTGCCATGATTCAAGATCAGGATTGCAAGATGACTGCTGACACGAATCCTCGTCTCCAAGCTGGTGAGGAGTCAGCCTCACGCTCAAGGCTCCCCAGGTCCTAAATCCCAAGCTCAGATGCACGTACTTGGCTCTGTTGCTCTGATCGATGAAGAAGCCTCCCTTCTTGAAGAAAACTCCTGTCGCGAGGCATCGTAGTTACTGTCCGCATGCACACAGACACTGTGACACACACACACACACACATCACTGAATCACACTACACACACAAACACACACGCACACACACGAACAAACAAACTGCCTAACTAACCGACCTTAACACAACATGTCACATAGCAGCTAACAGTATTTGCATCAGATTGGTCACCACCTGCTGCCCCGACAAATGACTGACAGCCGATGCAACCTTTTACAAAACAAACAAGAGTATCTCCGGATGCCTGAAAGGACATGTCCCAGCCCAGTCGAACAATGTGCAACCATTTCTGGCGTTCCAACTCCAACGCTTCAATAACAATAACAACCCCAACCGACCCTTTATGATGGTGACTCAGCCAAGCCTGCCCAAGCAGTGCTGATGTGCCGAAATTTCACCGGCACCGGCGAGTTGCACAGGGTGGTCAAGAGAGCAGTTGCTGCTGCGGAGCGCTGGTTCGATGCTGTGCCGGCCTTTTTCGTAAGCTTCTTGAGCTTCTGCACAGTGAAGCCGGTCACGAACTCTTCTGGCTGAACACTGGCTGTCACATTGAAATTGCGAGCACCATAATGCTTGCCGGTGGCATTGGCAACGTCGCTCTCCGTCGGCTGCACCAACGGCCACTTCGTGGCGTGCGGTTTGAGCGTCGGATTGTGAGCAGCATGATAATACTTCGTCCACCTCGCATCTGACTCCGAAGCAGGGACTGGCTTGGGGGCTCTCAGGTTAGTTACTCCGGGCGTTAACATGAGAAAAAACAACTAAAACTATTTTGACGAGCTGTTACTAACGCCTGGTCACCTGGTCATCACTGCGCTCTTGCTGTTCCTCTTCACGACATCTGCCAAGCCAGCAAATGTATCCTCCAAATGGAACTTCGTGTTTTGTGGCCGAGCATGCAGCAGGAAGGCCTGGAGCCGCAAATTGTCGTCCGTTGGGTCATATCTTGCCTCGCGCAGAACCGCCATGCACTCACGTCCAATTTGCGTCTGGCTCCACCCCATGTCTGTGAGACAGGTTCGCAGCACCCGCTTTGCCGCAGCATCCAGTGCACTTTCTGCCTGTCCCGTCACCACGGCTTCTGCTTGCAATGTCGCTTCACAAATTGACTTGATGTGCTGCATCGCTGGAGCCCGCTGCTGGTGATTCGGGTGGTACACCAAGGAAAGGTTGTGAGGCAGAAGCATGACGAACTGGATCTGACTCCACGCGCGGGCACTGCAGATCTCCATGGTGTAATCGAAATACCGCTGCATGCGGTCCAATTCGTCACACAGCCAGGGCTTTTCAGCAACCTCTTCAGGTGTGAGCACATAACTTGCACCCTTCGTATTGCTCACTCCCAAAGAATGCAGCAACTCCGAGTCGTAGAAGACCCTGCACATGGACCTCACAGGTCCCTTGTACCACTGCCCACTTGCCCGCAAAGCTGAAAAATGTAGCGCCGACTCCTATGACATGACTGAAAGTGACCACAGAAAACGGAACCCAAACCTATAGACTAAAGTGACTAAAAAACGGAACTGAAACCGAACCCTGAACTGTTCAGACTACTCCACTCAGTAATCAGAACCCAAACCTATTCTTAAATTATTGTTAGGGTCAGGGCCCAGCGGCGACGGTTCAGAGTTCAGAATATACTCAATTCAGTAACTTGGACAAATGCTCCCAAAATGCGATATTTAAGGCTGATTCTCTGAACAGATAGGGCATCAACATTACATACGACGTCGCAGAAGTCTTGTATGCAAGTGACTGCAACAACTGCTAACAAATCCGTAGCTGCCCAAACTCCACTTTTACAGCACAGAAAAAACCCTTATCATAACCCGACCTGGGAGTATTAATTACACATGTGGTCTGACAGAAGCAGCAAGAACAAGTGTCACAAGACCCCCGGGTTGCCGCAGATTGTCCTGTCCCCCGGACTGCATCTCCAGGGCCTTGACAAACTCGTCGATGATCTCCTTGCCGCCCTCGTACAAGATGCGAAAGTCGATTTGCAACTCACGATCGCCGTAAAAGTGCTGGCACAGGTGGACAGAATTCTGAAAGTGCTTTCGCAGTTCATCCATCTCAGCTTTCGTTGTAGGGTTCTCAAGCCCGCCGGCCCTGACTGGCTCTTCAGCCGGCTCATCTGCCTCCCCATCAGCCTCGTCGTTTGACTCGCCAGGCTCCAAGCCGTCCAGGCCACTGTCGAAGCCGCCCTGCAAGCATCAGACGGTCAGGGTGGATTGGCATCGACAGACGGGCTTTGCCTGGGGGTTTCGAAGGCTTCCTTATACCGGCTAGAGATGTCTGAGAACCACCAGAAAAATCTCTCGATGTCCAAATCTTAGTCGTCTCAACGCAAGTGACGTGCCCAGAGTCCATGCAGCTTGGAATTTGTCACCTAGACGCAAAACAGACTCTGAATGCAAAGCACACCCATCTTGACACTCAAGCCAACCGCTGGTTTTGACATGTGATTAGGTAATCAGTCTGACTGATCGTCCTTGCTGACGATTTCGTCCAAGATCATCTCAGACAGACTCCACTGCGTGTCGAGGACATGCAAAGCCACCAAAGACTGCAGCCAGCTTTTGTATTTCGCCTCGGATCTGCAAAATAATTGCTTGCGAAGCGGACGCAGGAGTTTTGGCTGTTTTCAATTCAAGGAGGTCGGATACTGTTGGCCAGCAGGCAGAGGGCCCGATCTACTAGCCAGTGCACGAAACAAAACAAGATATGCTTCAGGGGCGAGGCACAAAGATTCCTCGATTCTGAACAGTCGGTTCGCTGAGAAGCGCAAGCGGAGACTGCGGCATGCACGGGTCATCCGCTTCGCAGCTGCGGTCGCACGCCATCATCTCCTGCAGGTCGTAGAAACGCTCACTGCTCATCGTGTGCACCAGACTAGTGAGCGTCTCGAGCTTCACCTGCATGTTGGCACCGCTCTGGTATGGGCCGTGGTTGATGTGGCTCATCACCACGCCCTTCATCAACGACGACTGCATCCCGGAGCGCCTGATGGAGTTCTTGACGTCGTTCCACAGCGGATGACAGAGCTCTGGCTCCACATGAATCCTGTAGTGCAGCAGATGTTGAAGCCCGAGCATCGCCTTGATGGGCAACCCATCTTCATCCGGGGCCTGAGCTGGGATACTTTCAGGTTTCGACTGCTCCGCAATATTGCGAGGAGCTGACTGTTTGCCTTTCAGAACAGTTCTAGGTAAGCTCGCACTGCACTTAGGTGTTCTCTTTTTACCGTGTTGGATAACACAACACAGGTAACGGCTGATCGACTGAAGCCACTGTAGCCCAGGTTTATCCTGCCTCATGGTGTGGCTGAGGTCCTATAGTGACATGATCCCTAAGAACCTGCTCAGCTTTCAGCAATGGTCCGGGCTCGGTGATGTGGGTTGGTCAATGTTTCACCCGACACGTGGCAAATGTTAACGTCGGCAGTGGCAACTGCTCCCCGAAGTTATCGACTCGAAATCAATTCCTCGCTTAAGGTTCAAGAAGAATTCTTGCAAAGATGGCATCTACTTGGTGGTCCACTTGATGCGATTCAACTTCCTCAAACACGAAGTTCCACCTCCATGCCGCCAAGATGCGATGGTGAGGAGCGGTCTCTCCAACGGAGACTCCGGACTCAGCACGAGCGGCTTCCCCTCTTCGAGGATCTGCTGCGGTCGGAGGATGGACAGATCCTTGCCGGTCAACGTCTGGAGGGACTTGTTGAGGCCGCGCGCCACGGACTTAGTTAGTGCGGCGAAGGAATTCACCGTCCCGCTGGCTCGAAACGTTGCAAAACTCAACATGTGACCATATCCTTGCTTCAGCACAAACACGGCTCGGAATAAAACAAGGTGCTCTCATGCCGAAGCAAGACTTGGCCGTCTTGGGAATTTTCTCGTTCCCACCCAGCTCGTGCTGGCTTTCATCCCTTGATAGTGGCGGGGAACATAAATACGAGGAAGCATTTGCGAGGTGTCCCAAAACATGTTCGCACTTGACTTGCCGGCGTACAACTAAAGTGCAGCCCAGAGTTCAACTGCACCTTCTCCAGCGGGACGCAGGCCAAAGTTGGCAATGCCTGCGCGAAACTAGCCGAAGCATAAGGCATACGCAGTGCAACCTTCGATTCATGCACAAACTGAACTGCGGCGGACCTGAACGCTGCTACTACTTTCTCAGACTCTCGCACACACTCAAGGGAACAGTGCACAAAGATTGCTGAACCGGCGTGTCACAGCTGGCGCTCAGCGCATGGATCGAACCCTCTGCCACTGCACTGATTTACCGGTTCTCTGTTGTTTAAGTTTCACAAATGCGAGGGCTCGGACTGCCCATCGATATCACAATGACAAATTATGCCTCACCTGTCCTATATAACTAGATAACCTCTTGTTCACATGCATTGGGCTCTCATCACAAGCGAAACAGCTGTACAAGACCTGGCCACGGACATATCATCAGTGATATTGAAGTGTGACGCACCGAATGTAAACACTCGGCACCGTAGCAAGGGCCAAAGGCTCAGCGATCATTCGACTGTAGAGCACGATCAAGGGTCATGCCTCGGCTGGATAGTTTATCAAAAGTTATATGGTTTGGTTGCTAGATTTCTTGAGGCGCGGGACTTCTGGTTCTGGCTAAAACACCACAGGAGAACAAGCCAAAACCATCGAGCCCAAGTCAAGAGACCCGGTTGTTGCGAGGGTGGGGCGTGGCGAAAATGACGCGAGGGGTTTTGGGGCCGGAACTGGGCGCGGTCAAAGGGGAGCAAATGCACCGAACTGTCGTAGCACTGTGTAGGACTGGCTGTGGGGTGGGGTGGCTGGGGGGGGTGGTGGGGGGGGGGGGGGGAGGGGGGGGGTGGGCGTGGGGGGGTGGGTGGTGGGGAAGGGGTCGGTGTGGGTGGGTGGGTGGTGGGGCTGGTGGACGGGGGGTGGGTGGGGTGGTCCAGTGGTGGCCTGGGGTGGTGGGTGGGGGTGGTCAGTGGTGGGGGCGGGGGGGCCCGGGGGGTGGGGTTGGGGGCTGTGGGCCGAAGGCCTGGAAAGGAAAAGAAGGGTTCGGAAAGGTATTTAAAGCTAAATAACGTTAAAGTTCGACTGGGGGCGCACCCAAACCTGCGCCCCCAGTCGAACTTTAAGGTTATTTAGCTTTAAATACCTTTCCGAACTTTTCTGTAATTGTTCCCGCCGTTCTCTTTAGACCCTCTAAGAACAACGGCAACAGTGCCCCAAACAGCAGCAGCCCAGCAGCCCAGCAGCCCAGCCCACCAACCCACAGGCTGACACGACATCAAGCACAATTTAAAGCCAAGGCACTCACGCAGGAAGATCCAACTTCACCTTCTTCGGAATCGGATTGCCCTCGGATGGCTGGACTGTGCGCTTCTGGCTGGCCTCGGAAGGTTGCGAAGGGCCCTCCTTAGCCTTCTGAAGCGGGGCCGTGCTCTTCTCTCCACGATGATCCGGCGGCGGCTTGTGCTCCGTCGCAACCGTCGCCTCGGGCTCCTTTGCCAGCTGCGCCGCCTTCGCAGCATCCAAGGCTGCTTTCTTCATGGCATCCTCCGCTAACTTCTTCATCTCGTTCACCTTTGTCTGTTCAGCTGCCTCCTTGGCAGCCAAGGCTTTCTGCTGCTCTTCCGCAACCATCTTCTTCTCGGTTTGCTCTGCCAGCCTCTGCATCTCGAGCTTATCTTCCGAGGCCGACTTGGCTTTCTCTGACTCCACCAACTTCTTGGCCTTCAACTCCTTCAACCTTTCCTCCTGAGCAAGGATCTCGTGGTCCAAGGCACCGGTTGTAGCCAGCAGCGATCCATCCGTGGATGGAGTAATGGCCTCTGCAAAGTTCGTCTGCACCAACTTTTCGGGCTGAGCCGGGGGTGGGCTTGGCGACGGTGCCTTCACCGCAGGCGCAGCCTTCGGTGCCTCGGGCCCGGCCGAAGCAGCAATCTCCTGAGCAAACAGCTTGTGCAGCCAGATGGACTTCTGCTTTCCATCACTGCACGACACATAGATCTTGTCGTTGTGCTTAGACTTGGGGTCTGCATTCTTGACAAGCTTCCAGCGACCATCACTGGTGGGCAACATCTTCATGAAGGGCTCCTTGCTGGGATCAAGTACGTACTTCACGTGCGCGGATCCATTCTCTGCCGCCCGCAATGTGTAAGCATCCATTTCCTGACCAGCAAGATCAGAACAAGAACTTATAAGGGTTTAAGAGCACATGGCACAATGCACTGGAGAATACATCTAGGTAGATCCTGGCCTGCACATCATCACTCGGATCCTTCGGATCGGGCTCGGACTCGGACTCACTGGGTGGCTGCGCAGTCTCAGGCACCGGTGGCAAAGTCGAAATAGGATTGCCGGGCGGGGGGCCAGGCGGCAGCATCTGCTGGGTGCTTCCCGGCAAATCCAACAAAGGCTCGGTGGGACAAAGGGCAGCACCCAAGGATGGCAATGCTGGAGGTTCTGGCAATGGAGTCCCCGAGGATGACGCTGCTCCTAGCACGTGGCTTTAATTTTGGGGGACTCGGGTCTAAGGCTTAAGCTTCTTCTAAGGACGGCTAAAAACACAAAGGCTACTTAGTGACTTAGTGATTAGTGATTAGTGACTTGAACAAAACGATGCAACAACAAATCCGGCCTGGCTCTCTTGTCTTCGGCACTTTTCCACGCCTGATCTCCTGCATGTAGCCCTTGTCACACTTGCTGCAATGAGCCTTCTCTTCATCACACGCACACACCAAGATTGCCACCGGATTGGGCAATGCCACATCCGGTGCACCTCCTCCAGCGGCCTGACCCGCCATGGGTGCGGAGCCGAGGGTTGGGCAGCGCTTGTCAGCCTGCAAAACCTGTCCCGGTAACTGCGGCACAGCAGACAAGGCGGTGGTCTTCTTCTGGAAGAAGCACACAGCAAACTGGGTCTTTTTGCCGTCGACCGATGCAATGTAAGGAATCCCCGTGGCTTCGTGGTTGAAAACCTTGGCCTGCCACCTGGTGTCCGAGGGAAGCCACGCAGAGGCTTGGTTGTCGCAACGGATGAACTGCTTGGAATCCGACTCCATAATCTGAAAGGTCATGTTCTTCGAAAGAAGGATTTCGGCATCTGTGATTATGTTGTTGACTGATTTGCCTTTGCACGGCTCCCCATGCCTTTTGTACTCTTTCAGCAGGAGGTCTTGTTGGTCCTTCTTCTCGTGCCTGCAGGAGGGGCCAGGCAAATCCGTCACACTTGCAAAAGACCGAGCAACTATGCAATAAACTATGCGTGATTGTTGCACAGACTGAGCCCCTGACGTATCGAGCTTGCGAGCGGGGTTCTTCCGGAAGAATGCCCAAAACACGCGCCTCATCTCCTTGTAGCTCAGCTCGTTCAAGGCAGAGAGGTTGCACGACTCGACTCCGACAGCCGCCACGAACTCTCGCATGTAGTTCGTCTTAATCAAGTTCAATAAAAGCAATACAGACAATCCATGATCGTGTCAGCTCATCAACAAAACCGTGAAACAACAAATCGCTTCCAAGTGACGGGCAAACCGCCAAAGGTGGTGAACTTGCCAGGAATGGTAGTGGATGTGATCTTCCGCTCCTTTCGATCCTTACCCCCCTTCGTCTTTTTCTTGGACTTGGTCCTGGACTTGTTTTTCGAGGAGGCACGGGATCGCGCGTTCGAGACGCGATCATCCTCGGACTCACTACTCTCCTCTTCATCACCACTGGCTAGCTCCCGAACCCCACCTTCAAAGACAAGCTCGAGGTTGCTGCAACCCGTCGTCACCGTCATGCTGTCGGCAGGATGAAACTCACACTCCAAGGCTAAGGCTGAAGCAAAAGATGATACGCTGCACGACACACAGCTGCTTGCTGCAATTGCATCAGAACTGCTGTCGGCACATGTCACGAACACTTGCTTCGATTGCACGATAACTACCCAGCCCTTCGGATTCTGTGCCATTCCGTGCCGGGGCTGTTGGTCTTGTGAGCTGGAGCTGCTAAGCTGTCCCTCACGCGACACATCACGAGTGAAACAAGTGTGGTTGACGGATTCTACGGGAGCCCGACTGGCTACACTCATGCCCAGGCAAAGCAAAAAACACTATCGTCGTCCAGTCACTTAATTGTTTGGCCGAAACACATCGGTCACTCATTCTCTGTACACCTGCAGAAGCATTTTCCGTAATTGCACAGCTACGCAAGGCCGGCGCAAATCACAAGTCGGACGGCCCGAAGCATGAAAGGGCCAACATTTGCATCAGGGCGGAGCAGTTGAAGTGCATGGCATTGCCACAGACATCGCTAGCACGGCCGACGTCGGTCGCAGGGTACTGCCCCACCAACATTGAAGCAGCCAATTCCGGCACGACTGGGAACCCCATCAGGCTCAGTCGTTCCTTGGCTGTGAGCCATCGCTGGAACATGGGGAACCAATACTTGGCTGTCTTGCTCCCCAATCGAAAAGTTGGTACTTTGCCAGAGCTTGCGGACCATGTTCGATACTCGGCTGAGTCTCCGAGGTAGTAGCAGAGATTCGGGTTCTGGCACGGGTCGTCCCCAAATCTGCGCATGTACTCTCCGTTCAACTTCTCGACGACTTCTTGCTCCCTCTGGAGCAGAAGGTACCAAAGGTTGAGACAGCCCGGCTGGAACGGTATCCCACGCTGTCGGGCACAAGCCTCTGCCTCCATGAGGACTTCACCCTTGGTGGCCACGAGATAGTCCGAGGGCTTTGTCGTGACATAACGATGCACGGCATCCTTGATCCTTGCATGGAGTTCGAAGGGGTCTCTTAGACAGCAAGTTTTTTTCTTGTGGCGGCCGATGACATAGGTCCGTGCCCTGGCCATTGCAAAATGGCCTGAATCAGCCGGCTCTGTGAACAACTGGAAAAAGTCGTAGTCCGGATGGGTTTGCATCACCATGTCCATGTCCAAGTCCTGGCATTGGCAACGAGACAAGCTGTTGAAACGGTTGCACGTGTCTCAAATGAAGAAACGACCACGTTCACTGCTGCCAAAGGTCCGGTGTGCATTCCAACAGCAGCAACGGGGTCTGCTTGTGGCCATGGAATTTGCCATGCACGGCATACACCGGGGCTGTGGCCCCCTCACGAAAAGCCCTTTTCCCTGCTTTGGACATATCTGTGCAGGGCAGACCTGCAACCGAAAAATCGGCTGAAGGCACACTGCAGACGGCATTGTGCTCGACACAGTGCTGCGCTCCTTGCAACCAGCAATGCTTGATGTCACGCGCCTTCTTCTTAAAGGGATCTTTTTTCTTGAAAGATTTGCGAGGGACCATCTCCATGATATCCTCGAAAAAATGCGGCTGGCTGTGCGGCTGTCCCACGGCATACTCACACCAGTGCATATTGTCGCGGATCAATTGCCCACATGCTGTTGATTTTTCCTTAGGAAGGATATCAACAATTTACAATTGCGTTGCCGTCGTCACAAATCCAATCAAGCATGGGTAGCCAAGAATCCCAGAGTGCGACAGTTGGGATGTCCACATTGAACGGCACATAGCCCGACACATTAACTGTATGCATTACAACCGCGCGGGCCATCTCTGCAGTGCCTGCACCTGTGCAAAAGGAAAACGCACCTTTTGCATGGGCAAGCCAAGAGTCCTGACAGGGCAAAGTCGGGACTCTGCAATTGCATGTTTGTGTTTCATGTGACAAGACAATGCACTTCAGCTGCCAGGGCAAGATTACACGTCCTTCAAAACTGCGCCACCCACAGACTCGCAAATCATCTGCCAAGCCAGCCCGATGACGGCACCAGATCGGCCTAGCCGCTGTCGCGAAGCCTGAAGGTCCTCGCAGGTCGAAGGTCACAGACAAGGGGTTGCTGGATTGTAATTTGGTATCATTAGATTTACATTGGATTCGCGCAAGCTTTAGACACATGTCCTGCCTGCAAAAAACACGCTGGCTCGCTGTTGAACAAGGAACCAAATATCGACAAACCGGAGCTCCCGGTGCACCTCGAACTTTCCATGTCCACATCGGCATCTGAAGCCGAGTCGTAAGATGTGCTGTTCTCCGGGGGGTCGCACGCCATCCGCAACGGCGATGCCATCACTCACTCACTTACAGTCGTGCAAGTGCCTAGTCACGCACCACTGACCCTATAGGCACCGCACAAGATTCAAGAATCTTGACCCAAGCAGCAACATTGCAGGCTGCACGTGAACATTGCAGCAATGAACTGCCCCGCAAACTGACATGACACGACAGCACAGCTTGCAACGGAGCACAAGGGGGCTCACCAGTGGGGGAGCAAATGCTCCACACCTCGCAACCGGACCTGAGACGTGCGAGACTCATTGATTAAGGCTTCGGGACTGGACTAGGCTGCAGCAATAACAACACATGTGAGGAGCTGGCTCCAGAAATGATAAAGCTCCAGAGGGGATTTTGCAACCGCACTTCCATCAAAGTGCACCTAGGCGACCCGTGCAACCGCATGAATGTCGATGTGACTTCGGTTTGTTGCACCGCACAACGTTCTGAAGGAGGACACTGACACTCTCACCCTGGGGCCACAACGTGGAAGTGGACCATCTCTTTGAAAGTCGCTTGAGCGGCAGAGACGTAGCCACCCTGCCAGGCCCATCATTCATTCTGTCATGTCGAGTCAATGGACATGCGGCAACGGTAAGAAAACAGACCAACAAATGGAGTATGCTATACAAACAGGGAACCATAAACCGCTGGCAGCAGTGGGCTGCCACATTGCCAGCATGGGCTTTGGCTGTGGGCCAACCCATATCTGCCATGAACGTCTTCGCCGCATGCTTCACCAGCAGCTCCTGGCCAACGAAACGAATTTGAAGATCAGAAACCTACTCACTTCAAAATATTGGAAGTATGTGGGCTACAGCTTTACATCGCAAGTCACTAAGTCTCCTCTCCATCACTCACTTTTCGCATGATCTCGCATATATTGCCCGGCGTCAGCCTGCCCCTCCGTTCATGCTTTGCAGTTTTCGGTTTCGCAGCGCTCCGGCCGGACACCAAGGCCACATTCTCATCCTGGGGAGTCACGAACAGAACACAAAACTTAACTTGTGGACTACACACGAATTCAATTCAGAATCCAAATTTCTGCGAGGTGCCAGGAATTTCCCAATCTGGCTGAGGAGGCTACACACCGTGGCTCGCAGGAAGTGTTTCTCGGCGAAGTCTGTCTTCTGAGTACTCCTGAGCAGTTGGCAATTCTCAATGACTCAAGCCACCAGCGTTGCCCGTCACTCGTTACACGAGCTATCAATCCCAGCAGCGGAAGAAGCATGAATGCCATGAGCTCTCCCAGATTCGGCTCCAGAAAGTTCGAGCTCACGAAGCAATCATCATCCTGGAAGCGCAGCGGCAAGGGTCAAAATGACGTGTGATCCTAAACCCGAATAAAACTTCGTAGCTGTCAAAGAGGCTCGATAACTTTAAGTTCAAGTCAACTCACTAACTCACAAAAATTCCGTATCATCGGTCCGGTCCTGTTGCATGAGCTGCCACAACTCGACAAACTCGGAGGACAGCTCTTCAACAAACATTTTCAAAGGAAATCGGCCCGAGCCGGCCACAGTGAACGTGATGGGGCCACGAAATGATGGGTGCCGGAAGCAAAGCTTCATTTGCGGACACCGCGCGCAAATACGCACTAGCTCACACAAAGTCTTGCAGGCTGCATCTCTTGCTTCTGGGCTTCGCCTTGGAGCAGCTACTGAAAAGGCCAAGGCAGACACCATCATAGACGTAGGCCATGTGTTCTCCCAAAAATGACGATCCTTCTTCGGCACCTCGCTTTTGCGATCGCTGAAGGGGGTTAAAACTGTGGGCGGGTCCACTCCAGGCCAGATCTTGCTATGCCAGTCGAGGAAGCCCGAATGGTTTGCATCTTTGAATTTGCCTTGGGTCCCATGAGAATGATTCTTCAGTCGGCCGAAAGACAGCTTCCGAATGAGGCAAATGTTATTTAATCCAAGCTTCGTGCAGCCTTGTTCAAGTCAGATTTTCCGTCTTGAAAATCTGTCACAGCAGAATAGATACATGACAGTCTCCACTCGGATTGGCGACCGGCAACTGCAGCGGGATTAACCACCAGAACTCTATTCTGGATCGCAATCTCACCTCATGCCAGAAAACAAAACAACCATCCAAGCTAAACATGCTGGCACACAAACCGTGACTGAAGCACCTGATTGCACAACCCAGTCACGAGGTGCACCATATGTGGCTGTGGCAGGTGCCGACATCGCCGCTGAAACAACAACGCCATAATATAAATTACACCATGACTATCCAAGACTGATTACTGGGACATTCACAGTATGGCCTTCGAACGGACACATGCCAAGTTGCAAGTTGCGAGCAAAGCAGCTTAACTACCACACAAATTACTGTCGCCCCTACAGATTGAAGGCGAGAGCAAATCCAAACGACTGTCCAGAAACATTAGATCGCTCACATTGTCCTCTCATGCCTAGGATTCGTTGACTTTGGGGACGCAAAGTGGCCAAACAGTTGCTGCTTCCTTCGAGTCGGATTCGGGCCAGGCAACCAGCAAATCACTTATCATGCATAAAACGACTGGCTCGTCCCTGGTCCTTCGTCAGGAAACAAATCCAGCAACCTGCTATTGACCGGCCTCTTCAGCAAAACTCAAATGCGAAGCCCAAAAATTCGACGGCCTTGAATTTAGGGTTGCTTTTTAAGGTCATGTTTAAAGCTTTTTTGTCATGTACGACAGCGAGAAGCACAAAAGTCGTGACAGCCTTGATTTTAGTGCTACTTTAAGGTCGGGTTTAAGGTTCTTTTTTTATTTTGCACCACTCAACGAGACTGTACAAGCGCAAGCCCTGGGGCCATATTGTATCAACACACCACAACAGCCGAAACGACTGGGGGCTCATCTTCGGGGGCCCACCACTGCTGTATAAACGTGCGTGCGTGCAACCACAAAGCAAGAGAGAACCAAATCGCTTTGGTTGATTAAAAGCGAAGACGGGCTTCCAAGGGGCTTCGAAGGCTTCGAAGGGAACTTCAAGGGCTTGAAGGGTCTGGAAAGGAGGCTTCAAGGCGGGTTAAAAGCAAAGTTGCAGCGGGACTCGAAGGGAAGCTTCAAGACGGGCTGAAAGGGGTTTGACAAGGAGGAGCTTTTCAAGAAACCTTCTCAAGGCTTCAACGGAGCTTGAGCAGAGCTTCAAATCCTTTTCAAGCCTCCTTGAGAAAACCGCTCCTTTTCAAGTACCTCTTCAAAGTTTTCGCTTGAGTCAAACCACTTACAGCTGCGCTTCCAAGCCTCCGCGACGGACTCGCGCGTTTGCGCGCGTCCTCGCCCACACAGCTCCAGAACTCGACGGAACGGAAGCCTGCCCAGTTTGGCTCCAAGAAACGACAGACCCTCCAAGCCAACACAGAATTCAAGCAGCAACCGACTTCACACCGCGCTATGGGGCGGCGGGAAGATTTCCAGCACCATTCCTCTGCACAAGAATCATTCGAATGAGATATTTGCGTTCCATGTGGCTGCCAGATCTGCTGCCTCCTGTTGACGGCGAGAAGACTCCACTTCCTCCTCTTCGACAGCTTGCAGATTCATGGACAACGACAGCAAGAATGTTCGGCTTGAGCGCTGCATCGAACAAATGTGGAAAAGATACTCCGGCCTGCACTTGATAAGAATGCCGCAAGTTTCAACTGAAGAATTTGAAACGATTTTATGTTCAAGCTTTCTTGATGGACCGCCACATTGGATGGCCGCTTTTGCGGAGATTGCCCAGGCCTCCGTCTTGAAGACTGAGCAGCCAGATTTGGAACCCGGATTTTTTTAAAGCCAGGTTTAAACCACCCAGTTTTGAAACCTAGGTTCCAACCCAGGTTTGGAACCCGGTTTGAAACCAGGTTCCTGTTCGGATTCCGTCTATTCCCCACCTCTAACCCACCCCCGAAAAGTGGCCACGCCCCCACCCCACCCCCCAGTAAACATGGAAGACGTGTCTAGCAGGCCCAAGGTCTGCCGGTGAATTCTCGCCTTTTCCAACGCACCCAGGTTGCCCACACGAAATCGCTTAAGGGGTTGAAAGCGAAAAAAAGCAGAAACAACACTGGTGTTTGAACCCCAGGCTCGAACACCAGTGTTCAAACCTCGAGTTCGAACACAGGTGTTCGATTTCCGGGTTCGAACACAGGTCTATAAAACGCTTTTACGAACACAAAAGAAGAGAAGCCACACGAGATCGCTTTGTGGGGGCTTTTGCGAAGAAAATAAGAGAAGGAACAAACACCAGTTTGAATCCGAGTTCAAACACGGTGTTCGAACCCGGAGTTCAAACACTGGTGTTCGAACCCCGAACACCAGTGTTCGAACCTCAAGCGAGGTTCGAACACTGGTGTTCGTTCGAACACTGGTCTATAAAACGCTTTTTCGAACACAAAACAAGAGAAGCCACACGAAATCGCTGTCTGTGGACTTTTTGCGAAGAAAAGAAAAAAACATTTCAATTCAGAGACACACAGAGGCCGCGCAAAATCGTTCAGCGGGAGAAAGCTCAATGGGGAGGGACCACCCGCTTTTTGCAAATTGCAAACTCCCCGTGCCTCTGCAGCCGCCTGTAGACCTTCAACTCCAGCCCAAACTGTAGAAAGCGAATAAAAACAAAAAGAACGTGAACAGACGCCTTCTTCAATGGCTGCGAACACTGGTGCTCCAACCCAGGGTTCGAACACCAGTGTTTGAACTCCGGGTTCGAATACTGGATTGCTGCGGTCCGGCAAGTTCGGACTGGGCTGAGGTGGTCTTTCTTGCTGGCGACTCCGCCTGCATGGCGGCCGCTGCTGGTTGAAAGCCGGAATTTCCTGCCTTGCCGGGCTGCAAGTGCTGAAGCTCCGCGTCCAGTCTCACTAGGGCTGCTACTCGACAAAAGAGGCAAAAGGCTAGCTGCGGCGCACAGGCTTTGCCGGTGTTGGCCGTTCAGCACGAGCTAAACGGGGCCGCAGCGACCGATCCACAACAGCAGGAGGCCGTCGCCTAAAGCTGTCCAAGACCACCGGCGGAGCCCAAAGTCGGAGCTCCGGCCGCCGTTCTAGTTCCGTCGAACAACGGTCAGCCCCGGGGTCCTGTTGTGTCACGATCGTGCACACAAGTCAACAAATCCACCGAGGAATCCAATACCGGCGGCACGTGCAAGGAGATGGACCCTACGACGTATGTCGCTGGTCAAAGTGGTTTTTGGGCTTCTTGATTGTGACGTCTACACCGTCACTGGGAATGATCCAGTGTCGAAGGCCACGGCCAAGAATCCAGCCGGCGCTGCATGTCGTTGCCGCAGGTCGGAAAGTGGGATTCACGCAACATGTATAACAATTGGTAATTTCGCTGTGCATACAGCTCCTGTACACGGTGAAAACCGTAACGGAGTTCATCTTGATCCGGCTCATGGAGATGCGGCATCAGCTCAGTAGAGATGAACGGAGTTTGAATGCCTGGGCCAATTCCGCCTCGTTCAACGAAAGCCTCCGCTTCGTGTCTCCAATGATCCTGGCCCCTAGGGTCGCCTAGCCGAAACCAAGCGCGGCGTCCGTCGGGCAGGGTCTTATCGTTCGACTCTTGGGCCACCAAGTGGTGAATGAGAACCTTGGCCCTAGTATCCCAGGCGTCGAAATGAGCGTGGCGCCACAGTCGCACTGGGAAATAGAAGTCCTTTTTCTGTGGACCTCTCAGCCAATAAACCACCACCGCGCTAAGATCCCAACCAGAGGTGGTAGCAGCCGCTCGAAGGCGCCACAGGGCAGCGTGCAGAAGGCCAGCAGACTGGATGGGAAGCGTGGGCGGTGCTTGCAGGCCCAAGGGGACATCGTCCAGCGGCATAAGTCTAAAAGTGCCCTTGCACACGCCCGGATATCAGAACATTTGGGGGTCGAAGTCACCACGCCTAGCGAGGAGTAGCCCACGATGGAAACCTTCCATCAGCCGTGCGGCGATAGCGACTTGGGGCCGCCCCACAAGCGCGGCAGGCACTTCCACCTTAACCCTTACCTCAAGGAAGTGCAGGTCATTCTGAGACTAGAAGACAATTGGCCCGAAAGCATCATCAGCGAAGATTGTGGGGTTATATGATAGATCCAGTGTATAGGATCGTAAAGTCACAGAATCAAGAGTCATAGAGTCCATGAGTCATGAGTCATGAAGTCATAGAGTTGCAGTGAGATGGCGTCATAGAGTCGTAGTGAGATAGAGTCACTGTATAGGATCGTAAAGTCACAGAGTCAAGAGTCGTAAAGTCACAGAGTCAAGAGTCATAGAGTCCATGAGTCATGAGTCATAAAGTCATAGAGTTGCAGTGAGATAGCGTCATAGAGTCGTAGTGAGATAGAGTCACGGAGTCATGGAGTCATCTATGTACCATGCACTTGACTCGATGTAGTTCACTCTATGCTCTATGTGTGGGAACGCTTAATCGAGATACGCATAGCGTAAGGGCTCATAGCCTGACCCGGACCTCGAAATGCCGATACAGTCAAGAGTCATAGAGTCCATGGGTCGTGAGTCATAAAGTCATAGAGTTACAGTGAGATAACGTCATAGAGTCATAGTGAGATAAAGTCACGTTGCTTGCTCGCTCTTTCGCAAGACAGCGTCGAAGCAAGCAAGCCACGGCCCAAACCAGCGGTTGCACAGTACCTTCTGCAAAGCGACAATCCGGAAGGCGATGTGCAACCTGGCTGAGGGCCAATTCATTTTCCTTCCTCTCGGCCTGCACGAAGTGGGACACCAGCACTGAAGAGGCGGCCTGAGGAGGTGCCGAGAGAGGTCATCCCAGGGATTACGGTTGCACAGTACCTTCTGCAAAGCGACAATCCGGAAGGCGATGTGCAACCTGGCTGAGGGCCAATTCATTTTCCTTCCTCTCGGCCTGCACGAAGTGGGACACCAGCACTGAAGAGGCGGCCTGAGGAGGTGCCGGGAGAGGTCATCCCAGGGATTACGGTGGTCCGGAGCCTCGTGAAAACGGCTGATTGTAGTTGCAAAGGTTCATCGGGATCCCCGAGCCTCCATAGCACGCATTATACCAACCCAGGGTATAGTATCATGGAAGAAGAAACATAGCGGCAACCGACAAACATCCCCAAACGGAAGTCGCAACAGTGGTCTCTGAAAGGAGTATAGGGAATGAGGGTCAAATGACAACAGGCCAGCGTATGTTTCTTAGCCGATCCAACAGACTCCAGGGGAACGCCACAGGCTTATGGGTCCTTATTTCGTGTCTATCCACACCGGATAATCCACGAGGGCCTAGTAGGACTAATGCAGCGATCACGGTGGTCCAGAGCCTCCTCTAGAAAGATTGATTCTAGCTGCAGACATTCATCGAGAGCCCCAGGCTTCGGTGACACCCTGTGTATCAACCCAAGGTATACTATCTCAGAAGAAGAAACCCGGCGGCATCTGGCAAACATTCCCAAGCGGCAGTCACAACACGGTCTCTCAAAGGATGATTGGGGATTTAAGATCTATCCTATACCACAAACGGGTCCACCTCGCTGAGCTGCTGCGCGACTCGTGGCACCGGGAGTCCAGCAGCGGAAGGCAGTGCAGCATTAGGGATTTGGAAAGACACCGTTCCGAAGTGAAACACCTTACTTCACTAGGAAACCCGCCAGATGCCGCAAAGTATGTAACGTGCCAAGCAATGGAGGAGCTCCTGCGTCTCGGTGAGCCTTTGTCTGCTCACAGGATGTCGCGGCCGGGAGGAGAACGAAACGACTTGGAGATGAACCGAGGCATTGGGAATCATGCACTACGCTTCCGCCGCACCAATGTACCAATGCGAGCACTTGAAGTTGCCGTTGATGGTTCGCCCATCATAGTTCTCGCTCGGCAGCCTTCGGTTGTCAATCGGCCTGAGACGTCCACGGTACCGCACGACTTCATGGTGCAATCCTGCACATCGGCTGGATCTGTTGACGCATCCATAGTCTTGATGTTCACATCTGCTTGATGTTGGGCTGGATTTGTTGACGCATCCATAGTCTTGATGTTCACATCCGCTCGATGTTGCAACGGCAACTGCAACATGTCCACGCTTGCTTCAGAAATGCACGCTTCGTGCAATGCGTTGTCTCTGTAGCACGCACACACACACTCCCATACAACTGGTTCGGGGGAGTTCGGAGGATCAAGTGAGACCACAGAAGCCTTCGATTTGACTTTGATCTATGCAGAACAACAGACCTTACACTGCATCACGAAGCATTTCGGAGTCGGGTTGGGGGTGGAGAGCCAGCGCGGGAGGAACCTGGACCTAGACTAGGCTACTCTTCCCAGGCGACCCTCCCCGGCCTTCGTCGTCACGTACCCGGCTTTCCGAGTAACTTCTGAAGCTGCTCACGAAGGTTGCCAGCCTAGAAACAACAAGCAAGCGATCTTCTTGCTATGGCGGCCCATCCATGCTCGCTCTTTCGCAAGACAGCGTCGAAGCAAGCAATCCTTTTTCCTGCGGCGGCCACGTTGCTTGCTCGCTCTTTCGCAAGACAGCGTCGAAGCAAGCAAGCAACGGCCCAAAGCAGCGGTTGCACAGTACCTTCTGCAAAGCGACAATCCAGAAGGCGATGCGCAACCTGGCTGAGGGCCAATTCATTTTCCTTCCCAAGCGACCGTCTCGGCCTGGACCAAGTGGGAGACCAGCATCGGAGAGGCGGCCTGGTGAGGTGCTGGGAGAGGTCATACACGGGTTACGGCGGTTCGGAGCCTCGTGAAAACGGCTGATTGTAGTTGCAAAGGTTCATCGGGAGCCCCGAGCCTCCATAGTACGCATTATACCAACCCAGGGTATAGTATCATGGAAGAAGAAACATAGCGGCAACCGACAAACATCCCCAAACGGAAGTCGCAACAGTGGTCTCTGAAAGGAGTAGGGAATGAGGGTCAAATGACAACAGGCCAGCGTATGTTTCTTAGCCGATCCAACAGACTCCAGGGGAACGCCACAGGCTTATGGGTCCTTATTTCGTGTCTATCCACACCGGATAATCCACGAGGGCCTAGTAGGACTAATGCAGGGATCACGGTGGTCCAGAGCCTCCTCTAGAAAGATTGATTCTAGCTGCAGACATTCATCGAGAGCCCCAGGCTTCGGTGACACCCTGTGTATCAACCCAAGGTATACTATCTCAGAAGAAGAAACCCGGCGGCATCTGGCAAACATTCCCAAGCGGCAGTCACAACACAGGTCTCTCAAAGGATGATTAGGGATTTAAGATCTATCCTATACCACAAACGGGTCCACCTCGCTGAGCCGCTGCGCGACTCGTGGCACCGGGAGTCCAGCAGCGGAAGGCAGTGCAGCCATTAGGGATTTGGAAAGACACAGTTCCGAAGTGAAACACCCTACTTCACTAGGAAACCCGCCAGATGCCGCAAAGTATTTAACCTGCCATGCCAAGCAATCGAGGAGCTCCTGCGTCTCGACGGTGGCCAATCCCTGTGAAGGGTTGCATTCCCGATGGACGACGACGGTGCCACCCCGGCGGCGCTGGCTTCTGGCTTTTGTTGCGCCCGCCGTCGCTGTCGTCGTGTTGCTGGTCTTTATACCACCAGAGCAGGTCCAAGCCTGGCCACATTTTGTCGGGGGGGGGGGGACGTGGCACCTAGACTCCTGACAGGCTGTGCCTCGAATGGCGCCAGATGACTGCAGGGCACAATTGGAGCCGTCGAGAGCCAGCTGCTCGTCTGGATCTGATGTGCAGTATGCCCGCTCCAGGCGAGCACAACGGACTCGCAGGTTGCTTGCACAGGCCGCAGGCACCGTCCCACCAAGACAAGCCGCGCATTTGGAGTAGCGCTAACTAAGCTCGTCTGAAGGGTTGCAAAGTGTGCCATCTCAATGGAAACTTCTCAAGAGGAAGAACGAATCATCCAAGGATCCAAACAGTAGCAGCAGGCAACGAACCTAAATCGGGATACCGGGTTGAGCAGAACCCCGAACACCTTCCAGCCCCACAACGGAAATTCTGAAATCAAACCAACCAAGCCCAGCAGTCCGCAGTCGGGATCTCAGGAACAGGTTTCTGTTAGACCGACCTTCCCAGCCTCGAGGAATCCAAAGCGACCGGGCAGTGCAGGCAACCTGAGCAGCAGGGTTGCCCCGCCCACGCAGCCGAACTTTCGCAAGACAGCGTCCATTCTGCCACGAGCACAAGAAAGAACAAACAAGCGATCTTCTTCTCGTGGCGGCGTCGTCCATGCTCGCTCTTTCGCAAGACAGCGTCGAAGCAAGCAAGCAACGGTGCAACCTAGCCAAAGCGAAGAATTCGCGGCCCGCACGGCTCACCGTGGAGTCAAGGGCCGCGCCACCCAGTCGCCCCAGCTCACGACTTGGTCGTTGTCAAGAACGGCAGCAAAACCAAGAGCGGAGGCTGCGATACCCCGCACATTCTTGAGCTGATCTTGCACGGCACTGCTGTCGCCACCGCGCTCTGGGAAGCCCCATGATACAACCGTGCCGTCGGCCTTAATGGCAGCGAAAGCATTGAAGTTGCTTGCGATTTGCTCCACATCTGTCAACTGATGTTGCACTTTGCTGCTGTTGCCACCATGAAGGCCACAGCCCCAGGTTACGACTGAGCCATCGCGTAGAAGCGCTGCAAAGGCTCCGCGGTTACTTTGGATTTCCCTAACGTCCTTCAGCCGTTTCTGCACTTCACTGCTGTCCGCACCAGAATATCGACCCCCACCCCATGTAACCACGGAACCATCTGTGCGGATCGCTGCAAACGCATGCGTCGTCGATTGGATGGCCGATACATTGCACAACTGTTCCTGCACCGCGCTAGAGTCGCCTCCGCTGAAGTCTTCACCCCATGTAAAAACGGATCCGTCGGTCAGAATGGCTGCAAAAGCCCTCGATGAGGATTGGATGGCGGTGACGTTTTGCACAGGCACAGAACTGCATTTGCCCCAAGTAACGACAGATCCATCGTCGAGCAGCGCCGCAAAGGCTTCTAGTGACGCTTGAATCTGCCGCACGCCTTTGAGTTGCTTCTGCACTCCACTGGAGTCGCCTCCGTGTACACATCTTCCCCACGTCACGACAGAGCCATCTGTGCATGTTGCCGCAAAAGCATCGCCGGTGGTCTGGATGGCCTGCACGTTCATTAAAAGCTCCTGCACTCCCAGGCTGTCCCCACCGCCAGCTCGGGAGCCCCAGGTAACAACAGAACCATCGGCCTTGATAGCAGCAAAAGAAGATCGCCCGCTTGAATCTGCCGCACGTTCTTCAGCTGATTTTGCATAGCGGGCTCGATGCCGCCTCCGTAGTCTTGCGCGCCCCATGTAACAACGGATCCATCATCAAGAATCGCCGCAAAGGCGGCCCCTTCCTGAGACGATGCAACGGCCTGCACGTTTTTCAAACGGTCCTGAACAGATTTGCTGTCACCACCAGTCATAGCATTCCCATAGGACGCGACCGAACCATCGCGGCGGAGCAACGCACAAGAGAACGCGCTCGAGCTCAAAGCTGCTTCGAGGAAGAGGTAGAGATTGCCCGAATCAAGGCGACCCCTACCTCTTGCTCGCGCCTCCTCCAATGAAACCTGTTCTCCACTCAGGAGATGTACAGTGACACGTTTCATGCCGGTCGCGAGCTACAGCGAGCTATCAGATGGATGCTTAGAACAAGCGCATTGAGTCATTATGTAGACAAAAGCCATAGTTGGAAGCAAACCAAGTTCCATAATCCTGGCAAGATGGCATCCAACCATTTAAGCAGGCATGACATCGTTCTCAGGAAACACTAACATCATAGAAACCATGCCATGTTCATTCTGTTGTGCTCAGCCGAACTTTCGCAAGACAGCGTCGATTCGGCTTCAGCACAGGGTGAGCAACTTCGCCCACTTGCAAAGAGCAAGCTTGAGAAAAAAACAAATGCTGCAACAAGTCTTCCATCTGCCGATCGGAGTTTGTCACCCATTCAATCGCGGGCGTTCTTTCTTGGAGAGCGGCAGTGCACATCAAAGTTAGGAGGCCGGCGTAGCACTGCGTGCACCGCACACAGCCAGCGTTCGCCGCGTACAGAAACTTGTACTCCAGACGATTGCTTGCCACGACGGACCTGGGCAGCCAGACCAATGCCCAGACAAGTGAAGCATCCAAATCCGAACATGAAAGCCCAAGCCACGGAACAAAGGGTCCGAGTTTTGCGTGACAGGTCTAGACTAGAGGATGATGTTGGGTTTCTTTGCTACGCTGCATCATGGCTGAGGGGTCTGCATATTATGTAGAAGATTCACAGGTCTAGACGAGAGCATGATGCCGGGTTTATTCACGGGAGTACAACTTACCGCGACACCAAGGGTTCGGTCGGGACTCGCGTTCTGCTCGTCGGCTGTGGTCTATGAACATACATACAGGCCATCATGGCTTCGTCTATGAACATACATACAGGCCATCATGGCTTCAACACTTCGAGAGCGACTTACATTCATAGGATGGCTGTGGAATTAGGTCACAGTACGGAGCCAGCAGTAGCTGCAAATCCTGGCTTGGAACCTCCGAGGGCTTCATGTTGACGAGAGTCGAGAAAGGACTCGGATGGAAGAACAAGTAAGCAGGCTTCGAGAGCGACTTACATTCATAGGATGGCTTTGGAACTAGGTCACAGTACGGAGCCAGCAGTAGCTGCAAATCCTGGCTTGGAACCTCCGAGGGCTTCATGTTGACGAGAGTCGAGAAAGGACTCGGATGGAAGAACAAGTAAGCAGGCAAGCGGCAGCCTAGGGAAACCGCATGCAATCTGCTTTCCAATGCGATTCCACTGCGGGTTAAGGTTCTTAGGGACCTAAACCCAACCGCGATGAGCGTGCGGCAGCATCTGTGCACCTGGGCCGCACTAGGGCGAGCACCAAAAACGCCTTTCCGACACGCCTTTAATTAAAATGCAGCACTAGTAGGGAGCAGTGATTCCAGCAGCAATGTAATGAAGCAACAAAGGGAGGAAGAGGAAGAACAAGCCTTGAGCTTCGGGTCGACACGCTCATCGTCTTTCTCCGTGAGTAGGAGGAGAGGCGTGGAAGGATTGGCCCGTGGGCACGTGGGCAACGACCTGAGACGCCGCTCGATGTCTCTTCCGCCTCGGTGGACGTCGCGGTAGGCCGGTCGATGCGCCGCCTCGGTGGACGTCGCGGTAGGCCGGTCGATGCGCCTTCCGCCTCGGCGGATCCACAGTCATGACCACATCTTCTCGATATTCGCGGCCATCAAGTCACGCATGGCCCGCTTCATGGCCTTTGCATGCTGTCTGAGTTAAAGATCTCGACTGCGTAGCAACTATGCCTGATCACAAGACCAGCCAAACCTGTTCCGGCACTCCGTCTCTGAGCAAGCCGACTCCGCGCTCCATCGCTCTGTCTGGTAGGGTAAATGAGTCTGAACACCCGTCCGAATTAAAGGCCTCATTTAGGTAAGTTATAGTCCGATCAGTCTTACCAGCTACTACAAGCTGCTTCGGTTCTTGCAAAGCCTTGCTTGCTGCGTCTGCAGGGATTCTCTGCACGGGCCCAATAGATTCGCTTATAGACATAGAAGACCGCCAAAATGATCGAATCCAGAACAGAAGTATCCCAAACACATCCCCGGAAGTCCCTGGTCCTTAGGATCTGGCCGCTTCTTTGCAGGATGGCTGCTACAAGCAGGCGAAAGGCGATGTTGATGAGATCGTTCTCAGGAAACACTAACATCATAGAAACCATGCCACGTTCATTCTGTTGTGCTCAGCCGAACTTTCGCAAGACAGCGTCGATTCGGCTTCAGCACAGGGTGAGCAACTTCGCCCACTTGCAAAGAGCAAGCTTCAGAAAAAAAACAAATGCTGCAACAAGTCTTCCATCTGCCGATCGGAGTTTGTCACCCATTCAATCGCGGGCGTTCTTTCTTGAAGAGCGGCAGTGCACATCGAAGTTAGGAGGCCGGCGTAGCACTGCGTGCACCTCACACAGCCAGCGTTCGCCGCGTACAGAAACTTGTACTCCAGACGATTGCTTGCCACGACGGACCTGGGCAGCCAGACCAATGCCCAGACCAGTGAAGCATCCAAATCCGGCAGCCTAGGGCAACCGCATGCAATCTGCTTTCCAATGCAATTCCACTGCGGGTTAAGGTTCTTAGGGACCTAAACCCAACCGTGATGAGCGTGCGGCAGCATCTGTGCACCTGGGCCGCACTAGGGCGAGCACTAAAAACGCCTTTCCGACGCCCCTTTAATTAAGATGCAGACCTTCCCGGCCTCGTGGATTCGTCGAGACTGGCGAGCCTTGTCTAAGCGCAAGCAACTTGAGCAGCGGCAATCTAACTTTCCAAGAGAGAGAGAGAGAGAGAGAGAGAGAGAGAGAGAGAGAGAGAGAGAGAGAGAGAGAGAGAGAGAGAGAGAGAGAGAGATATATATATATATATATATATATATATAGATTGGAAAGGCGGCTCTTTGTTCGCGGAGCCGCTTCAAGTAACAAGCAAGCAACCTTCCTCCTGCGGCGACGATCGTTTTGCTCGATCGTTCGCAAGACGGCGTCCGAGCAAGCAAGGAAACGAGACAGAAACGGTCGACATCTCATTCGTCCAAGCTCGCTCATTCGCAAGACGGCGTTCGAGCAAGCAAAGAAACGAGACAGAAACGGTCGACATCTTCATTTGCTCAGCATCCGCGTGTACCGCCATCGGCTGATTAAACGACGCAAGAACTTGCGCTCAGCTGCATCCTTGAGTCCGCGGCCCGAGCACGAAGCACGATGTCGCGAACAGGCGCCTCTGTAAGCAGTCTGGCAGAGCTGCTTCCCTGCCTCTCACGCAGCCATCCTCGCCGAAAGACCTTTGCGCAACTGCACCTTGTCGAAGTGCGCGGCGCTGCGTGCACACGCATGAAAATCGCAGAGGTCGATCGAAGACATCGAGGTAAAACTCCGGCACTCGCACCGCCAAGTGCGCCGGAGCGTCGCGGCGACCGCAGAAGCCCATCCGGGGCGGTCATCGCCTGTCGTTGTCGCACTTCCACCTGCTCCAGCCTGATCATGACCACGTTCTCTCTGCCTTGGTACAGAGGGGTGCCACTCAAGCGAAGCCAAAATTGCTTGGATTGTTCGACCCCACATTTGGAGCCGCGTGTGCTGCAGTTGGTCCGCACCCAAAGTGGACGTCGGCGGCACTGGTGGCCGAACAGGCGTTCCAGACACAGCAGCAAGAACACTTCCACCTTTGAGCTGCAGGCGGACTCATAGGACAAGCAGGATCTGGTCTAAACAAGTCAAAGTCCATGTCTTTCTCAGGCACAGGTACCTTCTGGGAGAACCTTCAACTCCAACCTTGTACGGGTGAGGCTGCGGCGCTTGACAGCCCTCAGAAGTCCGCTACCAAAAAAACAGAGTGTGCAGCACTCGATTTTTTTCTTGAGCTGACAGCATACGGAAGGAAACGAGACAAAACGAGTGTGGTCAGTAATTTGACTCAAAAAGCACTTCTAACAGTTTGAGGCAGACTGAAAACACCAAAAATCAAATGCCAGTTGACACAAACAGCGTCTGGAAGAATCCTGCTCGTCCACATGTTTCCAGAAATTCAGAAACCACCACGGGCCTGTGTGCGGGGGGGGGACGGGTCTGTGTTGCGCGGGGATGCGGAATTGCTGAGCAACGCCTGTGGTTTGTGACAGCCGAATGCACCTCCTGCGCAAAGAGACACGCAACCATGAAGCAATAAAAGACTCCGATTACACGATGGAACTGATTCAAAGAGCAAAAAAGGAAATTGAAGTAGAGGTGCAACCTCCGACAGCGAAAAGTGCAGCTCGAACTGTTCTTTTTGAGGGAACGCAACAACCGGTCTGGCAGCAAATGCAAGGCAGAGGCAAGAAATTTGCAAATGGGTCTCTGCTAAAAGAGCAAAAAAAATCTGGCGAGAGCCAGGTGAGCCCATGTCGTGCATGAGGGGGTTTTGGAGTTAAGCACCGTGCACAAATTCCGAACCGTCAGCCACACCTCTCGATACCATAACTCTGCACAGCTCAAGAAGTCCTGTTCAGATCTGGTGGAGATACCTTCCAGAAAATTCCGCCGCTCTTGTATGATCTGTTCCGGCCGACCTTCTCGATACCATAACTCTGCATGGCTTGATCTGCTCTGTTCAGAAATGCAGAGTCACCTCTGCAACAATTTCCCTGTCTTTGTACGATCTCAAAGCTGCACAGTTATGAGGCTGTCGGGCGACCCCATTTTAAGGCCCGCAAAACACAAGCAATTCTGGCTTCGCCAGGTCGGCCCTCCACAGTTGCATTCCGCTGGCTGCAGCACTTTTAAGGGCGAGCACAAAGCTGCTTTGGACAAGTTCCGACCTTCCAAACGGTCCTCCACCAGACGCTCCCCAAAGTCAATACAATCAATGACATGCGCAGCTGACGAGATTCAGCCGCTGTGGGTGCAGGAATCAAACTTGCGACCCCAAAACTGGGGCCGTCTCGCGGCCCCAGAAATGGAGCCGCGAAATGCAGCCAAGCTCTTTCAACATTTTAGACTGGCAACAAGAGGACCCCAAAATCGGGGCCGCTGAGCGGCCCCCATTTTGGAGTCACGAATTCCTATTCTGGGGCCCAAACTTTCCAACAGACAGCTGCCAGTGGAAGTGACAGACATCCACCTTTGAGCTGCAGGCGGACTCATAGGACAAGCAGGATCTGGTCTAAACAAGTCAAAGTCCATGTCTTTCTCAGGCACAGGCCTTCTGGGAGAACCTTCAACTCCAATCTTGTACGGGTGAGGGCGGCGCTTGACGCCCTCAGAAGTCCGCTACCAAAAAAAACGAAGTGTGCAGCACTCGATTCTTTTCTTGAGCTGATAGGTGTTGCGCGGAGATGCGGAATTTCTGAGCAACGAATGTGGAAATTAAAGTAGAGGACAACCTCCGACAGCGAAAAGTGCAGCTCGAACTGTTCTTTTTGAGAGACCACAACAACCGGTCTGGCAGCAAATGCAAGGCCAAGAAATTTTCAAATGAGTTTCTGCTGAAAAAAACAAACAAAATGTGGCAAGAGCCAGGGCCCATGTCGTGCATGAGGGAGTTTTGAAGTCAAGCACCGTGCACAAATTCCGAACCGTCAGCCACACCTCTCAGTACCATAAATCTGCACAGCTCAAGAAGTCCTGTTCAGATCTGGTGGAGAAACCTTCCAGAAAATTCCGCCGCTCTTGTATGATCTGCTCCGGCCGACCTTCTCGATACCATAACTCTGCATGGCTTGATCTGCTCTGTTCAGAAGTGGAGTCACCTCTGCAACAATTTCCCTGTCTTTGTACGATCTCAAAGCTGCACAGTTAAGGCTGTCGAGCGACCCCATTTTAAGGCTCGCAAAACACAAGCAATTCTGGCTTCACCAGGTCGGCTCTCCACAGTAGTTCTCTCGGAATGAACAGTCGCCACGGTTCCGCGCGGTGGAGAACCGTTTGCTGGCAGATCTCGACGACAATGAAAGTAGCCCTGGACATCGCGATGGTCGGTTGCGCAACTCCTTTTCTTCTGTGATACGCTTGACTCTGTGCACATCTGGTGTTTTTTGAAGTCTGACTGCGTGCTGTCCAGCCTATTAGTTGCTGTCTCCAATGGCTGCATCAAAGAGCAAAGAGACAGAGTCACACGGTAGAATCATGTCCAGCTCCACCGTGTTTCCACAATGCCGGTCAACTTCTAGGGAGGCACCGAGCTTCTGTGGACAGCCGACCTGGCGAAGCCAGAATTGCTTGTGTTCTGCGAGCTTAAAATGGAGTCTTGAGATATTTTTCCACACTGGATGCCTGCCTGTGGCGGGTCACAGATGTAGCAGTCTGGAACACACGGGCTTGGACTTAGGCTCCAGAACTCCAAAACAGAGCCCGAATTTTGGGGTTCTCTGGTTGCCAGTCCAAATATGTTAAAGGAGCTTGGCTGCATTTCGCGGCCCTTTTCTGGGGCCACGAGACGGCCCCATTTTTGGGGTCGCAGTTTGATTCCTGCACCCGCAGCGGCTGAATCTCGTCAGCTGCGCCATGTCATTGATTGTAATTGTAATGACTTTGGGGAGCGTCTGGTGGAGGACCGTTTGGAAGGTCGGAACTTGTCCAAGGCAGCTGTGTGCTCGCCCTTAATTGTGCTGCAGCGCGGAATGCAACTGTTCTCTCATGTCTTTCACTTCCAGGCAAGCTGTCTGTGGAAATTCTTTTCATACTGGATGCCTGCCTGTGGGCAGGTCACCTTGATGTAGCAGTCTGGAACACACGGGCTTGGACTTAGGCTCCAGAATGAAGAAAATTCACGACCCCAAAACAGAGGCTGCCAAGCGGCCCAATTTTGGGGTCCTCTGGTTGCCAGTCAAAATATGTTAAAGGAGCTTGGCTGCATTTCGCCCGCAGAAGACAGCCCGTGGCAGTTTTCTGAATTCTGGAAACACGGACATGTAGGATCCTGCACGACAGACGCTGTGAAAATCCTGTGATCTTGGATGTCCTGATGTTTTGGCATGTCTGAAGCTGCGAGATGCTTTTGGCTCTGTTGGTCCTGTCAGTTCGCCACGCTCAGCAAGCAGCCCGGACTGCACTTACAGGTCAGCCAGCAGCCCAGATTGCGCCTGCAAGTGCCTCAGTGCAAGCGATGGAAGTGTTCCAGCTGCTGCGTCTGGAACGCCTGTTCAGCTTCCGGTGCCGCCGACGCCCACTTTGGGTGCGGACCAACTGCAGCGCACGCGGCCCGCGGCTCCAAATGTGGGGTCGAATAATCTAAGCAATTTTGGCTTCGCTTGAGTGGCCCCCCTCTGTTCTCTCATGTCTTTCACTTCCAGGCAAGCTGTCTGTGGAAATTCTGGTTCTTGGAGATATTTTTCCACACTGGATGCCTGCCTGTGGGCGGGTCACCTTGATGTAGCAGTCTGGAACACACGGGCTTGGACTTAGGCTCCAGAATGAAGAAATTCACGACCCCAAAACAGGGGCTGCCAAGCGGCCCCAATTTTGGGGTCCTCTGGTTGCCAGTCAAAATATGTTAAAGGAGCTTGGCTGCATTTCGCGGCCCTTTTCTGGGGCCGCGAGACGGCCCCATTTTTGGGGTCGCAAGTTTGATTCCTGCACCCGCAGCGGCTGAATCTCGTCAGCTGCGCCATGTCATTGATTGTAATTGTAATGACTTTGGGGAGCGTCTGGTGGAGGACCGTTTGGAAGGTCGGAACTTGTCCAAGGCAGCTGTGTGCTCGCCCTTAATAGTGCTGCAGCCAGCGGAATGCAACTGTGGAGGGCCGACCTGGCGAAGCCAGAATTGCTTGTGTTCTGCGGGCCTTAAAATGGGGTCGCCCGACAGCCCCATAACTGTGCAGCTTTGGAGGTAACCAAAAAAGAGATCGTACAAAGACAGGGAAATTTGTCCAGAGGTGACTCTAGCATTTCTGAATAGAGCAGATCAAGCCGCCATGCAGCCTCTGCAAGACCGGCTGTTGCTGTTCCCTCAAAGAACAGTCCGGAGTGCATGAACGGGTACAAGAGCGGCGGAATTTCCAGGAAGGTATCTCCGCCAGATTTGAACAGGACTTCTTGAGCTGTGCAGAGTTATGGTGTCGAGAGGTGTGGGTGATGGTTCGGAATTTGTGCACGGTGCTTGACTCCAAAACCTGCTCATTGCTCATGCACGACATGGGCTCACCTGGCTTTCGCTAGATTTTTTTGGCTCTTTTAGCAGGGACCCATGTGCAACATTCCTTACTCTGCCTTGCTTCTGGTTGTATTTTCTGTTGTTAGAGGGCTGTTACTGTTCCCTTACGAGAACAGTCCGCAACTGCACTTCTGTTACCGGTGCAAGCTGGATCGTCGTACAAGCGGCGGAATTTCCAGGAAGGTATCTTCACCAGATCTGAAAAGGACTTCTTGAGCTGTGCAGAAGACCCAAAGCAAAAGCCTTCGAGCCTTCACTTGCTTGCGCTCAAGCCTCCTGAGGCCCAAAGCAAAAGCCTTCGAGCCTTCACTTGCGCGCGCTCAAGCCTCCTGAGGCCAAAGGAAGATGCGAAATGAACCTGGAGTCAAGGTGCAAAAGAGACACGCAACCACAAAGGCAATCCAAGACTCCGATTGCATGATTGGAACTGACATCAAAAGCAAAAAAATTGAAGGAAAGCTCCGTTTTGCAACAGAGAAGGAGTCTCGCAGTAAAGTGTTTGCTCAAAATCCGTGCATCAGCAACTCTTCTGGTGGAGTTGCAGTGCCAGACCCAATGGCCCAACGAGACCGGAGAAGCGGGACAGACACAGCTCCAAGCTTCATGCTCTGTGCAACAGTGCATTTGAAGGGCGCTTCCACCAAGAGCTCTTGTGCTCAGCAAAGTCTTCCGCATCCTCCCGCAGAAGACAGCCCGTCAGTTTCTGAATTCTGGAAACATGCGGACAAGTAGGATCCTGCACGACAGACGCTGTGAAAATCCTGTAATCTTGGATGTCCTGATGTTTTGGCATGTCTGAAGCTGCGAGATGCTTTTGGCTCTGTTGGTCCTGTCAGTTTGCCACGCTCAGCAAGCAGCCCGGACTGCACTTACAGCTCAGCTAGCAGCCCAGATTGCGCCTGCAAGTGCCTCAATGCAAGCGATGGAAGTGTTCCAGCTGCTGCATCTGGAACGCCTGTTCAGCTTCCGGTGCCGCCGACGCCCACTTTGGGTGCGGACCAACTGCAGCACACGCGGCTCCAAATGTGGGGTCGAACTAAGCAATTTTGGCTTCGCTTGAGTGGCCCCCCTCTGTTCTCTCATGTCTTTCACTTCCAGGCAAGCTGTCTGTGGAAATTCTGGTTCTTGGAGATATTTTTCCACACTGGATGCCTGCCTGTGGGCGGGTCACCTTGATGTAGCAGTCTGGAACACACGGGCTTGGACTTAGGCTCCAGAATTGAAGAAATTCACGACTCCAAAACAGGGGCTGCCAAGCGGCCCCAATTTTGGGGTCCTCTGGTTGCCAGTCAAAATATGTTAAAGGAGCTTGGCTGCATTTCGCGGCTCTTTTCTGGCCGCGAGACGGCTCCATTTTTGGGGTCGCAAGTTTGATTCCTGCACCCGCAGCGGCTGAATCTCGTCAGCTGCGCCATGTCATTGATTGTAATTGTAATGACTTTGGGGAGCGTCTGGTGGAGCACCGTTTGGAAGGTCGGAACTTGTCCAAGGCAGCTGTGTGCTCGCCCTTAATAGTGCTGCAGCCAGCGGAATGCAACTGTTCTCTCATGTCTTTCACTTCCAGGCAAGCTGTCTGTGGAAATTCTGGTTCTTGGAGATATTTTTCCATACTGGATGCCTGCCTGTGGGCGGGTCACCTTGATGTAGCAGTCTGGAACACACGGGCTTGGACTTAGGCTCCAGAATGAAGAAATTCACGACCCCAAAACAGGGGCTGCCAAGCGGCCCAATTTTGGGGTCCTCTGGTTGCCAGTCAAAATATGTTAAAGGAGCTTGGCTGCATTTCGCGGCCCTTTTCTGGGGCCGCGAGACGGCCCCATTTTTGGGGTCGCAAGTTTGATTCCTGCACCCGCAGCGGCTGAATCTCGTCAGCTGCGCCATGTCATTGATTGTAATTGTAATGACTTTGGGGAGCGTCTGGTGGAGAACCGTTTGGAAGGTCGGAACTTGTCCAAGGCAGCTGTGTGCTCGCCCTTAATAGTGCTGCAGCCAGCGGAATGCAACTGTTCTCTCATGTCTTTCACTTCCAGGCAAGCTGTCTGTGGAAATTCTGGTTCTTGGAGATATTTTTCCACACTGGATGCCTGCCTGTGGGCGGGTCACCTTGATGTAGCAGTCTGGAACACACGGGCTTGGACTTAGGCTCCAGAATGAAGAAATTCACGACCCCAAAACAGGGGCTGCCAAGCGGCCCCAATTTTGCGGTCCTCTGGTTGCCAGTCAAAATATGTTAAAGGAGCTTGGCTGCATTTCGCGGCCATTTTCTGGGGCCGCGAGACGGCCCCATTTTTGGGGTCGCAAGTTTGATTCCTGCACCCGCAGCGGCTGAATCTCGTCAGCTGCGCCATGTCATTGATTGTAATTGTAATGACTTTGGGGAGCGTCTGGTGGAGGACCGTTTGGAAGGTCGGAACTTGTCCAAGGCAGCTGTGTGCTCGCCCTTAATAGTGCTGCAGCCAGCGGAATGCAACTGTGGAGGGCCGACCTGGCGAAGCCAGAATTGCTTGTGTTCTGCGGGCCTTAAAATGGGGTCGCCCGACAGCCCCATAACTGTGGAGGTAACCAAAAAAGAGATCGTACAAAGACAGGGAAATTTGTCCAGAGGTGACTCTCGCATTTCTGAATAGAGCAGATCAAGCCGCCATGCAGCCTCTGCAAGACCGGCTGTTGCTGTTCCCTCAAAGAACAGTCCGGAGTGCATGAACGGGTACAAGAGCGGCGGAATTTCCAGGAAGGTATCTCCGCCAGATTTGAACAGGACTTCTTGAGCTGTGCAGAGTTATGGTGTCGAGAGGTGTGGGTGATGGTTCGGAATTTGTGCACGGTGCTTGACTCCAAAACCTGCTCATTGCTCATGCACGACATGGGCTCACCTGGCTCTCGCTAGATTTTTTTGGCTCTTTTAGCAGGGACCCATGTGCAACATTCCTTGCTCTGCCTTGCTTCTGGTTGTATTTTCTGTTGTTAGAGGGCTGTTACTGTTCCCTTACAAGAACAGTCCGCAACTGCACTTCTGTTACCGGTGGGAGCTGGATCGTACAAGCGGCGGAATTTCCAGGAAGGTATCTTCACCAGATCTGAAAAGGACTTCTTGAGCTGTGCAGAAGACCCAAAGCAAAAGCCTTCGAGCCTTCACTTGCTTGCGCTCAAGCCTCCTGAGGCCCAAAGCAAAAGCCTTCGAGCCTTCACTTGCGCGCGCTCAAGCCTCCTGAGGCCAAAGGAAGATGCGAAATGAACCTGGAGTCAAGGTGCAAAAGAGACACGCAACCACAAAGGCAATCCAAGACTCCGATTGCATGATTGGAACTGACATCACAAGCAAAAAAATTGAAGGAAATGAAGATGCAAGCTCCGTTTTGCAACAGAGAAGGAGTCTCGCAGTAAAGTGTTTGCTCAAAATCCGTGCATCAGCAACTCTTCTGGTGGAGTTGCAGTGCCAGACCCAATGGCCCAATGAGACCGGAGAAGCGGGACAGACACAGCTCCAAGCTTCATGCTCTGTGCAACAGTGCATTTGAAGGGCGCTTCCACCAAGAGCTCTTGTGCTCAGCAAAGCCTTCCGCATCCTCCCGCAGAAGACAGCCCGTGGCAGTTTCTGAATTCCGGAAACATGCGGACAAGTAGGATCCTGCACGACAGACGCTGTGAAAATCCTGTAATCTTGGATGTCCTGATGTTTTGGCATGTCTGAAGCTGCGAGATGCTTTTGGCTCTGTTGGTCCTGTCAGTTCGCCACGCTCAGCAAGCAGCCCGGACTGCACTTACAGCTCAGCCAGCAGCCCAGATTGCGCCTGCAAGTGCCTCAGTGCAAGCGATGGAAGTGTTCCAGCTGCTGCGTCTGGAACGCCTGTTCAGCTTCCGGTGCCGCCGACGCCCACTTTGGGTGCGGACCAACTGCAGCGCACGCGGCTCCAAATGTGGGGTCGAATAATCTAAGCAATTTTGGCTTCGCTTGAGTGGCCCCCCTCTGTTCTCTCATGTCTTTCACTTCCAGGCAAGCTGTCTGTGGAAATTCTGGTTCTTGGAGATATTTTTCCACACTGGATGCCTGCCTGTGGCCGGGTCACCTTGATGTAGCAGTCTGGAACACACGGGCTTGGACTTAGGCTCCAGAATGAAGAAATTCACGACCCCAAAACAGGGGCTGCCAAGCGGCCCAATTTTGGGGTCCTCTGGTTGCCAGTCAAAATATGTTAAAGGAGCTTGGCTGCATTTCGCGGCCCTTTTCTGGGGCCGCGAGACGGCCCCATTTTTGGGGTCGCAAGTTTGATTCCTGCACCCGCAGCGGCTGAATCTCGTCAGCTGCGCCATGTCATTGATTGTAATTGTAATGACTTTGGGGAGCGTCTGGTGGAGAACCGTTTGGAAGGTCGGAACTTGTCCAAGGCAGCTGTGTGCTCGCCCTTAATAGTGCTGCAGCCAGCGGAATGCAACTGTTCTCTCATGTCTTTCACTTCCAGGCAAGCTGTCTGTGGAAATTCTGGTTCTTGGAGATATTTTTCCACACTGGATGCCTGCCTGTGGGCGGGTCACCTTGATGTAGCAGTCTGGAACACACGGGCTTGGACTTAGGCTCCAGAATGAAGAAATTCACGACCCCAAAACAGGGGCTGCCAAGCGGCCCCAATTTTGGGGTCCTCTGGTTGCCAGTCAAAATATGTTAAAGGAGCTTGGCTGCATTTCGCGGCCCTTTTCTGGGGCCGCGAGACGGCCCCATTTTTGGGGTCGCAAGTTTGATTCCTGCACCCGCAGCGGCTGAATCTCGTCAGCTGCGCCATGTCATTGATTGTAATTGTAATGACTTTGGGGAGCGTCTGGTGGAGGACCGTTTGGAAGGTCGGAACTTGTCCAAGGCAGCTGTGTGCTCGCCCTTAATAGTGCTGCAGCCAGCGGAATGCAACTGTGGAGGGCCGACCTGGCGAAGCCAGAATTGCTTGTGTTCTGCGGGCCTTAAAATGGGGTCGCCCGACAGCCCCATAACTGTGCAGCTTTGGAGGTAACCAAAAAAGAGATCGTACAAAGACAGGGAAATTTGTCCAGAGGTGACTCTAGCATTTCTGAATAGAGCAGATCAAGCCGCCATGCAGCCTCTGCAAGACCGGCTGTTGCTGTTCCCTCAAAGAACAGTCCGGAGTGCATGAACGGGTACAAGAGCGGCGGAATTTCCAGGAAGGTATCTCCGCCAGATTTGAACAGGACTTCTTGAGCTGTGCAGAGTTATGGTGTCGAGAGGTGTGGGTGATGGTTCGGAATTTGTGCACGGTGCTTGACTCCAAAACCTGCTCATTGCTCATGCACGACATGGGCTCACCTGGCTTTCGCTAGATTTTTTTGGCTCTTTTAGCAGGGACCCATGTGCAACATTCCTTACTGTGCCTTGCTTCTGGTTGTATTTTCTGTTGTTAGAGGGCTGTTACTGTTCCCTTACAAGAACAGTCCGCAACTGCACTTCTGTTACCGGTGGGAGCTGGATCGTACAAGCGGCGGAATTTCCAGGAAGGTATCTTCACCAGATCTGAAAAGGTCTTCTTGAGCTGTGCAGAAGACCCAAAGCAAAAGCCTTCGAGCCTTCACTTGCGCGCGCTCAAGCCTCCTGAGGCCCAAAGCAAAAGCCTTCGAGCCTTCACTTGCGCGCGCTCAAGCCTCCTGAGGCCAAAGGAAGATGCGAAATGAACCTGGAGTCAAGGTGCAAAAGAGACACGCAACCACAAAGGCAATCCAAGACTCCGATTGCATGATTGGAACTGACATCACAAGCAAAAAAATTGAAGGAAATGAAGATGCAAGCTCCGTTTTGCAACAGAGAAGGAGTCTCGCAGTAAAGTGCTTGCTCAAAATCCGTGCATCAGCAACTCTTCTGGTGGAGTTGCAGTGCCAGACCCAATGGCCCAATGAGACCGGAGAAGCGGGACAGACACAGCTCCAAGCTTCATGCTCTGTGCAACAGTGCATTTGAAGGGCGCTTCCACCAAGAGCTCTTGTGCTCAGCAAAGTCTTCCGCATCCTCCCGCAGAAGACAGCCCGTGGCAGTTTCTGAATTCTGGAAACATGCGGACAAGTAGGATCCTGCACGACAGACGCTGTGAAAATCCTGTAATCTTGGATGTCCTGATGTTTTGGCATGTCTGAAGCTGCGAGATGCTTTTGGCTCTGTTGGTCCTGTCAGTTCGCCATGCTCAGCAAGCAGCCCGGACTGCACTTACAGCTCAGCCAGCAGCCCAGATTGCGCCTGCAAGTGCCTCAGTGCAAGCGATGGAAGTGTTCCAGCTGCTGCGTCTGGAACGCCTGTTCAGCTTCCGGTGCCGCCGACGCCCACTTTGGGTGCGGACCAACTGCAGCACACGCGGCTCCAAATGTGGGGTCGAATAATCTAAGCAATTTTGGCTTCGCTTGAGTGGCCCCCCTCTGTTTCGCAAGACAGCATCGACTCGGCAATGAATGAACTTCTAGGGAGGCACCGAGCTTTCGCAAGACAGCATCGATTCGGCTGGGGAGATTGCAGCGTTTCGTGTTGTTACAGATGCGCCACTCTAGCTCCGCAACCGTTATGCTGCCACCGGTCGCTACTACGGGCCTACTCCGTGCCCTCTACGATCCGGCGGGAAAGGTTCGCTCGGACCCGGCCTGTCGAGGGAGTGGACTGCGCTAGTGCGCTTCAACATTTACTAAACCCCACCCTTACCCTGCTTTCCCTTCCCCTGTCCCTGCCTGCGTGTGAAGTCAAACTCAGACACCTATGCTGGCCGTGTCCGTCGCACTAGCACAGTTTTGCAACTCAGTTCTGCGCCAACAGTAATGAAGGACGAGTTTTCGACCTGTCCTGGTATGAGCTCGCTCGGCCGGAGATCTGGTGGTGGCTTCTCTTGGATGAGCTTGGGCTCAAAGGGTCGCTCCACTGTGCCTTGGAAGGACGGAAGTCCCCTGTTCGGGACGGCAGTTTGGTTCAAATGTTCTTGGCTCCCAAGCGAGGGCATCTGCCGGCAGGCAGCCGACGTGGCCCCGGATCGCTGCTCTATTTCACAAGGGCCTTAGCAGACGACCCTGCGGCTGCTCCACTCTTGCAGCTCACCAATGTTTACTCCGACTCGTGACGGTCAGCACATTGAGGTGAGAGTCAAATGCGAGGTGGCCGACCAGCCCCAAATTACCGGCTGATGGCGTGTTTCGAGAGTGGACTCCTCCCAGCCAGACGCGGCGAGTTCGATCCCCGAATGTTTACGTATCCGGGAGCGTATCGGGGAACTTTTCGTCTGCTCTTTCCGCTTGCGGACATCCCACTGGGTCTGCAAGCACAGCCCTCTCTTTCGATTCAGGCCGCGGGCCTGTTGAATAGTGCACTGTGGCGCCTTCGTGCTGCTGCTACCTCTGATGGATGGGATCTCCGGGCGCAGAAGTCCAAAGCCCACTGGCAAGCGTGGCCGATACCAACCAGCGGGTGCATCGACATGACATGGTGGCGAGGGCCTGCCTGCCCACGTCGTATGAGCCCGACCTCGGCTAAGTAGCTGAAGCCGAGTAAGATCCAGTTGTCGCTTGCTCGAAGGAGAGAAACAGACGCAACGACGTATGTCGTCGGTCACAAAAGCGGCTGATGGAGACTGACTGTCAACCAGAAGAGCCAACCGCCGCCCAGCGCGGCCAGCTGTCGAGTTGGCGCTGCATGTCACGACCGCTCGACGGGAAGTGACTCTCCCTTAAGAGATAGAGCAGCTGGTAATTTCCCTCACGATAGATTTCGGTCACCCTACGGAATGAGTATTGGTGAGTATCCTGGTCGGGGGCATGCAGATGTGGCATTAGATGTGGATATACAAGGAAATTGGAGGGAAGGTCCAAGGCCCCCTTGCCTGCGGAACTCCTCTGCCGCTGCCCTCCAGCTTTCGTGCGCCCAGGGATGCCCCAACCTGACCCAGGGACGCTCGCCACCCGGCAGCTCCTGCGCCTGATTCTCTTCCCGGGCGACCAACCGGTGAAGGAGGACCATCGCTTTCGCGTCAAATGCATCGAAATGCGCGAAGCGCCATAAGCGGTCAGGAAAGTAAAAGTCCTTCTTTTGTGGTCCACGTATCCAATAAGCCACTACTGGCTCTGGGTGCCCTGGTTGTGACGGAACCAATGGGATCAGCCGGCTCATCACTGTCTGTGATCGCTGTCCCCTGTGGAAGCTGTTGCGACCGACGACATATGTCGTTGAGTCTATTTCACTCTCCATGTCAATCATGCCCTCGATGTTGATGCACCATCACCTTGAGCTCGGACCTGGGCTCTGGTGTGCACGTTCGAGACGGGAGGGTGTGTGCTCCTATGCTTCGCCACCTGCCTGCGACATACGTCCCTCGCCCCTTCTCCTGTCTATCGTGCTAGTCCCCACCTCCGAATGGTGTCTTCAATTGCCATGGCCGCCACAACGGTTTGACGATGCTCTGGAAGCGTGTGACCTGCACGTCAGTGTCCACCTTGGCGATCCCTGCCTGTCTTAGCGGCTGATCCAGTGGTCCAGCTCACGGCCAGCGACATTGATTTAATTCTGCTGGCGGCGGCGGCCATGCGCACTTGAGTGTCGTGGTCGAGCAACTTTGTCACCGGTAGGACTCCGGCAGGAGGCCGTGTGGGTGTGGCCCACACTACTTGCCGGTGTTGCATCAGAGCGACGTCTAGACGCTTGGCACGCCTTGAGTCGATGACGGCGGTTGCATGAGCGGGTTGCTTGCCTGCGGCACTGGTCTTCGCACTCCTTATCCGGAAGCCGCCCACGCTGCAGTGGGCTATGGATTTTTGGATTTTGGTGTGCACGATCGTGACGGAACAAAACACAGGGGTTGTCCGTTGTCTGGCGAGACTAGAACGGCAACCGGAGCCTGGACTTGGCTCCACCTGTTGTTTTGGGCAGCTCTGAGCGACGGCTCTTTGTTGCTCCTGACCGGTCGCTGAGGCTCCGTAGTTTGTGCTGAACGGCTAACACCGGCAAAGCCTGTGCGCCGCAGCCCTTTGTAGAGCTTCGCTTAGTTGTTTCACCGCTTTGTTGTAGTTTGTCGCTTGTTTTGAGTTTCGCTTGTTTGTAGGGACCGAGTGCTACAGCCGTAGTCGACGAGGCCCAGTCAAGCCAAAAAAAGGGCGGGCCTCAAAGACAGCCGTTGCTGCACTCGGTCCCAGTAAGAACTAAAGAATGGCAATCAGAAACTGTACAAAAAGTCATGACTACGCATTTGCTGGTGAAACAAGCCGCGACTTGCAGACTTAGCCGGCAGTGGTCGTTCGACTAGTGTGTTCGATCCAAAACTACGCTCCTCGCTCAGATGCCCCGCTTCTCAGTAATACTGAGTCGCGCAATGGCGTCCATTCGCAATAAGAGCACTGGTGGCCAGATGCGCGTGGCGGCATGCCGGTTGACAAGCACACAAAGCCCAGCTTCCCAGAGGGGTCTCGCAAGGGCGGTGCACCACCAAGATGCTGACGGCGAGAAGGCCCGAAAGGAACAATGTTCGTGCAAGCAATGGCCACGTCCGTTTCCATTTTTTGAAACACCGCCACTCCAGCTTTTTGAGCTGTTGCAGATCCAGACAACAACAATGTTCTGCCTTGCAATCGCCGTTGTTGCACGACTTCCAGTTCCCAACAGACCATAGCATTGAATCACAGCAGAAATCTTCTTTGTAGCCTGGGTTTGAACCTGGGTTTTGACCTGGATCAAACCTGGGTTCATTCAACCCGGATTCGAACCTGGGTTGGAACCTGGGTTTAAAACCTGGGTTCAAACCTGGGTAATGACCTAGGTTTAAACCTGGGTTTAATTCGGGGTTGACAACCTGGCAGTGACCACGTATGGATGAAAGAAGGCCAACACCTCGCGTGCGAACATGATGGGCTCAAGTTGCTCCACACCAAGCCGCGAGCCCAACTACAGCAGTGCGTCAAAGCCCCCTGTGCCGCCAAGGGAAAAATCGGAAACACCGCCATCTAGCCGTCTGGGCAAACAAAAACGAAATAGGGTGTCTCACCAAAAGCCAATGGAATCCCTGTTCCATGCATTTCTTTCCGACAGAGCAAAGTGTGGGGGAGCTCAATGAATTGCAAGGAGTTCTTCAATGACTCAAGGATCTACGGGTCCGTTCGCAGATCAAACTTATTGGGTTGGAAGCATTCTTGCCTTGCTCTTGAAATGGGCCTCCAAATCAGAGTGACTCAGTTCTTCGCTATCGGTTTGCGATCGTTTTTCACCTGCGCTTGCTGGATGGCGATCTCTCACCGCCTTTCAAGCTTGCTTTCTAGGAAGAGTCTTGCCCCTGGTCTGTTCTGGCTTGACATGTAAGAGCACTTGCCTCTGGGGCATCTCCCCCGCTGGAATGCATGGTGAGGTTTGTCCTGACTTCTACCGAGGAGTGCGTGATTTTCCTGATTCTGCAGTTTCCGGATTGGAGAAGTCGGGTAGCTTCATCGTCTCAGCTTCCTTGGCCTTAGGTTTGTCGTCTTCAGGCTTCTGGCTGACTTGAGCGCTTCAGCTAGCACACTGGGTTCCTTCAAATCACTCTGTTGAAGCAGTCGACGCCGGGGGCCTCTGTGTCCGCAGGCTCGGGAAAGCCCACTGAAGGCGCCAAAGGTGCCAAAGGCAAGGAAAGTGGGCAAAGACAACCACACGCTGGCCCGCCAGCGCAACCGCTCTGGCCAGAAGCAGCAGGCGGCGAAACAGGAAAAGGAAGCCATTTCGTCGGGGTGGCAACTCCCACAAGTCTTGTGTTGTGGCTGCGCAGGTCGAGGAGGCTCATGCATGCCATTTTGGAAAGCTTCGATCAGGAAAGCGAAGCTTACCGTGACCTGCCGAAATGAGCACGCCCTTGGCCCCTTCCCAGCCCATGAGCGGTGGCACAAAGAGGGGCAGAAGGCGTTGGACCTGGTCGAGACTACAGAGCAATGCATGCGTATGACAACAATTCAACACGCAGATCGGTGTGGAACGTTAAACACACCTATTTGGAACGAAACTTTGCCAATCTTCGCAGCATGTTGTTTTGGTAACTTTCAACAAACATTAAAGATTCAAGCTGCAAAGTTTGCACAACCAGTTCAAAGTCTGAGTTTTCCGGATTGTTTTGGACGTTGCATTTTTCGCACGTGCAGCGCAAGGCAACAATCCTGTGGCCCGTCAGTACTGAAATGCTGGTTCTTGAACACGCAGGTGTTCGCGATTGTTTTGCAAGTATTTGGCTTTGTGTTTGAATTTTATGGACTGGATGCTTTTCAAAATGCAAAAGCAATTCGCGTGTACTGTTTAGCTTTTATTTGGTACAGCTCAGCTTGTGGTCAGGCCGAAAAGATAGGAGACGGCAAGGAAGGTTTATCGTTCTGGCAAAATTTTCTTTTCGCGTTTTTCACAGAATGGTAAAGTTTATGAACGTGCGTGAATCCGCATCGGGTGGGGTTGGTTGGATTGGCCGATCGTTGACAGTTGTGGAATCTGGGGCATTTGTTTCTTTGTTTTTTCCATTTACATTCTGCGAATGTCGCTTCATTTCGGGTATCTGAGAATATGCCATATACATATACATGTAAATATATATTAGTATATTTGTCGGGGTTGGATGGAATAAAATACCTGTGACGAGCAGCTTGATTGTTTGGGGACGGTCGAAGATGCCAAGCATAGGCTAGTTGGACTATGTTGGACACGTTTCCTTTTGCACTGCAGCCGCTATCGGTTTCAAGCGATCGCAAAGCTTTTCAGTGAAAGTTCGTCCCGCGTCATCCCTGATTTTCGATTTTCGGGTCAGGGCTGGTGCCGGGACCAATGGTCTCGTTCGCACAGCCTTTGTTTTGGCAGCCTGGGCCTTACTGCTGTTGCGTCTTCATGCAGTATGTTCCACCTTTGTGTTTTCCGGTGCTGTCAATCTTCCGGGTCTTATACTCACCTTGAGGATAAAGTATGTGGTGAACGGTCTGAGCAAGAAGCCTTGCCCTCAGAGGTTTTGTGCTTTGCACACGATGACAAGCTTGTTCTATGATCTGCATCGAAGCAGCAGTAACAAGCTGGTGCCAGCATCTCTTGGATGCAGCTGCAGGACCCAGAAGCAAGGATTGAACGAGCTGCACAACTTGATTGCAGCTTATGGGTATGATGCGCAGGCTCGTGGGTTCGATAGTTCGGGCCATTTTGAAGCTGGGGTTCCGGTTCAGCGTGTCCACACATGAACTGAACATGAAGTGCGTGCGCATGGCAGTTCTTGATCGGATCAGCGCTTGCGTGACCGAGCCGAGGACTTCAACAATCTCCATCTGTACTGCAGACATGGCATGTGCAACCGTGCTTTCAAACTGTCTGAGTCCGCTTTAAACTGGACCCCTTCAGCATCCCGGCAGGTTTTCTTTCTGCGTGTTCTGATCGAGGAGTGTGCGGCAAACAACTGGCAGCCTACAGGCTGAACCGGTGTAGCGATGGTTGTCCCGATGTATTCGCGCATGGTTGCTGTGATTCACAACGACCTGGCGCAATCAGCTCCGAAACTCCTGTGCTAGGTCAATACTAGAGTCACTAGAGCACCTTAACGAGATAAGACCAGCATGCCAAGAGATTAAAAGTATGAGAGCGAGAGGAGAATATTCATGAGGATCGGACAGAAATCAAGCTGGAGTTGACTGTCTCGTGAGACAAAGGCCAGTGTAACAGTCTACCGTTCGAATGAAGGAGCGTTTCGATCTGTCATGCCGGAAACTCGATGTATGTATGGAAGTATTATAAAACAGCGCTACACTGTTGACACAACAACATACGGCAAGATACACTGGTGTAGCATCATAATGTCATTTTTGTCATCTATGTAAAGTTTGCGCATCTGAGGTATTGGCAGCACAAGAAACAGGATAGTATCAGAACGAACAACAATGATGCAACATAGCATGAATGTAGTGTTCATGATGGTGTATGGTGCCAGTCGCGATGTGTCTCGGAATGCTGAAGCCAAGTAATCATTGATCATCTGTGGAAGTGGAAGCATAAAGCAATGAAGCAAGATGAAGCTGCAGAATCATGCAATGCCTGTGTAAAGCAACTAGAACCAATGGTGAGGCAGACTCTCGATTTCATTTCTGGGTTGTCTCAGGTTTCCACCGGAATACAGGTCTCGTGAGGACCCTCTGTAGTCTCGTGCTGAAAGCTGCCCTATGATAGGTTCAATACACATCCAGGATGCTGTCATCTAGTCAGAAGAAGGATTCCGAAGGATCGCCTCCCTTTCAAAGCGAGGCCAGCGGACGTTTCAGATGCAACTCCTCGCGAGTGAGCTGAAGGAGATGGAGTCGGAGGTGGCCGTGGTTGATCCATCTGAGAAGACGCAAGACACCAGAAATCCAGCTGTGGCCTAGGGCACAGTGAGAGCCATTGCAGGAGAGCTTCGGGATGCTGCCGAAGCCACAGCACTTGATAGAGCTTTGTGTTAGCCATTCCTTGCCTTCTCTTTGGCGAACCCCGATCCTCCGACGCAGCTTGACTTTCGATTGGCTGTGTTCAAATCTGCCTCAAGCTCAGGCGCGTTGCCATCATTGCACAAGAACATCCATGAATCAGTCTTCCAGCAGCCACACAGAGGCTTTGCCAAGCCATCGAGCAGTGCAGGGACAACGTCACAGAGGAAACTGGCGAACTCTGTGCTTGAGTTTTGTGGTTCAAGACTTGCAGCTGCCGCAATCAAACCTCTCCGACGAGAAGTTGCGCCATGAGAGTTTTGAAAGCAAAGACCAGTCGTAGTTTGACCCCTGCAACAAATTACATGAGTAGCAACATACGGACGTATTATCAGTCAGGACCCCAAATCCGGGATCGCTAGTCTGGCAGTAGACCTCTAGATCCCAAGCCCTGAAGCGTAAACCTTGGTTCCCAAGCCCAACACGGAAAGCCACAACACCCCAAAAGCCTTGAATCCTAAGCCCTAAACCCTATGTCCTCGTTCTGAGCCGAAGAGAGTCGAAGGACTTTCTGGCTCAGCTGAGCAAGGCAAGCTACATTGCCCGTTTGGAGCAAGTTGCATGGCGTTCCGAGAGGTTTTGTAAGGGTTTGCATCGAGCTGTCGTAGGTTTCGAAGGATTTTAGAGACAAAGGGTACCTTGATTGGAGTTTCTAATAAGGATCCTGCTATTTGGTGTTTTTAGCGCGGTGCGATTTTCTGCAACTGGAGTAACTTTGAATATACAGGTGTATGTAGGTATATGTACGTGCATGTGCAAACTGTGATTCTATGCTCTTCTCCCTGCTTCCATCTGACCTTTTTCATCCACCTGTCTATACCTCAATCTTTCCTGTGTGTCCACTTGGCTAGGGCTCTGCGCTCTTACGTGTCTTTGCATGGGCTTGGACCGGGCGTTTCCATCCGGCCGGGAAGCACAGAAAAAAATCGATGAATATCGTTGAATCGTCACAGAACAGGGGGCTGCGAACCAAAACACCGAAAGATCTCGGATACTCATTGAGGAATTACTGGGCTCTGCATCTGAGCCAGCTTGGTTCACTGACTAATCAAAAGGGTGGTCCTACAAAGTAAAACTTATGTCCTGCAAAACAGAGATAGGTCCAGGGTGGGGTTTTGGCTCCTGCGACGAGGTTGTGAGTGTGCCCGAAAGTCACAGTGACGGCTGTGGGTTCAGTGTCGAACTCGAGCTTTGAGAGTTCACCGGCTTGGGGCTGGGAGCCAAGGATGAGAGAAAGAAGTTTTCTGCAAAATACATGCTTCATGGTGGCAGGCATCCAAGATTTCGTTGAAGCTGGTGCCTCAGCCCCTGCTAGGCGAGGTTCTAGCAGATTATCGCACTGTCGAAGCGCGTGTTTTTTCAATACGGGTTGCTCGCATGGCTCATTCCATGAGCAGTATGGATAGACTCCATCCAGGAGTCGCAAGTACGTTTTCTGTTGCACGCAGAGTTCGTTGACATGAACAGCCGGATTTTGCTTCTTTGATACCGTGGTTTGAACTTGTGCCAGACAGCTTAGGAAGCAATCCAGCTTCTGTCAGATAGGATCGCCTTGACAACAAGCCTGCATTCCATGCACCTTCGCATGTAGACGGTTTTGACCATGTAGTTGGAGTAGTCACAGCTTGCCCAGGGCAATGCTTAATCTGGCTGCGGCCATGCTGCAGTCGGTCCCGCAAGAGAAGGAGGCAACAGGGCTCTGCATGACTCTGCCCGGTTTCTTCGATACAGACTCCGGAGATTTGCAGGGGGTGCTGCATTTTGTTTTTACCTGCCTTCGAACTGCAAAGCAGTTTTGTCTAGAGTCTCCCCCTTGTCACTCTGGGTCTCTCGGCGAATGCGCACGCAACGAGTTTTACTTGGTAGACGTCCAACCGTGAGAAACTCGTTTATCGGAAGAGAAAGCTCCTTTGCCGCTGGTTTGAGAGGCAAGCCGGAGGGAGGTGGCCAAGTTCCTCAAAGCGAAGCTCAGGCTCGCCACCGAATCAAGGTGTTTAGGCGGTCCTGGCGGTGATGTTGGGTCTGTCTCCAAGTTGGAATGAAGCTTTGCCTGGAAGCTGAAGCCCAGAAAGATACACAGGTATCGTGGATCTGTTAGCAAGCTCGAGGCTATGGATAAGTCAGGCACGAAACTCTGGCCACCAAACCTGATTCACCATTCTTTTCAAGCATTCTCGCAAGGGGGCTCCGGTGAAGGGACTTAAGCTTTCAGCTTTTGAACTTTAGATTCAGTTGCTCCGGGATGAATGTCCCAAGCGATGCTTCCAGTCGCTCACTCCGGGGCTAGCAACTTCCCGTGCTTCCGCATCCTCACGAGGTAATAAGGCACAGCCTTTCGCGGGCTTGTTGATGGGAGCCCTATGCCAATGCTGTACGCCGCTTTGTTCGTACTTTGGCTCCAGGTCGGAGAGTTTAGTTGCCAAAGGCCCACGATCAGTGGGCCGCAGATTTCCCCAACGGCATCCCAACTTCCAGCTTGCCTCCGGCAGGAATGAACTCGGAGAATCGGCAGAGGAAGAAAGCACACTAACACTACTATCACACCGTGTCTCAACTCGTGCGCTTGCGTTTGCCCTGAAGGCACAGTGCTAACGAATCGGCTCTTGCCGAAAGGAGAACTCCGTCTCTGGGGAGCTCTTAGTGGGGCTTTCAGGAAAAATAGCGGACCCGGATATGCACCCTGAGCATCCTTAACATTGTCACGCTTTTAAGCCAGTAGTGACACAAGAGCCTGGAGTTCTCCCGCCGGCACAGCCCTCCGGGCGTTTCGGCTGCCCGACTTGACTTCGAACCCCCTCCATGGCCTGGTCGGCACTCTCAGCTCTGTCTGTCAACTGCATACTCAGCAGTGCTTATTGTCTGAAACTAGCTTCAGCATGCCCAGTTCACAAACCCAGTGCGCCATGCTTCTCTGCAGCTGTTTGCAGCTTTGTCCAAGTGCTGGCTTTGAACATGAAGTCATGGAAAGTTGACGACACCCGCAGCATCACCGGTGTCAGTGGAACAGGTGGTGTTGAGCCTGCAGCTTGTGTCGATCCGTGTCCCTTTTGAAGCCATGTGGGGTCTGCTGGTGCTTTTTCCTGTGCTGCTCAGTGCAAGGCCCGTGCCCCAACAAGAGCGTTCCTCAGAGATTGATGCGTTTCCTTGGAGTTGATTTTGTGTCTGGACGTGTTCCCTGGCTGGTCCCACATGATTTCGAGGTTTGTCATGAAGAGACGAGGGTGTTCCAGCGGCCACGTAGGCTGTCACTCCTTGCTCCATCCGTTCCAAAGCTCTCTAGAAACGGCCTTTCAAGGCTCCACCGTCTCAAGCGCTGGAGCCTCCCAAAACCGTCCTAAAGCTGCTCACGCTTCAGGCCTTGCCCTGGCGGGGAGTGTGTCAAGGAGACGCGTCGCTGTATGATGTTAGTCGTACTTCTTGTAATTATTGTCTTCATTTACTTCCCCAGCGGCCGAGAAAGAACAACAAAGCAAGCCACATGCACCCAAACTGCGTTTGGTTTGCAGTTCTGCCGTCAACAGACCGTTGCGCACCACTGAGGACGCAAAACGCCGGGGCTGGGGTTTCGCAGTTCTGCTTGCAAAAATGCTACAATTAGTTCTGGGAGTTCCCAGTGCCCGAGACGACATAGCGACTACGTGGTTGACGACATCGAGCGGAAGCCGCAGCTGTTATCCAACAGCCCGTCACCGGCCGGGTTGAGGACGAATACTGTAGATGTCGAAGCTAGTCACGAGTCTCAGGAGCACCTCTTGCTGCAGCAGAAGCACGGAGTGCAGAAGGCAATCGTGGGCTGGGACAAGAAATGTTAGTCGTGCGTTTGTAAGGGAGCACGCAGTGCTCTGGCGGCAAAACTCACAACCACTAGTGCGATGTTCTAGACTCTGATGGCGGAGAGTTTATGCGCAAGCGCCAAGACGCATTCATGAGATGTGTGTCAGGTCCATGCACAGCACAAGGCCATGGACGCAGTGAAGGTGCACAAAGAGGCAAGGTGACCACAAGCTTCAGGGTCGGATTTCATTCACCCTTCCTCTCAAGACACGAGTTGTCCCTTCTTCCTTCTTGTATGTGGATGCTCGGCCTGTAGGCATGCTTCAACGATCCCCGCAAGAGCGCAAGCGTCCCAGGCATCCATCGTAGAGGCCCATGGCCGCCTGGGCGTGATCGGCAACAAGGTCGTGGATGAGTCACTTGGTGGATTTGTATCATAAACGGTGCTAGGTAATGTAATGCATAGTAGTATACTATAGTTACAATATATCTGTATATGTATATGTTTATATGTACATGCATATACATGCTATTATATATTGTGCATGATATTGTTACTGTAGTACCACACGGCCATACGGTGTAATGTATGGTCTACGTGCATAGATGAAGCCCGTGATCAAAAGGTGCCATCTACACATAGCAAAACCACCCACGAGACTGTATCGACGGCAAGACGCATACAACTCAACACATGCTGTGTAGAGCATGCCCGAGGTGTGAATACATACAAGTATACATCCGTGACATACATGCATACATACGTGCAGACATGCTTATGTACATGCACCTGCAATGTACACCATATACTGCATTCTTGTTAAGAGTTCTAGTTTAAGCTATCAGAAAAGGGAAACCGCATATATTATTCACTCTTGATCCTTACTATGGTAGCCTAAACTAAGTTCCTTAAAGCGAGAGCCCAGTAAGCGGGGCACAGCCAAGGTATGGGCTGCCAATTCGCCTTCGGGGCATGTCCCTCTTTTGGTCTCAGTGGAAGCCACAGTTCTGGACGTCAGGCCGGGAGCAAATTTTAAACCCTGAAGCCCTACTCATAGTACATAGTATTGTCATTATTATTTACAATGTTAGTACAACTTATGGATAATACCGCTACACGTTGGTCTCCTTAGGAATTATCTTAGTCTATTATCCCTGAAACCTTACTCAGTATGGACTAATAGTTGAATATTACTGAGAATAGCCCTAAAAGCTTTGGCCTCCTTAGGCATCGTTTTCTATTGGTTCAGTGAGGGGTCTACAAAACCCGAAACCGAGACCCTGAACCGTTTAGCAGCATGCTCTGCTTGGCGCTTGCCACCTCAAAGCCTTCCCGAACGAGAGCACGGGCGAGCCAGGAACCGTCCAGTGGTTGAAGGAGGACTGCATTCCGAACCGGAGCCGCTTAGAGTAGCATTGGAATCGTAGCGTCGTAGAACGGAGACCGGACAACTAGAATAAGGAAGGGGCAGGTGTGTGCGCTGCACAGGACCAAACGCTGGAGTTTAGAGTGCAGTACATCACGAAACCATTGAACTGTATAGCTGTGTATCTGCGCAAAATCAGATGCCGCACCTAACCAGCAGCGAGCACATGCCATCATCACCTAGATGTCAAGAAACTTATGGACAAATCGACAAGCTCATACTGCAAGCTTCTCCTTCCTGGCTGAAAAAATGTATGTCAGCCGACGAATACAAAGTCTTATGAAGCAATAACCTGCTGATACAACAGTAGAACTGCTTCCAAGCGTAGGGTCTACACTGCTGCCCAAGCCCTAGACTTGTGCAGAGCAGCCAAGCAGTCAAGACGGGCCAGCTGAAGCTAACCCGAGATGGGATGTTTAGGAACGCCGCGGTGCTCGATTGGACCTTCAGTTCTTTGCCTTCAGTTCGTTTCGAGAAAAAAGATCTAGTTCCAGCGCATTTGCACAGAGGTCATCCGGCAGAATTCCAATATCTGTACAGAGATGTGCCAGTTTGAAGCACGCGAAGACTGGACTACTTAACGGTACGCAACTCAGACCAAGCTCACTGCTTTGCAGGATTGGGGTATCACCCTGCTGCGCTGCCCGATGGCGGTTGAGGCTGTCTTTCTGGGCTTTCGATCTTCCCAGAAGCCTCGGTATATTGTAGTATATCGTAAGTACAGTATAGCACATGATCGTGTGGTATCCTGTCTCACAGTTTATTCCAGTCTATGCTCGCATCAGCCACCGGATTGGCCTCCTTGAGAACCCGGAAGGCTGGTGGCTACCTGACCGACCCGGAGACCGAGCTGGCCAAGTTGGAGGTGCAGCCGGGAGGAATCAGGGATAAAGCGAGCGTGGAATCAAATAGGTCATGCTGTAGCCGCATCGTCGATTCCCCCCATTCTGTTTTCTGAAAGAGTTCGGGGCTTCAGGTTTCTAAGTTTCGCGACAGTCGTCAAATCTCATGCCTTTCTCGTGGTGGTACCTGGTAGGGCACCGCTGTTGTACGCTGCCCTCCGAGGCTGTGGTTGATGCAGCCATCGCTGCTGATATCTATGTCATCATTGATGCTTGGCGGAGTAGAAGACCCTCTTCCCACTGCATCGATGTCGGGTGCCATCAGCACAGAGCCAGCGGAAGAAGATATCCGGCATGTCGACCCGCACGATGGCATGGCTACGGTCGTCCCGACACCCCCACTCACACAACAAGCTAAGCAATCTCAGCGGGCAACCAAATTCGTTTCAGCAATTGCACGGGTTTGGAAAGTTTCCAAGCTGGATTAGCTTACTGGTGATGAGGACTGGCACGACCACAACGCGAACGATCATGTGGAGGCGCTTCCCGCCCGTTTGAGAGTGCCTGGCGGGGGCGAGCCTTGGAGAGTGTGTCCCGTGATCCGTATGCAAGATGGGAGTTTCCGAAAGTAGGGTCGCTAAGACAGACAGTATCCTAAGTAGTAGGATTCTCATTAGAAGGACCCCAAATAAGGTACCCCTAACTCTCGGAAACTCCCAGATAGGCCGCAGCAAAGCATGCTGTGCCAGGCGGCCAAGGGGTTCTTCACACAGGTGTCGCAGAAGCCTCTCTGTCACATTCTAGAGATTCAGTTCTTACGTTGCAGGGTTACTCTGAAGGGGCGGGCTTGGTCAGAAGGATGGGTTTGTCACATGATTCTAGTTGATTGGGCCCAGGCTCAGTTCCAAAAACGGCTGTTGGCGCACCCCTTGTGTGATTGGGTCCGCAAGGTACGGTCAGTATCCAAATGTCATGTTCGAGATTTTCAACGAGCCGATCTTCCAAAACTGGACCGAGACAATCAAGCCCTACCATGAAGAGGTGGTGGAGGCCGACACCGTCAGCTTTGCCCATCTGCAAGACTCTGCCGTCTAGTTACACGACCGAGGTGATCCGGCAGAACTCGCAGAACCTCATCATCATGGGAACTCGTGTTTGGTCTCAGGACGCTAAGATTTCACGTCGGGAAGGTGTTGCAAGCCCTCAAGAAACCGGCCCTCCATGTCTCGACTCCGAGAAACTCCTTTTTTGTCATGCGCGGCCGAAGGACGTGGATGGTGCTGCAGAAGACCCTGTAGAGGGCGTGAATCTGGCCTATACCATCCATTTCTATGCCAATACGCACAAGCAGGCAGTGGGTTCATATCTTGAAGGCTTGAAGCTGCCACGGCAGTGTAGGAGAATTCAGCTTTGAGGAGGCATGCAGAATGGAAAACTTGCGAGAGAGAGAGAGAGAGAGAGAGAGAGAGAGCGGGAGAGAGAGAGGGACAGAGAGAGAAGTCGGAAAGAGCAGCCTGAAGGTGTGGGCTCGTGCTCTGTCTTCCCCCCTGTCGGTCCCTAAGAACTCTTCCCTGTGATGGCGCAGGAGCTGCGTGAGAAGGTGGTCAAGGCCCTAGAGGCCGTATTTCGAGAGGGAGATCGATGGAACGGATGAAGATTCAGCACACTCCGCATGTAAGCAGGTCTGAGTCTGAACATAATCTCTACTGCATCGCTCGCACTTACGTTAGTTTGTTCGCGCAATTGCCGTTTCTTACAAGCTTAGGCCTTGTCATAAGCCCAGGCTGAGTTCCAGAGACATCGGATGAGATATGCGGGCTTTTCTGGATTTTGTTATTTTCAGTGCCTGGCGGGGCTGGCGTGCTATTGCTCAGCAGGCGGGCATCGCCATCTTTGCGACCGAGCGTCCTGGCCGTATGCAGTAGTCCTCGTCTCGACCAAGAGTTCCGAAAGAAGAAGCGCTGGCTGAGGTGGGGAACCTGCGATGCCAGCGGAGACGGCACACTGAACCTCGAAGAGGTGCTGCCCAGTCAGCTGTCGGCTTTGTTTAGATACCAGCTGCCCTGGTCAAAACATGCTGGTGCTGTGCTGAAAGTGATTGAAACTGCAACTCTCCATCCCTTCCAGACGAAGACTTGGCTGGACTTCTTCGCTGCCCACAACATCTCGGATGCAAATTGGGCCGTGAGCGACAAGCAGGATTCCGAAGCCTAAACCCGCCATCCTCGCCGGACTCCCCCAGCTTTGGCATGCAAATATCACGTGAGGGTAAGACAAGCAGTAGCTTCCGGCTTGGTGATATCATAAGTGGCCGTCGACGTGCCATCACGGACACACAAGCTTTCCGTGCTTTCAGGAGGCATGCTCCGCACTTCTCCCAGGCCAGGGGTTTGTCAGAACCTCGCGGCTTCGGAGTTTGGGAGTACTTAGCAGCATGCTGCATGTTATCACTTGTGAAGGTGCTGACGGAGCAGGTCATTGGGAGGACGGAAATTTCGGGCTGAGAGATGAAGCGTGAAACTATTGCCGTTGAGTTCGTGCCGGTGAAGTTTCCGCTGCAAGAATCCCCCATAGACTCTTGTGGCCTGCTCAATTCTTAGGGCCTTAGGATACAGCGGGCTCTTTTGCTGCCGCGCCTGTTTGATTGTGAGGATTGTGAGCTGACAGAGTCGGGCCACTTCGTGAGGCAGGCTGTGAGCAGTAACCCTTATAGGCCCCCTGTATGGGAACCCTATTCTGAGTCTGAAGGCCCGACGTTGAGCTAAAAGTTGTGCCCCCTTTTTCCCCAGCATCAAAGCTTCCAGGGCTTCATTGCGAGGGGAGACGATGCCGACCACTCTTCCAACTCCCTGCCCGAGGCGGGTGTGTTGGGTGGGACCTACAGGATTAGGAGTGCTCGGAATGCTCACGCCATTCAGAACTTGACTGGCTCAATAGGGGTATGGGCTATGCCACGTACAGCCACAAAGCGCACACATCCTGCAATGTCGGTGGCAGCAGTGTTCCAGTCACATCATCAGTCCTTTGTCTGGTTTGCTTATCAACTGAGACAGCAACACTTTAGAGCACGAAGGAGGACGAAATCCCTGGAAGCTCCTCCTGCAATCTCAAGATTTGAGCACCACATTTTGACGTCCTTGGAGCCGACACCGGCATTTGTATTCTTTTGCAGCTTTCAATGAAACTTAACTTTGGGCTAGAGACCGACTTCATGTGCCCCCTGCTCAGGTTGACCACGCCTCCACCCGGCCAATGCGCAACATCTACGGAGACTCGGAGTCAGAACGCTTGCAGAGCACGCTGCAGAGCATACGCGACTTCTCCAAAAGCACTCCACGTCTCGGTCCATGTTCCAGGAAAGCTGTGCAGAGAAGAAGTGCTGCGAGGACATCGGTAGCAAGCAACCCGGCTGACATATTTCAGGGCCATGGTGCGAGGCTTGTTGATGCACACAGCAGCTGTTTGCTGGAGGTCGCTATGACTTTGACTTACCCCTGTGTCAAGAAGATATCCCAGACCCTGAGCCCTAAATTCGAACAGTGGAACCCTAAGACAACCCCATTTACATGGGATCTTATTACAAGGACCCCTGAGAAAGGTAACACCCCAATCTTAAGAAACACCCGATTGGAACTTCAGCCCCGAGGTACTCTAAACCCTAAACCCTAAACCGTCGGAGGTGCTACCAGAAGAACGAGTATTGGGCATCCTGCAAGGCGAGCTGCACACCAGGCCACCCAAACTGACATGATTGGCGGTTTAGGGTGTAGGGTGGGGCTGAGACGTGACTTCGAGATGTAGGCCACCCGGGCCGATGTTGAATGTGATCAGCCGAGAGAAATTTCCACTCCTGCCACTGACAAGCCGAAGGCGTGGACCCCAGTGATCCGCCCGAGTATGCCTCGCCCTGGACATGCAAGGTCGGCTTCTGTGGGAAAGCACGGAGAGCGGTTTCCGTAGATGTGCCCTTGAGTGTAGGATTGGAGGCTAGGGCTAGGGGCGAAGGCCAGCTCCCGTGTCTTTGATGTTCAGCGTAGAAGGATTAGCTTCCTTTGAATTTTGTTCTAAATTTTCCGCCACCTCGGAGCCAAACCGCGTGGGTGTGTGCAGACGCTGAGCCATTTGCACAGGCAAGAGTGTCCAAGTTTCCACCTGCTTTACTTCCAGGATCCTATCTCGACCGTAATGGGTCTAGTGCGTAGGACACTTTTGATATCAAGTGATGTCGCAATGTCGCAGGTGCTGACACGCGATGAGGACCTGGGAAGTCTGTATTTCGGTACTTAGCAATGGTTTCGGAGCTCCGGTGCAGTGTCAGTGCCGGTGTTGTTGAGCGCCGAAACCCGTTGCCTGTCTTGATGCTCAGGGCCTTGCGTTTGTGCTTGTGTTGCAACGACTCGTCCGCACTGCACCGTCCAGGATGACGACGAGGACCCTGGCGATGACGAGGACGATAAAGACGAGGACGATGACGAGGACGGCGGCGAGGACGGTGGCGAGGATGACGACGACAACGAGGACCTCCCCTGTCCTGGGTTTTATCGCTTTCGAGAGTGCATCTTGTTGCCGAAGCGCACTAGCAGCGGGCAGAATGGCCGAAGCAACAGCTGTTGCCTCACCGCCAATCAACAGCAAGACGTGGAAGTCTGCGTGTCTGTTGGTCCTTTGTCAATCTCGGGCAGTTACCGGATGGTAGTGTAGAAGTGCATGCTTCATGTCTTTTCCTGATCCTTTATGGCCTCGAACTGTCTTCCAACATGGTCGGCTTGACCACGCAGCTAGCCGGGCCAGCTACTTGAGGCCGACGTTCACATGCACCGTGACTGGAAGAAAGTTACTGACTGAGTGGCAGCTTTTCCATGCGACTGTGGTTGCACTTAGATTGGACGGCATAAGATGCCGGCAAGGGGCTTCCTTGCATCAGAAAGGTTTAGCTCGCTGATTTTGAGCCCCGTGAAGGGGCACGGATTGACAACAGGTCCCGACGTGGACCCAGCATGGCATGTATGCCTACTGACATTTTTGAAGAGGGCAGCTGCTTGGGAGACTCGGTGTCAAGTGTGTAGAACTGGTGCACCTGCGCTAAGTGTGTGCCTTGCCCACCTGGCCCACATATCCCTGACGTCCCATCGGATCGCCTTGTAGCACCATCCCTCATGCAGCTCTGCTCTTGTTTCCAAGTTTGGAATTCAGAGGGCAACGGCCCTCGATGCGTCGGGACGGGACGCAAGGGAACAGGAGACGGGGAGTTGCCGGTCAGAAGTTTGTTGTGGACGAGGCTCGCCGGTTGCTAGGCGAAGTCCGTGGCATTCATTGAAAAGCTTCTCTCTGTCAGGTAGACCCTTGCAAGATATTCCTGTACAGTACAGTGCTGCAACGCCAGTGTCTGTGCATCAGGGAGGGCACGTCTTGAAGCAGAGTCATCCCGCACGGAGTCCCTTTTTTCAAATTTTTCGGGGTGCAACCACTCATGGACCCCAACATACCAAAATCCTGAACTTCCTGAATGCTCAACCCTGAACCGCATGAATCTGCTTCCAGCCTGGCCTTCTCGGCTGTTGACCTAGTGTTGCCCAGGCCCGCTTTCAGCTCCTGCCATGGACAAAAGGTCGCTCCAAGCCTTCCCCAACTATATGTTTTAAAGTTCTGGCTTTACTATGGTTCTTTCGTCAGTAGTATGTTTACTGCTGTTATTACCACTATATTAGGGCTTCTATGAATACCAGTAGTCTTTTCACCAGGGGTGAGTGCAGGTATGGATCTAGCTCGTTGCTACTACTGGTATTTCACAGGCTGCAGTGCACATACCTCTGACAAGTCTGGAAAGCTTGCAGGGCCGCGAGGTGGATCAATTGAGAGCTCAGCCAACCAAGCTTTAACTGAAAGACGCCGCGAAGCCTCCTGCATGCACAGCACTCCGGGCGTTCCACCTCCTGCTACCCTTCCCAGTGTGGTACATCTGGACGATTTTGTACTCTGTCGTGTGCGACGGGCTGTGAGATAGCCTCAGGTCTCGTATGGAGGAGGAGGAGCGTTCCACCGACCCAGTGCTGTCTGCGCACTGCGAGGCGCATGGCGGGGGGACTCCCAATTAATTCGGGGCGCGTTCTGAGTGTGGATTCAGCCCTCGGCGAAGAGCTTTGGCGGATTCATGCGATCTTTCCAACAGTGCTGACAGCAGACATCGAAAAAGCACAATGCTTGAACAAAGACAGCTAAGAGCTAAAGCCAACTTCGACGTCCTGTGCCTGCAGGCCGCTGGCTTGGAGCTCGCGGTTCGGACCTGGCTCCTTGCTCGGGCGAGTGCAGTAACAACAATATTCTGTACTGGACGATACTACAATATACAATACACTATACTGTTAAATACTACAGTATACCATATTATACCACAGTATGCAGTACTATGGTATGCAAACAACAATGTACAACAGTACACTACATTATGTAACATCGTCTTGCCACGATCTTCACGGTTTCGGGATGGTTGATGTTTGCTGCTGCTGTCGCCACTGTTACTACTACCGGGGTACTACTCCTGCTGCTGTTACCACTAGTGCCACCACGACGTACTGCAACTACAACGACAACGACAACTACGACAACATCGGCAGCAGCAGCAACAGCAACTACTGCTACAACAACAACTACTACGACGACGACTACTACAGCTACTTCTACCACCACTGCTTCTCGTAAGAAGCTCCAGGCCTGAATCAGGCTCAGGTGAAGATTGTTTCGAATGGACCTGTTTTGCGAATTTCTCCCCTCCTACGGGGTAGGATCCATGTATGTTTCGAACAAGTCGCGGTTCACATGCAACACAGCTGAGGTGGCGTGGTGCGCCTGGTCGAAGAACGCAGCGAGAGGCAGGGGGATTGGCTTCCCAGACTGTTGCAGAAATCGTTTCCTCGTGCCAAACACTGGCCTGCCATGTGCTCAGAATTGTTGAATTATGTCAACGCCTGGTTTCGCAGGATGCATGGCTTCAGAAGAATGCAGCAGGCGGCGTGCAGGCCGAGACGAGCACCTCTGAGGATCCCAGAAGCCTTGAGATGTTGCATCGAGGCTCTGCAGCTTTTCCCTTGTTACATTGTTTGGCATGGCGATCGGCCTTCAACCTCGAGGTGATGAGCCCCCAACCTCAACGCAAATCCGGAATCTGGCCCTTCCCGCCCCTCTGCTGAGCCACGAAGTTGCTTTCTGTGGAAAAGAGGTACATGGAATGCACAATCCTTCAACTCCAAATCTTAACGGCTTGATCCTGTAACACCAACAGACCACCAGAGAAATGTGCCAAATGGCTCTTTGAACTTAAGCCCTCCACCTTAAAGCCCAATCCCCTGACCCTTCTGTTCTCGGAAAGGCTGGTGCCCACCAGCGACTGATGCGGTGTGGGCGGAGCCCTTGGGTTGGAGGGGAAGAAGGGGGCGAGAAGAGCTAGAACAGGATTCTTCGGGTAGATACGACATCACAGGCGACAGCAGAAGACTACCAGTAGTCGAAGAAGTTTATTCATCAGCCAGACTCGATTTCGGGTTTGGTTGGAGCCCAAACCCAAGCCCACATAATCCGAAGCCGTAGACCGACAAACCCTTCTTGTTCCAAGGATTCCTGAGAGTGTCCTGCGCAGCGGCGTGCAGCTGGGCCAGGCAGCTAGAAGCGGGAGAGAGGGCTGGTAATGAGGCTTCTGTCGCGCCGTTGCCGGAAGGGTTTGGGGTTCGGAGTTTGGGGTTTATCACTGGTCAAGCACACCTGAACGGGACCCTAGATGTTTGAGGATCCCTTCAGGCCGTGACCTTTCGCTTGCACAGACAGAGCAGATTACCGAAAGACTGCAGGCCCTCGCAAAAGATGCGGGTGTCTCCAAGAACTGGCGACAGGTGGTGGAGCCTTGGCTGCTTCAGAAGCCAAGAATCCCAAACCCATGGTGCCCGAAACGCAGGTCGTCGCGAGGGCCGAGTCGAAGTCTGGGCACCGGCGACTGCGATGTCCACGAGCAGTAGCAGCAACAGAAAGACAGCGGCATCCACAACAGTTGCAACAATAAGCAGGGGCTGCATGAAGGAGCAGGAATAGGAATCCTCTTCGTCGTTGTCGCCGTGGCAGTAGGAATAAGCACACAATGACATGAGGAAGGACAACAACAAGAACGCTGCCAACAGGTCCAGCAGCAGCCGCCACACAAGTAGCCGTGATGGAGCGGAGCTGAGGAGAATGCCTCCACTTGCGACAGCACCAGGAGGCAACGGCGTCCTTGATTCTTTCACTGCTCACTCCGAAGTCTGGTCTTGACACATGTATTGCCGTGTCTGTATTGTATGATACACCACATAGGCATTCTTGCCTGAGGTCCTATCTCGTGGTGAGTCATCTATGTAATGGTAGTTGATTGGCGGTCATCGCAGTTCGAAGCTTGTTGGGCAGGCTCTTCATGGCTCGTAGGTAAGGTTCAAACCCTGACAGTCTGCCCCAAAGCCGCGCAAACAGCATTCTCTAGACTCTAGTGCACCCCAGAGCGCTTGAACTCAAGGAAAAGCGTGGAAAAACACCAAGGACCCTAAACCCCAAACCTTAAACTCCTAAACCCTAAAAGCACCATGGCAGGATTCCGAGCACGCCAACGGTGGCCAGCCCTCAGGGCAGCCCCAATGGTCAGAAAAGTGCGAGGGACGTGGTGAGGAAGTTCCAAGTCAAGCTCATGCAGGCGGGGCTCAGGCGATGAGGAGGGAAGTTTATGCTGCGAGACATGAGGTGCTGGCAGTTACGAGTCTCATGGTTCTAACGACGAATGCGTGCGAGGATTACGTTGGCCTTGATGCTAGCCGTGGTGGTGATGGTGGTGTTGCTGGTGCTGGTGCTGCTGCTGGGGTTTTGGTGGTGGTGGTGGTGGTGGTGGTGCTGGCCGTGGTGGCGCCGCTAGGTGGTGATGAACTCTTTGTTGCTTATGGTGGTGGCGATATTGCTGTTCCGCATCATGCTGGTGATGGCCCTAGCAACAGTGATGACCACAAGGACGATCAATTCTCTACCATTGCTTGTTTACAGCTCTCTGGAGGGGATGTCAGGTCTGGTGGGTGCATGTGTTGACAGCCAGAGCTAGTCTGAGAGTGGCTTAGGCTTTTGGCATGGGTGACGCGGGTTTGGAGCTGTTTCAACCCGAAGCCTTTTGACCTGAGGCCTTCAAACTCCTCAACAGACTTGCAAGCCCTGAAAGCCTCAAGTTCTTAGTCTGAGCTTCTGAACCCTGTTCAATGTGGCGGCCTTCAGCTAAGAGCCCCCATCTTCTACATGCACCGGTTGAAGGAGGTGAGCCAGAACTTCGACCTACGCCTGCCCAAGTCCCCTGCTGGGGGTCTGCAGCTGTCGCCAAGGATTGGGGCATTATACGGGTTGTTGGAGGGCTTGACATGTTTGTGAACGTTTCCCACCAATGAGGGCTCCCGAATGTAGAGTGTCAAGAGGCTCCCGAAAACGGCATTCCGTGAGGCTTTGGGTTTAGGAGTTTTCTTAGGTAACTTTCAGCCTTACGGGCCTGCTCGCGAGCGCAAAGATCTTTGTCATGTGGTCACTACCCACTGTCAGCACAGAACCTTGCCAAAGTTATGCTCATGTGTTGAAGATTCTTGCTCGTCCGATGCATGGGCGTTTCTTGTCCTGACTTTGACTGGCAAATACCAGTTTCGCATGAGGCAAACTCGCCTTGAACCCGTTGCCCCAGTGTTGTTGCGCTTCTACTACCGCATACTACCGCACAATGATCTTGATGCTGAAGACGGCGTACAATACACGCACATCACGCATCCCTCAAGCTTGACAGTGAAGCGCGTCAGCTGCAGCATAGCTTGTCTGAAGCAATTGTAGCCGGAATGGCAACCATTGATTATAAAGAGTAGTGAGTAGATATGGTGAAGGCCATGGAGCACCACACGGGAAGGAAGTTCGTGTTCACGCAGCGACGAGAGTCGTATCGTCATGATTGAATGCTACCAATAATTACTATTTTGGGGGCTCCTTATTATACGTACAACGGGCCCTAAAGGAATATTCCTGGGATTTCTCCGTGGGTTTTTCAGCGACTCCGAGGAGGAAGCGACCAGAAGTCGAGCCCTCCCTAGCGAGTGCACGTGGAAACGAGGCTCGCTTTGTCGGTTTTTTCGGCTTCAGGGCCCGGCGTAACTCAAAGAGCGCCGCTGTAGGTACTCTTGGATGCTGTCTGGATGCACCTCCAGCTGTGCTGATGATTCACGACGGCTTTTTTTCTAAAGCCGTGGAGCTGTGTCGGGGGTGCCTTCAGCTGTGAGGCTAAAGCACATTGTGCTCATGAGTCGAGCCGAAGAGTGTTTCGCAATTCCGGAGGCTGATGAGCCGTTCAGATATGCACGAGAAGCAGACCAAGCAGATTACAGGCATCGCACCGGTCCGGTGGTGGGGTGGATGAATCTTCGACTCTCCAGTCTGTTCATCTTTGCAGGGTTATGGGGTTACCAAAGTAGCAACGCTGAGCCCGAGGCTCGCTCCGGAACCCTGCACCCTAAACTTGAAGCAAAACTCAGGTTGGCAACTCCGCCGGTCGGGAGCCTGGCATGGGTGAAGCTACGTGCGGAGAGACAAAAAAGGCTTCCCGAGCTATGATTCGAGATGGCAGACTGGAAGAGAAAGGTCTTGCTCCCCAAACAGTGTGCTAACACCATGGGTTCTCAAACAGTAGCTCCAAACGTCCTATTACAGCAAATGCAGCTAAACGGTTCCCTGCATCCCAATATTTACACAGGATGCTAGCGGCGTGGGTCTCCCGCAGTGGCGCGGTGCATCCTTCTCGCTGACTTTTTATTTTTGTGGGAGGCTTTGTGTGAGGCGCACGCTTCGGGGGCAGGGTTCATTGTAAACAATCCGATATGAACTGCTTTGTTTTGCTCTCGCAAACCTTGCATCGAACCAGGACTTGAGGGAACGGTCGGGTGTTCCTCTGCATCTCGCAAGCCAGGGAGGGGAAGCATAAGTGTCGTGCTCCCGAAACGCGCCAGTATTTGGGGGGAAAGCACTGGTATTCGAGCTCCCACTACTCGGGGGAGGCATTCGGGGCTTGGTTCCCGACATGCAAGTGGAGGAAGGCATTGGTGGTGTCTTGCTGGTCGCCTGGCCTCCTCCTGATCTCCTGGTGCTCTCCTGGTGGCCTCTTGGTAGTTTCTTGGTGGTCTTTTGGTGGTCTCTTGGTGGCCTCCTGGTGTCGCGGTGGTCTCGTGGTGGCCTCCTGCTGCTCTCATGGTGGTCTCTTGGTGGTCTCCTGATGTCGCGGGGCTTGCAAACTGGTGTTTCTCAGTACAAGCAGAGTATGCGGAATGTGTCCCCAAACCACTGGACCGGAGCTCTGGGGCCTCAGAACTGATGTTTTTCAGTACAAATGTAATGCCCCTAGAGCTTTGGGCCCCCCCAAAATGGTGTGATCGGCACAGATTGTGGAACGCGGAAGCTGCCCGAAGGTGCTCCTTTCGAAAGCCTTCGGTGCGGCATGCGTGCTCGAAAGAAACAGGTGGCAACTCGTTGCAACCTGTATTTTCCCACCGGCCCTCTGGGTGATGACCGTGCTCATGGTAACATGGAAAAGCAGAGATGGCAGCCAGTTATTCAGGTATGGCCACTGGCATAAGGACACTTGTCTTGAGCCTTCAAGCCCAAGAACATTGACATAAAACCAAGGCACATGGCGCCTCAGTTGCACGTCTGAGGCAATTGCCTTTTGTTTGGCTGATCCTTCCAACATGAAGCCCAAGGTCCGGCCGAGCAGCGAAGATGCTGGGCGTCAGCAGGAGCCGAATGAAACACCTTTCCAGATCCTATCCAGTTGTTAAACGGAGCCTTCGGCAGCAGTGGGTGTCTTCGTTTCAAAGCCAAAGGGCTGTTAGAGAGTTGATTCCGAGTGATCTGCTTGAAATCGCAATCTTCAGTCCGGCTAGCATGGGCCAGGACCCGCGAAGCAAGGCCCAAGGGCTTTAATGGGCTTTCTGTTCGGCAGGGTGTGGAACAAGAGGGCATTCCTGACATTCAGTACCAGGGATCTACGCCTTTAGTCACAGATCGCACCCACATTGCTGGTCAAGGGCTCCTGTCGGAAGGATCTCAGCTTCGGAACAAGGAGAACGACTTCTAGCTGCACAAACCCAACTCCGCACTGAGCCCTACATCCTGCCCCCCAACACCGAAAAAACCGATATCCCACATCCGAAGCTTTCCAGGGTGTGGCTTGAGAAACAATGTGTAGCTCCAGAGCTGTCAGATAAGACCCAAACCCTACACCCTAAACCCCAAATAAATTCAAAAGAAGCCCAGAAACCCTAAACCCCCAAATAGATTCAAAATCAAACCTTAAATCCTAAACCCCAAATAAATTCAAAAGAAACCCCAAAAGCCTGAACCCCAAATAAACGAAAACGACACCCAAAGAAGCATGCCAAGAGCCCGCGCTTGCCAGGGTTACAGTCGGGCCATGGTCGTCCTCCCCACGCTGCGCATGAACGAGGCGAAGACCGGGGCCGTAGCCTGTCTGGTTCTTAGTAAGGAATGGGGCCCTTAATACTTGAAAGGGGTCTATAGGGGCTACTATAAGGGATTTATAGTAGGGTATAGTTGGGAATGGGGCAAGGATCCCTATAGTAGTCCCTGTATAGTACCCAATAATAGTCCCCATAACCCATGCCCCCAGTCCCTGCTAAGAACCAGACAGTAGCAGGGTTCAAAAGTGCGGCTCGGGGATTCGGCTGTTGAGATCGTAGGCTCGCAGGACCTACTATAGGGAATAATTACCTATACTATATTGGGGGTTCCAAATCATAACAATAATATTCTAATTATTAAGGCCGCTATACTAGGCATTCGGACGATTTTGGATGCTGCGGTGGAGCCGAGGTTGAGGTAGGGTCTTGTTCTCCTGGTCTGGTGTAGGCTTTCGGTGATTTTGGCATCGATTTCTGCAGCAGTCCAGAGTCTGCTCCGAGATCAAAGCCGTGCGTGCCAAACTATCTGGAACAGTTGAGCTTTTGAGTACACCTCCTGTTTTTCGGCTTTCTTCGTTTCGGTCCAGTGACACTCAAAACAAGTACAGTACAGGGCTCCAAGAAGAGGCCTCGGGTTGACCCAACCTGGTTTCCGGGCATTTTCAGGAACCCAAAGAGAGAAGCTTTGAGAATCCTTGGGCTCAAGGCTTGCAGGGGTAGGGCCATCAAGGCTGAAACCGTTAGCCCTTCACCCTAAACCCCAAACCCTAAACCGCTAACCCTAAACCCCAAGCCCTAAACCGTTAACCCTAAACCGTTAACCCTCAACCCCAAACCCTAAACCCTTAACCCCAAACCCTGTAAAGGCTTAGAGCAACGCTGCACTGTCGGAAGGACGGACAATCGGAGCGACCTGCGAGCACTGCGAGCAAGGCCGGTCGGTTTTCTCCAAGCTCAGGCCAATGCGTATATATACATACATGTCTATGTGTGTACATATTTATGTATGTATGTATGTATGCATGTCTGTGTGTGTATATACATACATACATACATACATACATATATATATATATATATATTATGCATAATATATACAAGTATCTCATAGTATCTTGAATATACTCTATAAATATCATACAGTGTCTTGAATAAGTTATACAAGTATCGTGTACTGTCCTGAAGATGCTGTAAGAATAGCACATGGTCTACCCACTAAGACAGGATAACATCAGATAAAATCATACAACATACTAAGATACGTTTCCCGCATTGGAGGAGATTTTCGCCTAAGCCTGGGCCTCCCTTCAGCCGTGACCTTGCCCTTGCCAGGGCTCGCGGCCAGTCCTCAGAGCCCCATCCAAGGACGGGTTTGGGGTTAAGGGGGCTTAGGGTTTTGGGGGCTGCAGTCGTATTTAAGTTCAGGTCCCCGTAGCCCGGCAGAGAGGCTCAAGCTACTGCATGCGTGCAAAGCGCGAAGCGTACAGACGACAGGCAGATTTATGTGGTGACATGTTCGCAGGACAGCACCGACAGCAGGAGTGGGAGCAAGGCAAGCCAAAGTCGATTGGAAAGGGAGTTGGATGAGTGTCGAAGAGTACCAGATTTAGGAGGTTTAGTGGTTGATGCCATACCGGTGGTGAGGCGCAAAGCTTTGCGAGTGCTCACAGTGCACGTGCTTGCCTGCCATCCATCTCTGAAATCTCTCGGAATCTCTCGGAGATTAAGACTGTTTCAGGGTTTGAATATGGGTTCTATGGGGAATCTATGGCCTTCAGCCTCAAATCCCGTTCAAGCTTCACATGTTCAGCAAGACCCGGCCCCTTCAGGGCCCCCGCAGTCGTCATCGGATGCTGGACTTTTCTGTGGATGCTCAGGTTCCTTAGCAGCAGTGCTTGCGAGCCGTTGTCTCTGTTTTCGCTCTCTCTCTCTCTCTCTGTCTCTCTCTTTCCCTCTCTCTCTCTCTGTCTCTCTCTTTCCCTCTCTCTCTCTCTTTATCTTTATCTTTATACACGTAGTCGAAGACATAATCTACTTTACATACACGCACACGCATGCACGTGCGCATTGCTTCTCCTCATCGATTCCTCGGTGAACAGAGCTGGGCTCCCACGAGGATCCTGCCAGGGTTCTGTGGCTGTTTGGTGCAGGGGGCAGTTGTGTTTCAATTCCTTGTGCACAGAAACTTGACCCTACACGCTAAACCCTCAAGCCTACACCGCAAGCTCAAGAAAGACCAAGAAGCCGGAAAGCTGCATCCAAGGACGTGCCAGAAAGAGACGCTCCCAAGGCTGGGAGCTGGGAGTAATACATCGCAGATGGCACTGGAGCTACGTCAAAGGCTGCTTGGGGTGGTCTGAAGGAGTGTAGTCAAGTGTAGTCGTTCTGATCTCGGTGAGCAAGACCCGGTCCGCTGTATTTTGGAGCCTTTTGGAAGCAATGGGTATTGGGCAACTGCACCTGATCCATCGTACTTCGGGACTTGGAAGAGACACCTGAGAACCGGATCCGAAGTCCTCCCCAAACCTTGCTTTTGCCGTCCGACCTTCAAGCCCGACCCTTCAGGAATGCAAAACCTGCCGAGGCAATCTCGGTTCCCAAGCTCCAAAGCCTGCTGAGCCCTCCGTCCGAACCCGGGAGGCCTTTACGGCTTCGGAAGATATCCGGCAAATGCTCCACGGCTCAGTTTCGCATTCGTAAGCGATCGCATCACTTTCGCCGCGAGAAGGAACAGTAACAATGGCACCAGTGGGAGTGCAAGAAGGCCAACGAGAAATACAAGGTCAAGCCAGTAGTAGTAGTCGTCGCCTGCATAGTCGCAGTCGTAGCAGAAGCAGAAGTATGTAGAAGAGGAAGTACAAGTAGAAGTAGAAGTAGAAGAAGAAATAGTAGTAGTAGTAGTAGTAGTAGTAGTAGTAGTAGTAGTAGTAGTAGTAGTAGTAGTAGTAGTAGTAGTAGTGGTAGTAGTAGTAGTAGTAGTCGTCGTCGTCGTAGTAGTTGTCGTGAAAGAGGACGTAGAAGCACCTCCAGGAGTACTACAGGCAGTAGTAGTAGTCGTCGTCATACTTGTAGCAGTAGCAGTAGCAGCAGCAGGAGCAGGAGCAGGAGCAGGAGCAGGAGCAGGAGCAGGAGCAGGAGCAGGAGCAGGAGCAGGAGCAGGAGCAGGAGCAGGAGCAGGAGGAGTAGTAGTAGTAGTAGTAGTAGTAGTAGTTATAAAGTTGTTTTTGCTGCTGTAGTAGTCGCAGCAGTGAGGTAGGAGCTGTCGTCCATGCTAGTCGTCGACGTGGTCGTCATCTTCGTCACAGTAGTGGTAGTGGTGGTTGTTGCAGCACAGGCGTCATCGTGGTGTTGGTTGTGGTTGTTCGCAGGGGTATTGGTGGTGGTAAGTGGTAGTTAAACTAGTAACTAGCTTAAACTAGTAGTGGTGGCGGTCGTGGTAGCCCTCGGAGGACATATGACAGTAGCAGCAGTAAGAGCAGTAGCAGAAGCAGTGGTCGTCGTCCGCGTCGCGGTGGTGGCGATCGTGCTGTTGACTGCTGCAGTGGTCGCTGCAGCGGCTGTCGTCGCTGCTGCTGCTTCTGCTGCTGCTGCTGCTGAGAAATATGGCGCACCACTGTAATGCGATGCCTGCAGCAACACTGCTCATGGAGATCAGAGTGGCTCATCCAAGATGTCGCTATCAATCGTACTAGTACTGGTCTTCATGCTAGCAGCGCAATAGCATCAATTAGAGAAGAGCAGCAGTGCAGCAGTGCTTCTGGTTACACCCTGCAGTGCTTTACAGCGTTTCTTGCATTGTCGGCCAAGCTTAGCCCTTGAGCGTCGCAGGTCTTCGGATCTCTGTGCTATCCCAATTCCCACGTGGGAAGACTAGAAGGGATTTGCGATGTGAGCTCAAACATGGGATCCATTGTTGACATGTCTATACATAGATGGAGGGAAGAGAGAGTCGCCAGGCCTCGAAATACACTCGCACGCACACACACACACACACACACTGATGGATTCGGCCAAGAGTACGAGTGCAAGAGGAAAAAGAGAGGCATGTTGTTCAAGTTGTAAAAGCTTGTCAGATTGTGGCAACCGTACAGCTTGTTTGTTGTCAAATCAACCGCCAAAAGTGGTAACTGAAAACTCTCTAATCTTGGCACAGGGGCCTTCTAATCGGGCTGGCACAGGGGCCCCAGCTTAAGGTTTTGCAGGTACGCCGAGTTGATCAGACTCGGTATCCCATGACTGTGGTAGCTTCGTTGAGTGCGGTCCCACAGCCATGCCGCACTCCCCTGCAACATTTGGTTCGGTAAATGTCAAATGTCTGATTGAGTTGCAAAGCAAAAATTGCAAACAGTGTAGGAGTGACCCTCTGCTCCCATGTGCTAGGGAGGTTCACACACACACAGCCCCAATGGGGCGTGCATGCTTCAAGTAGAGTGAAATGTCTGATCCGTGGCAAAAAGAGTGAATGGCGCACTTTTCTCGCTGTCACTAGCGGTCGGGTGATTGTCGTATTTCCTGATCCGAACAGGTTCTAACAAAAAGCACCGGCTTCAACGTGGCTAATGTGGTGACTGAATCCCAATCATGTAGTCGTCGACGGTTTTGTTCGAAGAAGAAAGCTGGGATTTTAGGAGTTCTGCCGGTGATCTCCTTGATGCGGTAGGAGAAGATCTTGCGAGCTTGTAGAACGTTGTCACCCAGACAAAGCACCACGTGTAAGAGCATGTGCTTGTCTCTGGTGATGCGGTCGGGTGGAATTTCAACAGTCATCCGAAAACATTGTCCTGCCATGGAGTACCATGGAAGGCCGGCCTCGGCAGCCTTTCGCTTTGTCATATTTTTGCTGCTACCAACCGACAAACGCTTGAACAAGGAATGCAAAACAACATGGACATGCTGTGTGCTCAGGAGAAACAACCAAGTGGTGTCGTGCTGACACTCGCATGCGCAGGCTTTTTGTCACGCTTAGCGGATCTTGCAGCCCTAATCCGTCCTGAGTATTAGGATCCAACAGCGAGTTTGTTGGGACAGTCACTCATGATCTTGAAATGGCATCTACATCTGAAACCTGCACGTACCAGCATTTTTGCACAAGCGGTTTTGGACCGCTTATGCTGAATAATAGGATGCACAATATCGTAAGGTGCAATCGAGTCAGAAGACCAAGGATCTCGCGATGGAGATCGGTGTGCGTCCTCAGCCATGTGTGACGTTGCCGTAGGTGACGCTGATGATGTTGAGTGCGAAGAGCGTGTCCTCTTTCGTCTTGTAGTATGTGGATGTTGGCGTTGTTGCTGTGTTGTGGATTGGGATGCTGGTGAGATGTTGCGTGTTTTCTTTGTTTTCACGACTGTTTTGTCCTTTTTGTCTTTGTTGTCTTTCTTCTTTTTTGTCTTCGTTGTGTGCTTTGTTTTTTGCTTGTGTGTGTGACTGACTGCATGGGAGGATGTGGCGGTGTCATCCTTCCTCAGAAAAGCATCAATCTCTTCGGATCCCCATAGGCTGCTGTCGTCGTCTTCGTCCATCTGTGTGCGATCCTAAATATGTTTCAACAACTGTAGTTCTGAGAAATGGCTGCGGAGTCACAACTGCATTAAGGCGTGTGCATACGCTGATCTTCAGAAAAGAGAGAGAGATGTACAAAGATACATCACTTGGGCAACCTCACCGGCTGGCATGACCTTTCAACATGGTGCTCTTAATGTTGACCCTCATCAGGGATGATGGGGTTCACAGCACAGCTTTGCTGTGTGGTTGTTGGCTGCCGGGGGCAGCAAATGTGCATCTAATTGTCAACTCAGCGATGCTGCTCACGGAGTTCTTGATCGCTTTCTCTTGTTGGATGTAGGAGTTGATGTAGTGGAAGCTGGCTCCTTTTGGGTAGGAGTCGTTGATGTCGGAAGCTGATCAGGTTGCTCCGAATGCTTTCGTATCCACTCTGCAGATGCGATGAAGTACTCACGCCACCATGAAGAGCCGTTAGTGGCCCAGTGCCATCTCCATTGTGATGCCGTGGGAGATCGCGATCTGGTGCGTTGGTCCATGGTGCTAACACAACTGGTTGTTTTGCAAAATGCTGCGGGAAAGAGTGTATCAATCGCTGCATACAAACACATGTGAAGAGAGTGCACTGACTGTCTCACTTGGCAGAACAACGATTGTTGTTTTCACCGTCTGCTGCAATCACCCAATGGTGGTATAAAACATGTTTGGTCACCTATTGTTGCGAAGCTTCGAGTCTTTCCACTCGTTGCTTTAGCTCTGTAATCTGCCGGGTTGTTTGCAGAATAAACTCGGCTAATTGGTCGCGTAGAGCCTCGTCACTGAATGTGGAAGGTTCACTTCCGGTTTCGGACTCATAGTCCCGATGCTGTGTCAAAATCTCCATGAGGGCTGCGGAGAGAGCTTCACGTCGTGCCTCATCGACGGGTGGCGAATCTGTAGTCGCTGTGTTTGGCGGAAGAGGTGAGTCGCTCATGGCTCGATGTCGGGATTCAAATAGGTGTCACTGTGAGGCAAAACTTCAGAAGGCAGAGTTATGGTATTGTCTGAAAGCAACATGTGTTGAAAAGTGAGACGTATGCACTACCTGGCACTTTTTATACCGGCTTGCCTTAGCAGCATATTCACGACCAATCAGGCGCGTTTTGCCTGATGAGGCTTTCAAGTACGTCGAGCTGCTGTTTGCACGAGGAGAGGATCGCCGTGGTAGCCTCGTGCTGAGTAGTCAACACCGTTGTAGCCTGTTGTATCAGGCGCTCGAGTTTGGCATTCGACTCAAGCAACGAATTGTGAAACTGCGTCATTGCTGCCATAATCTCAGCCGATGAATCCGGATCAGGGTGATGCGGAGGTGGAAATGGCGGAGTCGCCGGTGCAGCCACTGCTGCGTCCTGTTGTTCTTCCGGATCTTGGTGTTGCTCTTGGTAGTCTTGGAAATCTTCGTCTTCTGCAACACGTAGAAACTGAGAGCGCAAAAGCGCCGGCTGTGGGTTGTGGCTGCCCACCGCAGGTTGCTCGTTGCGGCGTCTGCTGTGCTTGGAGATGGATGGCCGAGGACGGCCGCTCAGCGCTTTGTGGCTCGGCTGCAATCTGCCAGTCATGGCACTTTTATACATGATGATGCCTCAGTTAACCCTGAAAATGGCTGCGGGAAACACTGTGTTAATACAAGGCTGCTCTCATGTTGCAAAATTGCACGGCTCTGGACCCACGCACGGCAAGCTGGCACAGTGTTTTGCTTACAGCTGTTGATCAGTATAGCCGGCAGCGATGTAGAGATCGCGCATGGCTCGAATGGCTGATGTGGCCTCGCTGCATGGTGTTGTCACTCTGCGTACCATGCGTGTGCGGGCCTGAAAACTGCTGCGAAGTGTTGAAACAGAGGTGGCTGACTGTGGGTGCAAAATATCCGCCTTGTGCAAAGTGCATTGATGCGTGAGGCTGCTGTGCTGAGGGTTTATTGCGAAACCCAGGAAAATGTTGGCCGGTTCAGTTTCAAGCTGAACCGGTGGTTTGTAAAAAGATGCATCAGTGAGCTGTGCAAAAGGAGGCAGTCGGGTCAGCTGTGCAGGTAAAAGAAGGACGCGGTTGTCGACGTATCTGGTAGCAAAAAAGAAAGCTTGATCCTGCTTGTTGTGATCTGGAAAATGCTTGTGGTTCGTGAAAAGCTGTTTGTATGTGTGGTGCCAACACTGTTCCTCGACCGCAACAACGATGTTGCATAGGGCTGGGCTGCAGGGCGAGCCCATAGGTGCACCGCGAAATTGCTCAATAAGTGATGTACCGACAGTGAAGTAGTTGAGTCGGAGCACTGCAATGATAAGTTGTGGTATATGTTGTAATTGAATGCATAGTTTGTTGCCTGAGGAGGCTTCTTGCTTCTTTTGTCTGCTTTTGCCCCTGTGGACTCGATGTGTGGGGTCTTTCTGTGAGTGGTCAATGAAGAATTTGGAAGAGTGTAGGGGGTTCTTTTCTCTGTACCATCGAACCATAATGCTGTATGCTGAAAGAAACCGGCTCTGATCGACCGATGTAAAGAAGCCAGCCAAATCCTGGTTGTACAGGATGTAATCTGTTGAATCGTGTAATTTCCTGCGCTGATGCAGGAAGAGTGCTGTTTGTTTGAGCTGTGTTATGCCATCTCCTTGGTGAAAGGAGTTTGGGCATGCTTGAAAAGTCATCAGCTGCAGTACGTCCGCTAAGGCTTCCCACAATTTCCTGCCCATGGTGTCGATGAACGCCACTATGGGACGGCCTTTTGTGAATTGCTTCTTTCTTTTCGGTAAAATGTAGGCGCGTGGGATGCGTCCCCATTGTGGAAAAGCCCATATGTAAGCTGGAAGAAGGCTGCGGATGTCTGTGTAGACATCAAAGTGGTGTTGTAGAGGTTGGTGCTGCGAGATCCGAAAGATCTCCTTGTCTAAAAAAGTGTTGTGTATGGCAGTGTGATATAGTGCTGGGCAGTACCACGTGAGGCGGTTCGGGAAGTGATCTTCGCAGTGGATGATGCCCGAAGGTATTTTGTGTTGGACTTGCTTGATCATCTTGACCTGGAGTATGTTGTGTTGGTTGCAGTGTGCGTTGTGTTGTGGTATTTGTTCAGATACAAACTGCTTTGCAGTTTGGTGGTTGTAAGGCAGTCCATAGTATCTATGCCATGTGCGTATGGCTCGGCATAATTGTGAAGCCAACTGTGTGGGCTTCTGAAGGCAATTACTTTTGCCGGAGTATGCCAAAAATTGGTGTTGTGGTTGTAGTTCTGCAAGTTGGATAGCAATGTGATTGTTGAAAATATGCTCCTGGGGAACTTGTGAGTGTAATGGTGAGCAGGTACAGGGTGGTGGTGAATCGGGTTGCCATGTAGTATGGGCGTCGCGCCAATTGTGTAGAAGTTGTTGCATGGGTGGGTGTTTCTTGTAGACAGGTTTTGTGCTGGGGAGATGGAATGGTGGAATGTGTTGTTTGTTGCTTGTTAACCGAGAACGCAAAAATTGTCGTAGTTGTTGGGTGAAGGTGGGGTGTAAGAGTGGCTGTAGGTAAATGGGTTTTGTGACAGGAGGTGGTTTAAGTCGTCGTTTCTTGAAGACGGTGTTGAGCGCTTTTTGAGCGTGTCTGCGGTCGCGTCGTGGTAAGTTGTTTGAGAGTTTGTGTAAAGCGTAAACTGTGGCTGCTGGTGTATCTGAGCGAAGGAGTTGCTTTGTTGTGTCGAATCTGGTGCGGGTGTTGGAAGTAAGATGTGAGACTGTGGTCCAGGCCTGTTTTCTGGTGTTGAATAAGGTGGAGTTGGTGAAGCTTCGAATGGAGTGGTGTAGTTTGCCTCGGCGTTGCTTCGCCCATAAAGTGGCTGTGCCGTTGTGCTTGTTGTTGGCTGCTTTTGTGAAGCCGGAAAAAGCTCCTTTCATGTGTGATGTGATGTAGGGAAAGTTGAGCTTGGATTGGTGATGTTGTATGAGAGTGTTCTCTGTGGCTTCTAATTGCTCGGTGGGTATGTTGGCTTGTAATACAATTGGTGTGTATTGGTGGTAGCATTTGTGTTTATGCCACCATCGTAAAGAAAGTTCGGCTTGTACAATCTTGTGTTGTTGAAGTTGCTTGAATTTTCGATTACGTGTACCCTCTCGCTGTGTGAGAGAGTGACTTGTACTGCCGATGTAAACGTAGCCACGAAAAGGTTGTTGCGTGGTGACTCTGCAGTATACCACCTGTGGCTGACGAAAGAAAGAGAGTGTGTACGATGGAAAGGAAATGTTTGAATGTGCAAACAGTCTCTGTAGGTTGGAGAAATGTCCTTCCTCATGTTTGAGGTAGAAATGCTGTGTGCGAAGTAACAAAGTCAGGCCTTGAAGCCAGAGTATGATTTGATAGAATTGTGTGGAGACTGGTTCTGCCAAAGGTGCGACGAATTGTAAGATGGATCTGCCTTGATCCAGAATGCGTGTGATGTTCTTGAATTGTTTTTGTCGGAAAATTGTTGTGTGATCAAGTGTTTGTCGGTGTTGAAGCAAGTGCTGTCGGAGTCACTCTGTCATCTGACTGATGATGGCGACGAGTTTGATCAGTGCTGGGGAGCCAAATTTGTCGATGGCTTTGGGTGGGACACCCCAGGCGACTGCAGCGGTCTGCAGTGTTTGCTCTTGTGAGCTGCTGAGTGAAGGGAATTCCGAAGCAACAATGTCAAGGTACTTTTTTACCTGTGTTTTTTGTTTGTCGCTGATGCCTTTTATGGCACCAAACCATCTGGTGATGCCGGATTCGGAGTGAACGCCAGTGAAGTGATCTTGAAACCAAACACTGGCTTTTGTGGGCTGCTGAAAGATGCGCTGGGGATCCATCTTGGGATCCAGGGGTGCTGCCTTCGTTGGTGTAAGAGTTGACTGCTTCTGTCGCTTGGCGCCCAGAGTGGAGCGTCCCGGGAAGTGCATACCTGTGGTGGATGACGATGCTGGGGAAGCGTGTAACGGGTTGTTGTCTTGTTCTGCAGCGGTTGTGGTGAAGGGGGATAGGCCCTCAGTGGTAGGCCTGGTGTCAGTGTGTGTAGGGTCATCGATGGTGGCTCGTTTTTGTCCACGGGTGGTTGTGGTGGGGGAGATCTCAATTGTGGAAAGTGAGAGAGGTGGTGGGGAGGGCGTGTTGATGGGAGTGCTGGGCGTGGTGGATCGTTTTGGTTTCTTTGATGCTGGTGTGCTGGGGGCCTCATTGTGTGCTTCCGGCGCACGGAGAGTTTCAATTGTCTCCAGTGCTGTTGAAAGTCGTGCTTCAAGGTCGCTGATGCGATGGGCCGCCAGAGTGTCAGTCTCTGTCGGCTGCGAAGGTTGGAGTGGGAGATGAGGTTGTGGTTTGCTGGATTGTGGTGGTGTTGGAGATTCGGTGGGTTGCGATTGTGTGTTGTCTGTGTCTGCTTTGACATTTTGCTTGTCCTTTTTGTTGCCGTCATTGTACTGGTCCTGCAGCTCCTGCAGGTACAACACCAATTCCTTGATAAGGTGTGACATTGCTGGTCGTTTTGCGAGTGTGAGCTTTTCTTGCCAGCAGAATGCAGTGGCCGCTTGGTCCAGATCAATTCTCCTTGCTCGGAGTTGACCCATAAGTTCAGTGGTAAAGACGGCTTCGCTGACGTGTTTGCTGCATGTGAGATGGATGTCGAAGCCATGTGCAGCGTACCGTAGCCAGTACGAGGACCAATTGTGTCGCAAAAATGCGACCAATGGTGCTGTTGCGATTGGCATGCCTGCTGTGCGGTTATGCACTGAATGTGGTGTAGATTGAATGTGTTTGGGGAGGTTGAGGCCAAAAAGCTGCCTGTTGTCCCAATGCTCCGGTGTTTGAACAAAGTCGTTTGGTATCTGGGGATTTGCAGGCGTGGGATTGGGGTGTTGCTGTTGTTGGGTTGCGACGGTGGCTTGAGGTAATGTATGTGACGAAATGCTGGGGTTTCGAGTCGTCATCGGAGATGGACTCACAAATGTGTGTTGGGGAGTGGCAGGTGTGGGGGTTGGCAGTGTGGTGGGTGGAATTGGTCCGGGAAACTGTTGGGGTGGGGGAGGGGGTGGAGGGAAAGGTGGGAACGTGTTGTTGTGGCTGTACGTGTGAGCTGAACCCCAAGTAGTCGGGATTGGTGATGAGGTGTGTGGTGGGATGTTGTGGATCCCTGGTGGTGGGGAGATCGGGTGCAATGGGGTACTGCTGGTCGAGGTTGTTTGTCGCTGCACGGTACTGATTGCTGTACCGATGATGCCTGTTGGCATTGTTGTATGCCACTGAGGCTGTGTCGGCTTGTACATGGTTGCACAGTGGGGCACTACAGTTGCCTGTGACTGCAAAAGCTGCACATGGAACATGCATGAGCAACCTGGTTGGCTTGAGCGTCAACATCAACTTGTGCGAGGCATCCAGCATGCAGCTGCATCGAGTCTTCTTTGGCTCAAAAGCGAGGTCGGAGCAAATGCCTGATTGCAAACAACTATGTGTACAGGGATTCAGGCCTGGAAGAAAAAGTACTAGAGAGTTACAGGAAGACACAGAAGAAGAAATCAACATCACTGAATGAGGCCGAATCCAACGATGCTGAAGTGCCCGGAGTGGAATCCCCACTTCTCCGGGGTCCGCACAACACCCTTTCGCCCCACGATGAAGGCTTCTCTGTACATGTCCCGATACGTCATCTTGTAATGCTGATACTTAGTCCGTATTGTCCCGATGACGATCACTCCCTGTTGGCCCTTGGGCCGCCGCGTACATTGATCGGTAACTATATGTACCGTGCTTTCCGACACATCTCCTGGGGTCGCATTCCCGTATATGACGCAAGAGGGAATGGGTGGATAGGACTTGTCGTCGAAGCAATGGCTGACAGAACTTGGGCGGACCAAGTCCTCACGCATTATGCGTGCGGCACTTGCAATGCTCGTGCCGTGTCCGGCGGTGTAGATGTATGTTTCCCCTGGTGGGTCAGTGGCACGAGTGCCGAATGCTCTGCGAGTCTCACCAGCCCACGGGATGAATAACATAGTATGCACGCCGTCCGATATTGGCGTCAGCGTTGCTCCCAATTCGTTGCACGCTGAGCGCGTGCCCGACTGTAATACGGCATGCGCGAATTCGGCTAAAGTCTCCTGCCTGAAATCGCTGTCAGCAGCTATCTCGCCCAAAGTTTTGGCGAGTTTGTGCGCTTCCTCCAAGTCGACAGCGTGGGGTGTCGGCTTTTCATGATCATAAAGCTCAGAGAAAGGCGCCACATCAATCTGTGGTGGTCTGCTCTGTTTGCCCAGTTGTTCGAGGGTTGGCTGACCCGATGGGGCAGCAGTTGTGGATGCATCGAAAGTCGGAGCAGGTGTCCGAACAGAGCTGGGGGGATTGTGCCGAAGCTGTTGGCGCGAGGATGTGCCCTGGCTTGTTGGGGGCTGCTGTTGTGCTGCTTGGCTGCCCTTGATGCGGAGGGCGATGCGCTGAACCTGCGAAGCCAATGTTTTTTGTGGGACCTTGGGTGGGGTAGGTGGCCTTTGACGTGGCTGTGTGGCTCTGTAATGCCACTTGTTGGCATCATCATCACGCACTGTAGAATAGCTGCGGAGCACAACCGAGGTCCGAGGAGGTGTCGATGAAGCTCGCCTGGTGTCCCTGCGAGAACGGCTTCTGCGAGTGTCGCGGGATCGATGGTGTCTGCGTCGGCGGTGCTGTCTGCCGCTGCTTGCAGGTCGTGCTCGGCTGCGCGTGTGTCGACGGCGTCTAGTGCTCACGGTGCGAGTTCTGCTGCGTGTGGGTGAATGCCGTCGTCTGCGTGGCAGCGGAGGGTGATGGGGAGAAGTACGGGCTGCGAGCTGGTCAGTGTCTGCCGATCCCGTATCTGGGGGTGGTTGTGCGGGTGGCACTGTATTGACGGAAGGGGTGTTGGCTGTGTTTGTTGGTTGTTGTTGTTGGGGCGTCATTGCCGGTGTCTGCGGGGCAGTGTGTGCAGCATCGGCAGTGGGAACACTGGTGGGGTGGGGTTGTGGAGCTTGTTGAATTGTTGTTGGCGGCGGTATGTGGGATTGTTGAATGGGTTGTGTGGGAGGGATGTTGCAAGGTGCAAGTTGGGGTTGTGGGGCAGGTGGTGTAAAAGGAAAGTTGAATGTGGTAGGTTGGGCCTGATGCTGTGTCGAAGCAGATGGGCTCATGGGAAAAGCTGTTGGATGGGTAGGCAAAAGAGCAGGATTCATGAACGGTGTGGGGTGTTGTGACATGAATTGCTGGGGTGGAGGTTGTTGTGGCATCTGGGGTTGTGGTGTGCTGAGATGTGCGTAGATCGTCGGATGCTGTGGAATAGGAGCGGTGTGTCCACACGGCATCATGGGGAAGCCGTGTGTTTGCTCAAGAGGAATCGTAGTGGGTTGTGTCGGCAGTGTGGGCTGCTGAGTGGCAGCAATGCCGGTTGGCATCATTGCTGGGTAGCTTTGAGACTGCGGTACCCAGGTGTTCTGGTGAAATTGATTAAGCACCGGTCGGGCTGTTGGTGCATATGGTGTTGCTGGTGGCTGCGCGGCAAAATAATCCGGCCACATAGCTGCAACGAAGCGGGTGAAACACACACAGTTGCACAAGCAAAGTGCAGGCTGTCCTGATTGTCCCTGCTGGACTGATTTGAGAGGTCGTAGACGGAGAGAAGGAAGGTAGAGGGCCGAGTACTCTCCGGAGAGAGCGCTGCTTCACTTGCTGTAGACATCTTTACCACGTCTGCACTCATGTCAGATGCACATGCCCTTGCAGTCCCTGAGGAATAAAGAAGTGGAAAAATACGGGGCAGACTAGAGAGGTAGCACCTGCTCACTAGACGCACTTTACTGCATTAGCCGTCCCTTACTGCACCTGCACTCATGTCAGACTCACATGCGAGCATCAGAGAGAGAGAGATAAAGTAGCATCTGGAGAATCTGAACGATCTGAACGAAGGCTGAACACCCGGTTCATCACCGGTCTCCCCGGAGGGTCACCACGGCGCCATGACGGAAAGCCGTTGCTCTGGAGTCTCATAGACCCACGCTGATCACACTGATGGATTCGGCCAAGAGTACGAGTGCAAGAGGAAAAAGAGAGGCATGTTGTTCATGTTGTAAAAGCTTGTCAGATTGTGGCAACCGTACAGCTTGTTTGTTGTCAAATCAACCGCCAAAAGTGGCAACTGAAAACTCTCTAATCTTGGCACAGGGGCCTTCTAATCGGGCTGGCACAGGGGCCCCAGCTCAAGGTTTTGCAGGTACGCCGAGTTGATCAGACTCGGTATCCCATGACTGTGGTAGCTTCGTTGAGTGCGGTCCCACAGCCATGCCGCACTCCCCTGCAAACGTGTCAAGGAGTGACCCTCTGCTCCCATGTGCTAGGGAGGTTCACACACACACACACACACACACACACACACACACACACACACACACACACACACACACACACACACACACACACACACACACACACACACACGCATACCCACCCGCCACCGCCGGTGGCTTCTTTGAGCTGTTGGTTCTCATGAGCACAAGCCTGACTGCTGAGACTGCGCCCTCCCTCGTCGACAGACCGTGCTTCCTCGCCGGGTGATTCGGAGACGGTGCCTTTGGGGCTGCTGCAAGCCTTGCGATTCGGATTGTGAAGTTGCAAGGCAGTTGTTTCGCGTCGTTTTCTGAGTGTGCTGGCAGTAAAGTCAAGAGAAGGGCTGCATGTTCTAGCCCTGACCGTGCCTCAGATCAACAACCAAGACCTATGGACTCTCTCTCTCTCTCTCTATATATATATGTATATGTATATGTATATAAAATCATCGTGTGCTCGTTGCGACAATTTATTAAGATGGTCACAGTCATTGATTAAATGGTGGTGCGACTAGCACGGCTTGGAGCAGTATTACTACGACGACGACTACGACTACGACTACGACTACTACTACTACTACTACTACTACTACTACTATTACTATTACTACTACTACTACTACTACTACTACTACTACTACTACTACTACTATTACCACTACTACTACTACTACTACTACTACTACTACTACTACTACTACTACTACTACTACTACTGGTAGTTACGTCGTAGTAGTAGTATAGTAGTAGTAGTAGTAGTCGTCGTCGTCGTCATCGTCGTAGTCGTGTGGTGGTGGTAGTAGTAGTAGCAGCAGCGGTGGTGGCGGTGGTGGTAGCAAAAGGCTGACCAGTCCCTTTCATTGCAGGCCGGCTCTCCGCGCCGCACCAGAAGCAAGCTGCAGGACAGTCTTTTCCTGGATTTTTGGCACCGCGCCTAACGGCGACTTTGAGTTGAAGCTGCTTACCACCGCTGTCGTGTTTTCTTAATGCCACAGTTGTCGTGATGTTCGCGCGCTTACTGCTTAGTTGATCATCGAGACGACATGTGATGACTGTCTTGTTCATCCTCTTGGGTATTGATGCTATCATCATGGGCAACTTCATCGTCGTCATCATCAGAGTCACCATCGTCGCCAGCATCATACCTGTTATCGGAACCAAATGTCTTGAACTGACACCCTCTACCGTGACTCTGACGATGATGAGGGTAATGATTTCTGTTTTAAGATGATGATGACGATAATTATGACGCTGATCTGATTTTGTTTCTGTTGCAGATGATGATGATGATGGTGATGGTGTCGCGGAAGCACTTATACTCAGAGCAAGAAGATTTTTGACAGCTTCAGTAAGCTTTTAAGATAAAGGGTGCGCTCTCCGAATTATGCCAACGCAGCTCTCGGCACGGCCCCCAAGGCAGACGGGACTCACACTCAGACTCATGAGGAGCATCACCAGCATCGTCGTCCTCGTCACTACCATGTTCATCAGCATCGCTCGACTTGCAATGGGAACAAATGTGGTAGTGGCAGTCGTAGCAGCGTTTTTTGTCGCATCGTAGCGGCAGTCGCAGTCGTCCTCAGTTGTCATGGCCGCAGTAGAGTCACTATTGTTAGTAGTAGTTGCAGTAGCGGTAGCAGCGGTGGCAATGGTGGTAATGGTGGTGGTGGAAGTGGTGCTGCTGGTAGCGGCAGCAGCGGTGGCCGTGGTGGTGGCGGTGATGGTAGCAGTATGATTACAAGTTGCGGGAAGAAGATAGCGTTCATGACGACCATGTAGACTTGTGAAGATGTTGATAACGATGCGGCCGACAGTAATGGGACTGCTGGCATGAATATGTGGTAGCTCGCCGACATCACACGTCGTCATCATTAGTTTCATCCAGAATGACAATAATGGTGTAGGCGTTGAGTTTCAGAGGCTGCGAGGAGGCGCTCGAAGTCAAACAAGTACGGCCTGGGTGGAAGCCATCCATATGGGGAACGGGTCAAGATCGGCGACTCAAAATCTTGTGCAGCTAACAAGAGACAGCAGCACGAAGGCAGCTCAAGTGCATGATGATCGCCCTAAAACCCAAACCCTAAACCCTGAACCCCAGACAGCATGGATCGGCCGAGATTCGTCAGTTTGCTTCCCTCCACGTAAATGCTTGGCGAGGACATTTTCGCGGAAACCTCGAGCAAACTGCTAGCCACTGGGCTGCTTTCGCTTCTCATTTGTGTGTAGAATCTAGGCTTTCCAAAACCCTGAACCCTAAACCCTTCGGTGTATACAATGGTGACGGTGATGGTGGTGACGGTAGTGGTGGCCTTGCCGTTGTTGGTCATGCCCGGTGTTCAAGACCAAGTCCTCCGGGCCGCTGTTGTTCTTGCTCTTGCTGTTGTGGCAAAGTTCATGACGCTGATGACGCAAGTTGATGATGAAGGAGACTGTGGTTCAGGGTTCCGGCAGACCACTATCCGTCACTTTGGCTTCAACCTTCAGAGCCGAAGGGGCCGAATCCCTGGGTCGCTTTTGGAGGAGAGTTTCCCCGTCGCTCCAAGGAACATGGGCTGGAACCGCCAGGCTCCGCAGTCGCAATGCAGATCTGCTTCTTCTTCCTTGCTGTCCTCTGCTAGTCGTACTACTGCTGCTAGCGATCCTAGGATTTTGTGGTTGAGTGCTTCTTCGCACCTTCGCCCGGCTCGCCTGGACTGTTTGGTGGTATCGAGCCTTCTGGGGTTGACCCATTGTACATAAAGCAAGCTGTCAGAAACGCTGATTAATTACTACAGGATCAAGAAACAGGCAGGAAGGCTCGACCAACCAAAGACGAACGCAGGTTTGCGCTCAGTTTCTCTGCCGGCCACCCAGGGGAGCGGGTTGCGGTTCAGGTCTGAAACCGAATGATTACGATATGGCCCAGCGATCTTTGCACCTCAATGCCGTAATTCACGGTTTTCCAGTTGAATAGAAGTTTAGCCTAGGTTCACCGAAACGCACGAACATGAGGTGTTGTTGTTGTCTTCCCGAGTTGAATTTCACGTCACAAAGGCTTGTTTCTGCTCCCCAGCTTCAGCACGAAGCTGCTCGAGTAAGGGGTCAGTTTTCACTGGAAGCGTGAGCAAGCCGACCGTGGTAGCGTCGATGGGGTTGTAGGAAATGTTGAGGCATGAATAAGAAGCAGAAGAAGTCACACGTGAATTGGAATGAACCACAATCAACTACGTGCCGCACAGTCTTTGTCTGCGATCGGAGTCTGGGGCATGGCATGCATCTGGTGTCCGTTTTTCCTGAATGTAAAGGCTTCAAACCCCCTGCTTTTGCTATTCTCACTCTTCTTCGCAATGCTTACCCGTAGCATCTTGATGGTGTGATGTTGATGAACACGAAACCCGCTAAACCCTTGCCCTTTTAGAACCTCTAATGATTGCTGCTCGACCACGAGCCTCCCGGCCCCAGGCGACCTGGAAGTTCGTGCTTTGGAAAGCAACGGAGAACTTGGGATTTGGGATTCAGGGCCGGGGTGCGGGCGGGATTTCTTCTCGTGTGTATGTACTCAATGGAAATCTGAGCGCTGCAAAAGTAGAAGTGGCAATAGATGGCTGTAGCAGCAAGAAGCAGGCTTGTGCGAGGTTTTCTGCTATCATAAGAATTGCTGGCATCAAAAAATTCTTACCCAAAAGACCCAGAATGTTAATCCTAACCCCTTCAACATCCGTAAACTCTAGTAAAACCCCCACAGGGTTAAGCTCAGGCAATCCGAGACTGTGCCGATGTCCCCGCGCGCCTTCTCCAAAGGTGGTAGCCTCTCAGCTCCAAGATTTAGGCTCGGCCCAGGACCTTTCATTTTCTTACCTTTGGTTAGTACTAGTACTAGTACTACTACTGCTACTACTACCGCTGCTTTTACTTCTACTACTACTACCACTACCACCACTACGACGACTACTACTACTACTACTACAACAACTACTACTACTCCTACTACTCCTACTACTCGGACTACTGCTACTCCTCCTACTCCTACTACTCCTCCTCCTGCTACTACCACTACTACTACTACTACTACTACTACCACTTCTTCTTCTACTACTACTACTGCTACTACTTCTCCTACTACTACCGCTACTACTGCTTCTGCTACTACTACTACTACTACTACTACTACTACTACTACTACGACGGCTACAGCGACTACTACAAATACCGCCGCTACTACTACTACTACTACTACTCCTGCTCATACTCCTACTCCTGCTCATACTCCTACTCTTACTCCTACTCCGCACTTCCATACTCCTACTCTTACTCCTACTCTCACTCCCAGTGCTGTTGCTACTGCTACAGCACTACTAGCTGCTGCTGGTGCTACCACTGCTGCTACTACCCCTGCTACCGCTGCCGCTGCTGCTGCTGCTGCCGCGGAACTGGTTTCTTCTTCTGTATTGTCTCAGAGATTGTGTGTCGTCAATGCTAACAAGAAGCTGCAGGAGAGCAGCAGTATGCTTTTGGAGGAGGATCCGTTCCAGAATTTTTTTGGGTAAGCAAGTGTATGAGCGGGAGCCTTGTGGATGCTCTCTGGGTTTCAGATGGCGGCACTCCCAAGGTCCAAAGCGCGCTCTCACCACAAGCCGTTTCGACGAGCCTCTCCGCTGCAGTGCGTGACCTCACGGCTTTCAACGGGCTGGACGGGTCGGTATCGTCTCGTCGCGTCCATGAAGCGTCGCTGGTATCACCACGAGGTGCCTCTAGAGGCGAGTCATCTTCATCTTCTTTGCCATCTGTTCCTGGGGATATGACGCGCAGGTCTCCCGGTTTTGTCCCAGTTTTCCTCAAGGTCCCCTCTAGAGCTCTGGGTGTGTAGGGTTCCTAAACTTTCAGACCAGTTCTGACAGGTTCGGTTTCATGGATTTTGGGCCAGACGGCTGTTTGAAGCCATGGATTCTAACAGCTGAGGTGGTCGAAGAAGCAGGAGGTGAAGAAGTAGTCGGCTCAGTTGCAGAGGTTGCCAAGCATGGTGATGGGACAGTGCAGGTGACAACACGGCAAGACAGATATCAACCATCAACCATGGTCATGAGAGTCGTCATACTGCAATGATAGCAGAAGCATTCGTAGTATTGTCTTGGCACTTGGGGAAGAGGGTGCCCAGTGTTTCGGCTACCATTCGTCACTTCTTGTATCAGAATCTCTATGGCGTGGGCCTTGCTGGTAATGCACATACGCCCAAATGCACATGTATATGCATATGGGTATAGGCATAGGACATAGACATATACATCTAAACTTGCCTGTCAGCTTTTGCACATGTGCAAGAAAAGTTTGTATGTGGTGCAGGTATGGGTGTACATGTGTTTACATACAGAAAGCCACATCTCAATCATGAAAGAAGGACCAAGCCGAAAGCAGTCTCCTTTGCAGGATGCCTAAGTGTGCTCCTATGCATCAATGTACAGGTGCAATTGGCAACCCTTGTGCTCTTTAGACAATCTTTTTGAAAGCACGCAGCCTCTGCCACTTCGTTCGGCTCTGACTTTGAGGACGGAGCAGGCCAAGGAGTACGAAGAGGAATGTAGCTTGGCTGGGGGATGCGCAGTTTCAATCGAGATGTGGCGGGTTCAGGATATGCAGCCCTAGGTGGGTATGTACTTTGCGAAATTTGCTGAAAGTTCTGCAATCGTCCATGGGTCTCGCGATGGACTGTGGAACAATCCAAGCACATTATGCTTCTTGCGGGCTGAGTGAAGTAAGACTCCAGGGCACCGAAGGAATAGGCTCTAAGTCGCAGGGACGTGCTTGAAGCAAGTCCTCCAGGGAAGACCTGAATCGCCTCGCCGAAATCTTCCTTCCCCCACTTTTTAAGACGTGCTCTCAACCAGACATGCCTGAGGCACCTTGCCCCCAAGACAGAGGATGCAACGGCTTTCGCTTAAACATAGAAGCATGACGCCTTGCCCTGCACCCGTGATTGTCTGAAACCTGTTTCCTCGGTACGCATGTACATACACACATACATACATACGTACATACATATCTGTATACATCCATACAGTAGAAACTCATACACACATATGTGCACACGTGTGTATGTCCAGATGTTCAAACGTCTTTTCTCTCTTTTTTTTTTTTCTATCTCTCTCTCTCTCTCTCCACATATATCCATAAGTGTATATAAATATATGTTTAAATATAACTACTATAGTACTGTTGAGATAAAGAAGCATAGCTATCGAAAGCCCAGGTCGCAAGATGGAGAGGGCTACGGAGTCAATCCAAGCTCTGAAGACCAGCACTTTGCTGAGTGCCCTGGTGATGAATTTACTACAGGTTGAGGTTTAGGGTTTAGGGGTTCGTGGCTAGTGTTTAGGGCAAAGGTTTAAGGTTTAGGGTTTAGGGTCTAGGGGTTTGGGTTTAGGGAGTAGTGTTGAGGGGTTTGGGGTTTCGGGCTTGCCGAAGAGGCTTTGGGGTCGGTACACGGAAAGACTCGATTTGAGGATCGGAACCCTAAACCCTAAACCCTAAGCCCTTGTGAAATTTCCCTGTCTTGAAGTGCCGTGTTGACATGTCCTCATGCGAGCGTAGTTTTCGTGCTGGTTCTGAACGCACCCTGTTCGACAGACGTCTTGGGCTCAGACCAAAAAGTGCGCTCGTTTGTGTGGTTGGACACTCACTAATCCAGTTCCTGCTTCAAACTGGTAGCGGAGCTGTGAGGACAACCACTAGTGTTTCACCCCCGTAGAGCCTGTGGTCCGGGGTCCGTTGGGTAGAGTAGTGATAGTCGCGGCGCAAAGGCCCCTTCTATCTGAAGCCATGAGCGTGGCAGGTTTGCGTTACCAGCCCAATCTCTGGTCACAGAACCTGAGCCCTGCAGAAACCAAAAGCGGGTCGTACATATACGACGGTACGGCTGCTGGCTTCCACGATTGGTGCTTCCGGACACAGATCCGCGTGCTGCAACATAAGGAGAAGCAGCGGCGCGAAGCTCTTAAGGACCTGCGTTTTGCCGAGTCGGCAAGGGCCAAGAGCGAGTCACCAAGGAAGTGGCGTGGCAGGGCAAGTCAGGGGACCAGTGCATCGCCCACAGATGGTGATGGAAGCAGCGGTATACCCGCCAGTCCGTCCAGCGCAAAACGGACTAAGCCCGCGTCCGAGGCAGAAGATGAGGATGCGGAGTCATTGCCGTCGCACCCCAGCCAAGTGGCGGGCGACGATGAGCAAGAGCCGGACACAGATCCGGCGGTGTACACTTTGCAAGACATTAAGGACGAGTCGCTTGATATGAGCGAATGCGTTAGCAAGATCTTGGAGGGTCTCCGAGGAGACGCCTTTTGCATCGCTCGCGACGTCGGCCTGGAACGTCTGCTTCGCCATGATGGCGTCGACTACCTGATAGAAGAAATCAGGAGGCAAGCCTTCCCTCTTCAATCTGAAGAGGCGTCCGAACTTTTCCGTCAGGGACAGCTCCTGACGGGCCCACTTGCAAAGCAACCCGGCGAGCCTATGTTGTCTTACATAGCCCGCCGAAAGCGGTGGTGGTCGACCTTGCGTGAGCTAGATCCTGATATCCGCCTTTCTGAAGCAATGAGGGCTAACCTCCTTGTTGAGCTTTCAGGGTTGGAAAGGAACGAACAGCTAATGGTCAAGACCGCCGCCCGCGTACACACCGTGGATGAGTACGCACGCGTCCTTGTTCAGCATCACTCAGTGGTGCACATGAAGGAACGTCTTCTTACCCAGAAGGACCCTAGTGGCCCAGGTAAGACCTGGAGACGTTTCGACGCTAAGCCACAATACCCTAAGTTTGGCTATATGGGGTATGATGGTAGTGCCGCAGAGTATGGTCACCAGGAACAACAGGAATCCGCGGAAGGCTACGGTGACGGCTACGGCGAAGAAGCATACCAGGCCACAGTGTCTGGGGGAGATGATGCGGATGAATGGATTGATGATGAAGATCTAGCATTGCAACTCAACGCCTATACGGCAGTGGCATATGAAGCTGAGATTGACGATTTGGATGATTCCTATGCCGAGTCAGTTCAGCTTGCGTACGCGGCACAGACCGCCTTTGCCCAGGCGAAAGGAAAAGGTAAAGGGAAGAACAAGGGCAAGTCCTCCGGAAAATCCGGAGGGAAAGTCGTGCGTAGCAATTTGACCATTGCTGATCGTAAGGCCAAGTTGGCAGAGCTTAAGGCAAAGAGTAGGTGCCTGAAGTGCGGTGTGGTCGGCCATTGGGCCGGAGATGCTGCCTGTAAGTTTAGCGGTAAGGGCAATGGCCCCAAAGCCACCGCAACCCCAGCACAGTCTGGGGGAACTGCCAACGCAGCCGCAAAGTCGGCGGCGCCGAAGCCCCAGGCGTATTTCGCCGCAGTGGAGGAGGATGACACAGAGTGTGTCCATCTGTCGAATGCGAGCGCTGGTAGGCTCGAGGGTTACCCAGCCAACCTTGAGCTGACTCCCTCAAAGACCAATACCGGCAAAGGCCGCGGCAATGAAACCCTCTTCTCACCACAGCTTCGGCGCACAGCCGCCGCTAGGATCATGCGTGACAGCCCGCCTGAGGGTTCCGATCGCGTTTTCTCCTTTGGTCAGCATAAGGGTCTGACTTATGAGCGTGTCTTGTATACGTTTCCTGGGTATGTTCTTTGGGGACGCACGCAGAAGAGCCCATCTATAAATTTGGCTGATTTCTTGGATTGGGTCACGGAGTACTTTGATGTGCGTGATGATAACCCCATTAGCATCACGAGAAGGGATGTCCCTCTCAGCCAGGAACCCCCGCCTGAACCCTTTCAGCCCGAGGTTCGCCTCGCCGCGTCAGCTGCTTCGTCCAGCGAAGGCCCCCGGAAATGCCGGGGAGGTTGCAAGGAGTTCAACAAGTCGGGGAGTAACGCATACATAGACATGCGGACCTGTAAGAAATGCGGCACCGTCACTAAGACGAAGAAAGAGAAGCCTGTCATAGACCAGGCCACATGCCCCCACACCTCCACCGAGAGGTCGGGTAGCAGTAGGAAGACCTCCCGCATTAAGTGCAAGCTTTGTGGGATGCTTCTAGATGAGCAGCCGCAGACCGAGCGAAAGGCTAGGGATGACGCAGCCACAGTGCTGCGGGAGTCCAACACCCTGGACTTCGATCTTCTGCGCAGCATAGTCGGCAGCACGGGGGATAGCCTCCCCGTAGAGGTAGTAGTTCCGGCTATTGCCCAGTTTCAAGAGACCATAGAGGGTCACTTCGTAACCGAGCCCGTGATATCCCGCGGTGACCTTCTCGGATACCTGCAAGAGGCCTTAGATGATCACTCTGCGCCATCGACCAACAACAGTTGGGAAGTGGCGTCGGCGAGATCGCGCTCCTCGAGGGCCTCCGCGACGAGGCACGCCTTCGTGGCTTTCACTGAGGGGGTCACAGATATCCATCCGGCTTTGGTTGATTTGCCCGTAGTAAATATCTACGAGGATAAGCACGTATACGCCGTGTTGGATGAGGGCTGTAACTCGACTGTTCACGGTAGCGATTGGATAGCAAACGCGGCGGGGAAACTTGCGAACTTCGGTTACAGCACGAGGTTTAAACCTGAGGGCAATCGTACCTTCAAGGGTCTTAGCGGTGCTACCGAAACCCTGGGTAGCAGGACCATACCTTTCTCTATAATGGGATTGGAGCAGGACTTGAGAGTTCCGGGCGTCCTTGATTCACATGAGATTAAGGGTACAGCCCCTCTCCTTTTGTCCCTTTACGCCCAGGCCCAACTTGGTATAACCAAGGATCTTCGGTTTGGTGAGTGTGGTGTTCGACTTCCTTCTGAGGATAGCATCATTAGGATCAAGCTGTGTCGGACACATGACTCAGGGCTGTTATGCATAAACATAACAGAAGGTTTGACCCAGGTGAAACAACCCCGTCTCATAAAGAGCTTCCAAATCCCCTCGCCGCCAGTTCCTATATTTAGGTCTGCCGCCGCCGCCGCCTTAGCTCACTCAGAGTCTGTGAGCCCACCTCGAGATGCAACAGCGGCAGATGACGCAGTGGCAACAAGTCGCAGTCACAGTACTGTAGATGCAGGCCATGGTCATAGCACTGTAGGCGTAGGCCACGGTCACAGCTTCACAACGACAGCTGAGAATCGCAACAACACTAAGCGACGCATAAGCGTAGCGTTCCCGAACCATTGCATGGTAGGCACGTCCGTAGGAGACACGGAGCCCGCCGCGATGGCCGCAGCAGAGGGGCAGTTGCCTAAGAAGGCGCCCCCAACGGCAAAGGCTGCACCGAAGATTCCAGCAGCGCCGGACCCTGGCCACAGTGCCATGGCGAAGTCCCCTGCGGTCGGCCACAGTGCCGCACCGGCAATCACTCCTGCTTTCGCCGCGCCTGCGCCTAAGGCGCCGCCTGGAAGTGGCTTGCCAAAGAAAGCGCCTCCCACAGAGAAGGCTAGGCCTGGGGATAGCCCAGGGATACCGCCAGCAGCCCGTGCCACAGTGCATCCGAAGGAGATTGCACGAGGGCACCGCGAGCTGGCCGAGTTCGATGCGGTTGTGAAGAAGGACCCGCATAACAGGCCCCTGGTTATAATGGCAGGTGGAGGACCCCATGGTCCGGAGCTCGACACTCCTCTCCCAGCAACCGTGTATAATCCGGATTTGGCCTTGCTGCCGTACTATGCGGGGGACACAGCGAACCCGGACATCATTATTGATGTTTTTACCTGGGGCTATGAGCACCATGCCTGGCTGCAACGCGTCAGAGGGAAGTGGACGGCAGCCGAGCTCTTCGCACAGCACGAAGAGATGGAAACGCATGCGATCACGACGTATGCATCTGCCACTAGCTATATGCTAGTGATGTTGGACATGGTGTGGCTAAAGGACGATCGGAAAGACGATCTGACGCCTGCAGAAGCCCAACAGCGCAACGACGAACAGCGCGACCGCACAAAGCATGTTGGGTCAAACCCCGATATAATTCGGGAGCACGCGGATCATCCCAATTTGATTGCCCACGTCAGGCACATCGTGGCGAACGTCCTTGACGCTAAGGACGCTGGGATTCGGTCCATTGCCGTGCATGTCGTTTGCAAAGCCAACAGACATAGATCTGTTGCGGCGGGTATCCTTACCCATGCGACGTTTTTGGAGCTTGTGCCAGATTGCTCCGTCAGCCTCACTCACATGAGTGCAGCGAACAGTTGGCCGTTCATGGGCAGCAAAGCGTGCAAAGGGCAGTGCCCCAAGTGTTTGCATCGCGCCCCTGGCATAGTCCAGGAGGTTGAGGAGCTTACGAGGTCCTTCGTCGACGCTGTCCGCACAGACGGACCAGAGGATAATGAGTGCATCCTTGTCGTGGAGCCGCAGTGTGCACGCCCCGATGATCAGCCTACATATGCTGAGCGGTTTCATGCAACCCTGCTTGCAGAGGGCCGCATACAGGCACCGGTGACGGGGGTAGGTCCTCTTGATAGGCCTCCCCTGGCAGGCGAAACCGCGTACCAGGCTGCAACCCGCATGGGGCTGGTCGGCAAGACACATACATCGTATGTGGCTAAGTTCGACCCGAACTCGCTCACTGCGGCGATGAACCGCGCCCAGGGCACAGCCCCTGGAGGACGCCTGCCTTCGGTTACTTTTAGCTCGGGTCCTAACCCTGCTAGTTCTAGCGTAGGTGCGTCAGCCAAGGGCGGAGCGGCCCCCATAGAGAGGCCGAAGGACACACCAGCACCGCCGCCGGCAAAGTCCGGTGGGGCACAAGATCGCGCAGCGACGCCGACAGGGTCGTCGGCTCGGATTCGCAGGCTCGAGGCCGAGGTCCACGACCTCACCGATGCGAATCGCTGCCAAGAAAGCACTATAAGTGACTTGAGAGAGGCCCTCAACAACGTGAAGCGGCAGCGCGATAATGCGTATGATCGGCTGCAGGACATGCGCGAGAGGGCAGAAGACGCGGAACGCCGGGCCGATAGGGCTGAGGTGGAGCTCAAGAGGCTTACGCGCCGCTCCAGATCGCGTCGCAGGCGGAGGGATAGTCCGTACCCGAGAGAGACGGCGAATGGACTCCAGACCTCGGGATAGGTCCGAGGCTCCGACTCGTCAGCGCACCTCCCGTTGGGGTCGCGTCCGCGACCCAGGCGACCGTGCGGATCGGGACACAGTTCCCGAGCCCGAACGCATTCGTGCAGCAGGCCGGGACACAGCTCCCGAGCGTGAGCGCACGAATCCTCGCCCCTCTGCACGGCCGGAGGTGGATTATGAGCCCGACAAAGGCAAGGGCAAAGGCAAGACGGCACCCCACAGCGTGTACGACGAGGTCGAGTACGACGACGGCACAGGTGCGGGAGACTGGGATCCACCGGGACCCAGGAGCAACCTTGGCAGCAGGCGCCCGCCTGAGCCGCCGGAGCCACCGCGCTTCCGAGGCAGTGCTGGTTACACAATAGGTTTCCAGAGCGGGAGAATCCGCACCGCCCCATGACGGCCAGAGAGTCATGGTGGTATTTCCACGGCGATAGGCCGTCGGACGAGTGGAACGACGCGGAATGGGCAGAATTCCGTCGTCAGTTTCCGAAGCCCCCAGGGCAAGGCAAGCTCGTCGAAATCGACGAGAGGATCCTGGCCATCGACGTTGGTGCCATAGGACTCAGCCCCGACACAGGTTTCGGGTGGAACAGGCGCATCGTGTTTCAGGACTTCCCTGATGGTGTGCTGACCGCCCTATATGAGGTGATGTGCGAGAAGCAGGCGCCAGCGTGCTGGATCGGTCCATATGCACCGAGACGTTTCTGGGCTGGTGATAAAAATCACCACGAACTCAGCGAGCGGCACAACATAAAGTGCACTGTGGTCACCCGCCACACAGGCCGTTCGTATAAGCCGACGGGCAAGCTACGGGACATAGATCCCATAGGATACTTGTTTTCCCATCTGGACCCCTCCGACGGTACCAGTTGGACGTATGAAGGCGCATGCTTTCCGCCGGGGTCAGTCTCCGAGAAGTTGCCCACCGAAACCGGTGGAGCCGAGCAAGCCTGCCCGACGCAAGAGCCGTCGGAGGACGGCGCATACGTCGCGCTTTGGGTGTTTCCCTTGGCGTTCGACGCGGCCACAGTGCCCCGCCCCACCAGATCGAGGACACAGATGCCTTGAGTGCCGTGTATATCCCGGGCACAGACCCGCGGGCGTCGCGCATTGCCACCTCTGCCGGCCCGGGCACAGCCCCGGAGGGTGACGTCTCACCCATGGAGGAGGACGGAGCAGAGCGCGAAGCATACATGGCCGTCTGCAGTGGGGAGTGGGTAGGACAAGCCAGCCAGATTTCTTTTCCAAGCCCTGATCCTCCCGAAGACCTGCCCCACAGTAGCAGCGCAGCCTATGGGCCCTCAGCCGCTAGCTTAAAGAAGCTTAGCAAGGCCCAGTCCAAGTACCTCACCTCAAGCCTTACCGAAATGGTAGCGGGAGACGAAGTCTTAAAGGCAATCGTGTACAACGCTGCCATGCGAGAAGCTGATCACCTGATTAGATTGCATGAACCCTCGGCACAGGTCCTCGCGAGCGTGATCAACGAGAGGCAGAACGGGCCACCGGGCCTCGTGGTTGCCAGGTTTGAGACTTCCACAGAGGAGTTGTGTTTGGAGCTTGAGTGTGTAGCTGACACCCTCAACATTCCGATCATATTGGTTACCCCGAACGGCTATCCAATGCTTGAGGACACGGTTACCTTGAGGGGAGACATGCATATCTCAGGCATAGGCCCAGAGATTGGAAAGGCTTTGGACCTCTTCCAAGCATGGTCAGAGTCTTACGGGTATATACCCCGTAGCTATGTTGATACGGATAGTACTGACTTTTGGAACCTTTGTCGTACCATTTCTGAGGAGTACTATATCAACGCATTTAGCCGAACTTGCTTTGTCGGCGACGCCCAGGACACAGATCCTGAGGACATCAGCGAAGCAGAGCTGGTGCCCGACGCTGAGATGCCTCAGCGAGGTGCCCCTGATGGGGTGGACGATGCCGGTGGCGCACTGACGCCCGAGGAAAGAGAACGTCTCATTTTGGAACAATTCCCGTTCCCCGGAACTCCGAACACAGAGGCAGAGCGCCGAGCGGCGTGGAGATCGTTACCGCAACGAGTCCGGGTAGCTATAAGGCGCCTGCACCGGTCGTTTGGCCATCTGCCAAACGCAGTCCTGGTTCAGGTTCTGAAGCAGGCCCGGGCGAGCAAGGATTTCATCGCCGCTGCCGGACTTTACAAGTGTAAGGTCTGCCTGGACACAGCTCCAGTGCCCAGGCATCACCCTGTCGCAGGCGATAGCGTGTTCCCAAAGGAGTTCAACCATACGATAGGTATGGATGCGCTAGAGGTCAAAGACTTCTACGGAAATCGCTATACTGCTGTCAATATAGTTGACATGGGAACAAGTTTCCAGCAAGTTGTGCTCGTGAAATCTGGGGGTGGTAACCCAAGTGCCCGCCAGTGTGTGAAATGCCTGATTGACAGGTGGATCAGCTGGGCTGGACATCCCAAAGTCATAACCACTGACAGAGGGACGCACTTCAGGGGAGAATTTTCAGAGTATTTGGCGCAGCATGGTATAACCCATAAGAACGCCCCTCTTGAGAGTCCGCAGACTATTGGAAAGGTCGAACGCCATGGTGGACTTGCTAAGGCCATCATCAGAAAAGTCGCGCAGGAGACTCAGCCCTCGAATATCGAGGAGATGGAGGCGGTCGTTACCGAGAGCGTTACTACTAAGAACGAGCTTAGTAGGCACCAAGGGTTTAGCCCAGCACAACACGTGTTGGGAAAGCAGCCTCGAACACCGGGTTCCGTGCTAGATGAATCCGAAAGCCTTGGTACATTGTTCACCAAGTATGATGAGACGAGTGTATACTACATTCGGCACAGAGCACGGCAGGAAGCCAAAAAGGCCTTTGTTCACTTAGAGACTTCCCGCAAAGTGGCCAAAGCGTTACAGCGTAATGCAGCCCCTCTAGACACTGACTATAAGGTTGGTGATTTAGTTATCTATCGTCGGGATAACGTCCCTGGCAGCCCAGGTGTCGTATGGTCCACAGTTAGCCGCGTCATAGGACGTGAGGCAGAGAATGCGTACTGGGTATTACACGAGAATATCCCTGTACTTGTGAATGCTAGGAAGATGCGACCAGCTGATGAAATTGAAGTTGCAGCGCACCGCGTTTTGGCAGGTGAGCCAGTGCTTCCGGAAGCCATTGTACATGGGCCGGAACAAAGGTTCCAGGACGAGCGCGTAGCAGATCCGGTCACAGCACCAGCGACGCCACGTCCAGTGGCTGCAGCTGCCCCGCTTACACCGGCAGTCGCGCACGATGTGTCTATGCCAGCACCATCGACGCCAGCGATGATGCCCGGCACACCGATGCCAGCGCCATCTACACCTGCAAGGTTTCGCGCCAAAGATAAGACGGGCGAAACCGCCCGGTCGCGATCGCCAGTAGGAGGCCGTGATGATGCACTAGTTGCGGAAGAGATTGATCAAGTAGAGACCATGGCAAAAGGCCTGATAGATACTCAGGGTTTTTCTCCAGATGAGTGTCTGGCCCTCCTTCGTGCTTATGACCGCGACCGACGCGAGGCGTACACGCGCCCGCTCCTAGATGATGGAGATCCCGGGAGCATAGCCCTCGCGGTGGGAGTATATCGGCACGGTGGTCTTGTTGGTGTCTCTGGACCAACGCGCGAGAGACCGTCGTTCGCCATGTACCTCAACCACTACATCTTGCATCACAGTATGCAAGCCGGTCATCATCTCCCACAGTGGAGTAGCGTTCAGCTTACCAACAGAGGCGCAGAGGCCCATAGAGACCTAGCGAACACTCCTGGCTCGTATAACTACACTATAGGTGTGGGCGAGTATCGTGGAGGCGGCCTATGGGTGGAAGAAGCCACGGGTACAACCCCCGTGCGTGTTCAAAACACGACAATGTATGGCACCGTCCATGATACTAAGAACAAGGTTCTTAAGTTTCGCCCGAAGGACGTGCACATGGTCGCACCGTTTGTAGGAGAAAGATACAGTCTCTCCGCATACACGGTGAGTGATCTCGGTAAGTTGTCTAAAGATGACATACAGCTTTTGTCGGACTTAGGCTACCCCATATATAGGGATGCGCCCAACACCTTTGGCAGGAAAGGCGATGGGATATACACCATGGGTCACTCTGATCTCCCCATCGAGACGTTCCTAGAGCGCATCCACGAGTACGGGATTAATGAAATCGTAGATTGCAGAAGTCATCCGTACAGCGTTCGGCATCCACAATACAATTGTGATGAGCTTTCCGCCACATGCTTTGCAAAAGGGGTTGTGTACAGTCACGCCCCCGAGTTAGGCAACAAGAATCGGGGCGGGATTGAAGCTAACCTGCAAACAGACCAAGGGCTCTCCACGATCGCTAGAATAGTTAGCGAGGCTCACGATGACTTCCACCGAATACTTCTGTTGTGTTCGGAGGCCAGTTGGCGGCGATGCCATCGGCGAAATATCGCCCAGCACATATTGCTCGAGCATTCGAAACTTGCCGAGCACATACGTGCTAACGGACTGCCAGAAGCCCATCCGTGTCACTACATTCCTGAGGAAGACGACGGACTGGCAGCAGCATCGCACACAGCTGCGATTGGCACGACAGTGCCAGCAGCTGAGCCCTCGGATAGTCGAGCGGCGGAATCCAAGGCCTTTGCTCTCACCCCAGATGGGGAAGACGCCTTCGGCTCTAATGTCGATGCTGGCTACATGGCCTCCCTCCTGGATTACCATAAAGCCCCTGTAGAGGTACAGCTGGGGCTGGATGCTGCCATGAAAACTGAATGGCAGAAGTACACTGAATTCAACGCAGTGGTCCCTTGCACAGACAAGGAGTTTAAGGAGCTTACAAAGGCTGGCCACGTGTGTATCCCCACCAAATGGGTCCTCACCGATAAGAATGAACACCTAAAGGGGACGCCAGCATACACTCCCAAGTGGAAAGCACGCTTGGTCGCATGTGGAAACTTCGAGCATATCTCGAATGAGGAGGATATCAGGGCAGACAGCCCCACGGCCGAGCCGGAAGGTATAGCCCTTCTGTGTTCATGGGCGGTTTCGTTGGCCCTGCGGCTCAAAGCAGCCGATATAACGAACGCATACTTCCAAGGGAAACCCCTTGAGCGCCTCCTCATTCTTCGGGTTCCTAAACACCCTAAGGGTGTGCCCGATGCAGAGATTCAGCGAGCCGGGCATATGATTGCCCGAGTACCCGTGTATGGCACGACCGACGCGGGTCGGAACCTTTACCTCCGTATAAAGGAGAGTGCCCGAGAATTTGGCTTAAATGCCTCGCAAATTCTGTCAGCCCTGTACTATATTACAGGAGAAGGTGGTCGTTTGTGCGCTTGCTTGTGCACCCACGTGGATGATTTCCTGTGGGCTGCTACCGCCGAAGGCGAGCCGGCTATCCAGAATCTGCTGGATAAGTTTAAGATCGGTCGCATAGAGACTGAGAAGTTCCGTTTCTGCGGACGCGAGTATGTGCAAAGCGCCGATGGGACCATCAGTATAAACTGTAGGGACAACACGCGTGCAATTCGCCCGATCGATATACATAAGTCTGAAAAGGGCACGACTCCAGTCTCGAATGGCCAGCGCACAGCGCTGAGATCCGTCATAGGATCGCTGGCTTGGGTGGCCCGCGCCACGAGGCCTGATCTTGCCTATAGGGTGAATGCCCTGCAGCAGCGTGTTACGACAGCCACGGTGGATACGCTCCGTGAAGCAAACCGCGTAGTAGCACTGGCGTTAGGAGATGCGGATAGGCCGATCACGTACAGCGCTAAGTTACCCTGGAATACAGGGGAGCTGGCGGTCGTCACGTTTTGCGACGCCTCCTTTGCAGGAGAGGCGAACCATAAGTCGCAGAGAGGCCGTTTCCACTACCTCACTTCCGCACAGTCGGCGGTGGACAAGAACGCGCCAACGCATGAGATGCACCTTATTTCGTTCTCCTCGTCCACCATGAAACGGGTTTGTCGCGCCACACTGCAGTGTGAGGCTTACTCGTTGCAACACGCCATAGAGCATGGAGACCGCATTCGAGCAGCAGTACTCGAACTGCTCGGCAAACTGCCCCGGTCACAGAACTGGGAAGAAGTCGCCAAGAGATCGATGTTCCACCTGCAGTATACGGACTGCAGGTCCCTTTCGGATCACTTGACAGCGTCGATTCCAAAGTCTTGCGAGGATAAACGCCTTGCCATAGAGATGTCCGGACTCCGCCAAGGACTTTGGGAAGAGGACGAGCTAACGCACGCTCTGTACCATCCCTTTGGCGATGAGTTGAGATGGATACCGACGCATTTACAACTTGCGGATTGTCTCACTAAGAGTATGAAACCGCTTTTGATCAATCACAGCATTGATCGCAATCTCGTTCAGGTACTCGATGTGCCCGCGCAAGCCGCACAGAATACCGAGAGTACCGAAAGCATTCCGCTTCGCGATTGAAGAACTCAGCCTGGAGCCTTGAGTCGCCGCACTCGGCTCGGTTGACTGCGCAAGCTCCCGGTATAATCCGGTGAAGTAGGCTTGGCCCAAAGCGGCCATAATTCGAGCATGATTCGGACGTCACACTACAGATAAGACGGGTGTGAAATTTCCCTGTCTTGAAGTGCCGTGTTGACATGTCCTCATGCGAGCGTAGTTTTCGTGCTAGTTCTGAACGCACCCTGTTCGACAGACGTCTTGGGCTCAGACCAAAAAGTGCGCTCGTTTGTGTGGTTGGACACTCACTAATCCAGTTCCTGCTTCAAAGCCCTAAACCCTAAACCCTAAGCTTACCCTAAGCTCTCGAGTAATAATCCCAAAAGCCCTTCACAGGGCCTCACATTGCTATGTTCTGGTAAGCCGAAACAAGCGCTAACCACCAGTAAAGAATCTGTGAATGCTTTATGGAGCTTTCGTGCCGGAGGAACTAAGCAATGTGGCACAGAGCACGTGGCTTCTGCAGCAGAGCCGGTTTGGAACTTCTTGCCGAGAAGTTGGGGAATAGCAGTGTTTTCGTATGAAAACCTATGCATGCAGCCTCCAATTTGAGATTTTGGGCTGACCAGCCGCCTTGACCCAAGCCAGCCCAGATGACAAGAACGTGGCGGCCGAAGTGATGCACAAGAAGGCGGGGACTAAGGGCAGAGTGTGTGGCCAGGCCAACGTGCAAGAGCCAGTTGCGGTTCTCACTTTGAGTCCAAAGACGCTTCTGCATGCTAACTTCCATACGAAGAACAAGTGGCGGCTCGTACGTTTCTGTCGGGTAACCCCTGAAAAGTGGCGACTGGAACAGTCGCGCAGGGTGAAAGCCTTATGGGGCAAAGGGGTAGTCCAAGATTGTAGGTGTCGGAACAGCTCTTTGCTATAAGCACTACGTTTTGATGCTTTTTTGTTTGTGGAGGGGACGGGCTTCTGCTGGCAGCGCAACAGGCCATTCACGACCTCAATGACATTCGCCGCATCTTCTCCCACTTTGACCAGGCGAGGCTGTTCACCAGCTGGCGGATACTACGTGATTAGCCATCTAAGTAGAAGATCAGAGAACCAGCTAGCCGGCCAGCTAGCTAATTAGCTAACCAGCTTCGCAGATAAGTAAACTAAGTAGACTAAATGGACTAGGTAAACCAACCAAACGAATAGAGTATTTAGCAAAATCAATTAACCTATCTGAACTCACTTCCTAACCGACTAACTAACTAACTAACTTACTTACTAAACTTGACGTAATCTAGTTTAACCTACCTTTCCCTAGCCGCCTAACCCAACCTGATCAAACCTAATTGCATCTAGCTTAACTGACCTTCGCCCAGCTTGGCGTAGCTGTACTTAACAAATCCACCAACCACCTTGCTAGCGATGAGTAGCAACCTTCCTTCTATAGGGGCCGTAACAATTACCATACTCTTTTGGGGGTTCCTTACACTAATTACAGTATAACGGACCCCAAGACCCTTGGTACCTATTCTAGACCCTTATAGTAGCCCTTATAGACCCCTTTAAACGGAACCCTTTAAAGGGAACCCTATTCTCATTTGCCCCTGTATGAAACCTTAAATCCAAGCTGGCGATCTCCCGCCTGTACCAGGATGGCTCCGGCTTTATCGAGCCGCCGGCAGCCTGCCAGAAAAGGGGGAGCCCATTCTTTTTTGCTGCAGTTTGGGTTAAGGATTTATGGTTGAGTGTAGGGTTTCGCGTTTAGGGTGTAGGGAGTTTGGTTAAGGTAGCCAGAAAGCAGCAACTAGCATGATAAAGCTCTGAGCAGCGGGATCCTTAAGCAACTTGCATTCAGCTGTACCGGTGGAGCCGCAGGCTTCGACCCTACCCCGTTCCGGAATATCCCTCAACTTATGAATGCCCAAACAGACTCGAGTCAAGCCCTTCGATTTCAACCTGCAGGCGACAGGGAAGGATTTTCTTCAAGAGGCCAAGAGCTGGCGAACTGAAAGCTGTTTCGCTATTGTGGGACAGTGCTTTCGTCTTCAGTATGCAGATCCGGAAAAGTGGGATCGTTGAGATGAAGGCCTCTCCAACTAGGCAAATCTCGTCTAAAGCGTAACTTCCAAATCCTAAGCACAAACAAACCCCACACCCATATTTTTTGCACTTAGGAATTCATCCCATTGCTTGCCAAGCTCCTCCGTCGGCCGGCGGAGGAATCTGTGGATGTCTTACCTTCGGGTGCAGAGTAAGATCATCGGAAGTGCAGGTCTGTTGGGAATGTATCCGAAGGCTTGTTGCATAAGTGGTGGTGCATGGTTTTGCAATACAGACATATGGGTACATGTGTGTGTATATATGTATACATATACACACATGCATATGCATATGAGCATGCATATACATATGCGTGTTCGTATGCATATGCATAAGGATATGCATATGTATACACACATGTTTCTATGTAGTTGTAGAGGTAGCTGCATGTGAATCATATGTTTAGTTCAGCGTGCATGTAGATGTAGGTGCAGTAACAGATGTAGATGGTAGAGGTATATATGTACGTGTGTACATGTGTATGTATGTATGTATGTATGTATGTATGTATGGATGGATGGATGTATGTATGTATGTATGTATGTATGTATGTATGTGCGTGTGTGTGTGTGTGTGTTTGTTTTCGCGTGCATGTGGTGTCTCTCTGTCTCTCTGTCTGTCTGTCTGTCTGTCTGTCTGTCTCGCTCTCGCTCGCTCTCTCTCTCTCTCTCTCTCTCTCTCTCGCTCGCTCTCTCTGTTTCCAACTGTTTTTCTATACGGTGTAGCAAGTATGTTTAAAGTTTTTTGGCCGGTCGTTTAGGGTTACATGCAAGAGTCTGACGTTACTCATGGCCTAAGTTCTGATTTGCACATGGCTGGCGCTGCCTTGGCTGGGCTGGGTTTGGTCCGGGGTCGGGTTCGGATATGCATGTACATATACATGTACAGATAGAATGGATCTAGACACCCACACGTATAGATGGATAGATGGATACATGATAGTTTAAAGATGTATGGGTGTACTAGCCATCCCGAGAGAACGGGATGCTCTACTCCGGCTTGCCATTCAATATTCACGCCTCCTCGGCGCCGGGGCCTACCTGTATGCCCTCGGAGCGTTGCAGGACCTCGACCGAGGAGAGGTCTGGGCGGTCTGGGACCAGGTCGCTTGGAAGAGAGATTTTTCAAGGAGATTCGTTGATGTAAGCATATGTATATGTGTATATATATATATATGTGTTTATTTACTTTGTTCTCCGGTTCGAATCACGGATGTTGTATTCAGGATATCTAGTATGTTCTATCCGAGGTGTACTTACATATTGTGTTTCGCCAAAGTGGCCTTCCACGCGGAAAGTTAGAATCGACTACATGGAATGCTTGCCTGAAGCGGTGCGCTTGAAGCTGTTCAGCATCACGTGTGATCCTATGCCGGATAGGTTGATGCCGACGGCAGTGGCAGCATCGACTTCGATGAGTTCCAGAAGTGGTACGCAGAGCTTATGGGAATCGATCCTCGCTCTGCACGGCACGGAAAAAGAGTTGAAATCCTCCTAGTACCTCTGAACTCCGGGACTTTTGAGAGCCATTATAGTACCCTTATAGTAGCCCGTATAGACACCCTAAAAGACTAGTCGAAGCCTCGTCTTCCCCCGACTCACCTCGTAGTCGTCGTCATGTCTGAGCTCGCAGTGTAAGCCTTCCCCTTTACGCAGCCAGAGTCGATTGAACGTTGCTCTACAGCCCATGAAACCCTGGCTCCTATAGCCAGAATCGATTGAACGTTGCTCTCCCATGAAACCCTGGCTCATATAGAATCCCTGTAGAACCCTTATAAGCCTGCTTGAATATTATTCTCAAAGGCCTCGAGTCCTTAGGCTGCAGATCACAGTCTCTGGGAAACGTTGAGGCCTGTGCTCCTTCAAAGCAGGCATCTCTGCATAGAAGCAGCAGGTATTCAAGCTTTTGGTGCGCCCGTCAAAGCAGAATTAATTAACGGCAACCGCAATCAGGTAAGTAGAAGCGTAAGTACGAACATGAGCAAGTACAGAGACCTTAAATGGATGCGCAGACGTTCAAAGCAGTGCATGAATGGAGAAGCGAAAAAGTGCACGAAAACACATATATGATTAGGTAGATAGATAGGTAGATAGATAGACATACACGCACATAATTATGCATATATATATATATATGTATATATATATATGTATATGTATGTACACACATATATCCAAACATCTGTGTCTGTATATGTTTTTGTAAATGCATGTTTGTTTGTACATATCCACATGTTCACCCACAGATGCGACTGTTAGGGCTAAACATCCATGCTGCCAAGTCCGTGGCTACAATTGTCCTTGTCCACTGTTGCTTGTTTGTGTTTTTGTTTGTTTGTTGTTAGTCGTTGTCGTGGTCGCTGTGGTCGCTGTGGTGGTGGTGGTGGTGGTGGTGGTGGTGGTGGTGGTGGTGGTGGTCGTTTGTCGTGGTCGTTGTTGTCGTCGTTGTCGTTGTCGTGGTTGTGGTAGTAGGTAGTAGGAGTAGCAGCAGTAGTAGTAGTAGTAGTAGCAGCAGCAGAAGCAGCAGTAGTAGTAGTAGCAGTAGTAGCAGGAGTAGCAGTAGCAGTAGCAGTAGCAGTAGTAGTAGTAGCAGTAGCAGTAGCAGTAGCAGTAGCAGTAGCAGTAGCAGTAGCAGTAGCAGTAGTAGTAGTAGTAGTAGTAGTAGTAGTAGTAGTAGTAGTAGTAGTAGTAGTAGTAGTAGTAGAATTTTTGTTTTTATTATCAGGAGCTTTTGTTTTTGTTGTTATTGCAGTTGCAGTTGCCGTTGCAGTTGCAGTTGCAGCTGTGATTGTAGTCGCAGTTGTATTTGTTGCTGTTGTGTTGGCAGCATGGTTTTCTTCTAATCGGTGATGCCGCAATGCTGCTGCATGCTTCTGGCCCCTCGTCTTCTCTTACCTCTGCTAGTACTGCTGGTGCTGATACTGTTCGGAGGCTCCTCAGACCGTACCACGGCTGCAGCAACAACTTCTCCTGCTGCTACCACTACCGCTGCTGTTGCTGCTGCCGCTACTGGTAATATGCCAATGCTCCACCGAGTGCCAAAGTATCTGCATGGCCTACAACAACCACAGGATTGACATAACAGCAAAAGTGGTGTAGGAATCATGGCAATGCCAGTTAGAGCAACCGTGCTGAGAGCAAGATCGCTTTGCATAGCAAGTAGTAAGAGTAGTAACTAAGCGGCAATAGTATCATTTATATTGCTAGAATGACTACTAGTCATCTGAACTGATGGAAGCGTCATATAGTACCGTTGGCCTTCAGCAAAACAAGGTATGCGCACTGGAGTTTTCAACGAGAGCGGCAAGACGACAAGACAAGTACGCCCCGTGGGAATAATCAAACTACGAACTGAATCGACAATAAGAGCGAGAAGCAGTCTTGCCGAACCGCTGAGCTTCCCTGTCTCAGGACATTCTCGATTACAAGCAGAATTTCATTCCAGATGACATTTCGCGCCATGCCTGCACTCTTTGGTACCATTATCCGCAGTGTGACCTGAATTTTGCGTATTGGCGTTGTCATTCATAGTGATAGAGCTCTTTTGCTTCACTTTATTCGTTGTAACACTGTTGTTTTCGATGTTATGTCATGTTCATCATCACGTGCATTGTTTTTGCAGTCGCTGCTGTTGCCAGGGTTGTCTTTACCGCAGCTGTTGTGATTTCTTGCTTTGCAGTGCTCCACAGGGAAGATCAGAAGATGGTCCGGAGCGTTGCCAAAAGTCTGGGCCGAACTATCCTGGAAGTGGAGAAGCTGTATGCCACTTGTGCCAAAAATCTTGCAGCAAAGAGATCTTTCCCAGGCATGTGAGCAGAATGCTGTGAGCTGGGTGATTGGCTTGTGCGGGTGAGTCTATGGTGCATAGACCGGGCTTGAGTATAGGGGGTAAGGATTCCATGTAGGTTCTTCAGCCACCGAGGACGAGTTCAGGAAACTCGATGCAGATAACTCCAACACCCTCGAGAGAGATGAGTTCAAAGTCTTGCAGCTCGCCTTCGTTGCTGTTGGAGTCCGCTCCGGGTTGTCTTGCTCTGAACTTACCAGGATACCGTTCCTGATGCCATTCTTGAAGTAAGTGCATGTTTGGGCCGCAGCTTGTTCTTTGATGGATCCGCATACACAGACTTGTGGGTCTAATCCGTCTGAGGAAAAGCCTATAGTCAATTGCTTCGCCAGGATTCAGCGGCACTTCGCACCAAAAGGTCCTGAAGTGCCGTGGCCATGTACACTCGTTATCTTTTGTTTGAATATCTTGTGGGGAGAGGCATCCGGCTGGAGGCTTCGTTTATGATAGTGCTGCTGCTGATAATGCTGCTGCTACTGCTAGTAGTACTACCACTACTACCACCACCACCACTGCTACTGCTGCTGCTGCTACTACCACTACCACGACCACCACCACGACGACGACTACGACGATGACTAGTATTGCGACTGCCACTGCGACGACGACTACTGCGACGACACTACGACGACAAAAATTGCGACTACCCCTACGACGACTACGGCCGTGACTACGACTGCGACCACGCCCGCGATCGAGAGCACGACAACGACTGCGACTACGACCACGACCACCTCTACGACGATCACTGCGACTACTGCTACCCCGCTACTGCTCTTGCTACTGTACTCGCCACCGCTACTCTTGCATTTCACGATTAGCACCTGCTGTTAAGAGGACCGTATTCCTCTGGTGCTGCCTCTGTTGCTGCTGGTGCTGCTTGCACCTCTGCTGCCACACCGACTCAGAGTACTGCAGAAAATCTGAAAGGCCCGCTCGCAAAGCTACTGTTGCCCGTACTCCAATTCACACCACCGTGGCAGGTATTCCCGCAGCATTAGTGTTTGTGGCATTTCCTGTAGCCGTTGTGGTGGTTGTGGCAGTTGCGATCGCCGTTCGTGCGGGTCGGCGCAGAAGTATTCATGTTAGGATGAGGAGTGGCACTTCAGGCAATGCCGAAACCAAAACTCACCCTGCATCCTGTCTCAGAGTTGGACTATCTGCAAAGGTGCCCGAGCACGTCTTCAAGATGTTCTGGAAGGATTTCGACAAGGATGGCAAGGGCTCTGTGTGGCTCGGCCAGCAAGAGGCGATGCGCTTGTAGAAGGAAGTAATCTTGGGGCCTAAAGAATTAACAGTACTATTTTTGGGGGTTTCCTTATTATAGTTATGGGATAATGCACCCCCAAAACCCTGTTCTAATTATTAAGGCCCCTTATTCCTCTGGACGTCGACGTTGCAACCAGTCAGGGGAACTCAGAATGGTGATCTGACAACCAGCCCGTGCCACCATTGCTGCCAAGCCCGAGGACTTTCATTGGATTCGTTAAATGGTACCTGAAGCTCCTTGCCTGCAACCAGAGCGAGTATTCTAAGCCAAAGGAGAGTGTGAATGCATGCGATGCTCTGAGCGAGCTTTCTGCCAGCCACGCGTTGCTGGAGGTTCATGAAAGGCGACCAGGACCCGATGCAGATGCTGCTGGAATGCAACTGTAAGGGTGCATGCTGCAGTCGACAGGCGAGTGTGGCGTCTTTCAGTGACGGTGTCTCGGGGAGTGACATCTTTGCTTCGCTCTTACTGTTTGGGTATCCCTTTAGCGGCCACATTGGAGAGCACTGGGTGGTGTGCATTTTCTACAATCTCGGGACAGTCGCTCCTCCCTCAACCCTAAACCCCCAAACCCTTACTAAACCCCGAACCCTCCCTCCATACTCCTTCGGCCAATCCTCTCCAAGCCCAAGCCATGGGCAGAGCTTTTACGGACACTGATGCTTGTGGGTTTTGAGGCCTGACAGGCTTCCTGCTGTTGGGTTCAGGATTTCGGGTTTGTGTTTCTAGCGAAGTCGGGGTTCGTAAGCATCAAGCTTGAATCTTGTTTGCAAGCAGGAATGACAGAAATCCCTGAACTCTACCAGTGTGGTGAAGCTCATGAATGTCGCAAAGCCTGGATTTCCCTGGCCCACGGGTTCCTCATTGTAATTATGCTACAACCACCTATTCTTCACTATTATCCTGGCTAAGGTACTTTGCCTACATGCCCTGGAGCTCAGATGCCTTTCTTGGTCTCCATTGGGGGTTTGGGTTTTGGGGAGCCGGGGCTTCGGGAAGGATTTGTATTATTGTGGAGCTCCAGACCCATTGTAGAAAAAGAGCCCCTTGATGTGATGCAGTTTTGTTGCAGTCCGCCTACCTGATGACGGCCAAGTCACTCTGCATCTAACACCGGGAAGCAAGGAACCTAACAGTCCTAATGGTCAGCCTAAACATGGCAACATAGCAATCGTCACATTATTCAGCATATCCGTAGTCGCCAGCACAATAGTTTTTGCTGATGGTAATCAACACAAGAGCCAGATTGGTGACAACGGTCAAAGACTCTCCACGACCATCGTCAGCATCATCTTCACCGCCACCATAAAAGTCATCGTCATCAGGAGAAGCCTCACCAGCATGATAAGCATGGTCTCAACCGCCAAGGATGTCACAAAGAACACGCATACCTCGCAGTAGCCGTTCGAATCACAAGACCTCAAAAATTAGAAGCTCCATGAACAGAGCCCCAACAATATTCAGCACAGCCAGTACGTGCAATCGGAACGGCCCGCAGACTCCAGGTCTGCAAGCCGTTGATGGCGGAGTTTGGCCGCCATCGCCTGATTACAGTGTGGCTCTCGGGTTGGTGCTCTTCGGGCAGTTTGTAATACGTACTATACAGTTAAAATAAGATTATATATATATACACATACATATATATGTATATATATATATATACACACGGTATAATGAGCAATGAGCAACAATGGCTATGTTCGAGTCGTCTGCTATTCCCCAGAATTGCAACTGGCAGTTTGTATGATTAATCAGTGGAATAAAGTGTAACAGTATCCCTTTGTAGTCCCGATATACCTCTGCTATGATATACCCCGAAACCCGAGTCTAGTTCAAACGATGAAGAAACCCTGTATATTACGTTGTCCAGGCCCTGTTGCCAGAAGCCTCTGACCGCTTGTTTACAGAGCCCTGGCTATGCGCCGAGGCACCTCCGAAGCGAGACATGTCTAGCATGGCTCCTCAGGCCGGGTCATATGGTTGATGGTATACATCTTGCATTACCGTAATGTGCCTAGACTATGGGATTTATGGAGTAATACTTGTTATGGGTAATGCAGGGTTTATATCATCAACCGTATCATTGTCTTTTTATTCGATTGAATTGCATTGTGTTTCCATCGTATGACGTTGCGTGGCTTTTTATTCCAGATATCACAGTATATATCACTACACTACCTTGTGTTGTTTGTTGTTGTACATGACATTACATCATCGCATAGCTCCCGGGAGTCTGCCTTGAAAGCTTGGTCTGAAATCTGTGGGGGTGGAGTGTGCAGGACTCAGCGTTTCAACGGACAGGGCACATGCTTCGGACATACGAGAAACCGGCAGGGGGCAGAAGATTCGATGCGAAGAGGAGTCGTTTGGGTGCAGTGTGTCAGAGCTGTCACGCCCGTAGCTCCAAACGTGTAAGCGCTCCAGCGCGTGGGGTTGGGATTTGGGTATGGAGGGTAGGTGATCTGGCGGAATGTATTGAAGCGAGACGCAGCCAGGTGGCTCGTGGGACATTTTATTCTGCTGCCTTGCTGCACAAAGGGTAGGTGCTGGCTTTGGGTGTAGTGGGTAAAAGGGCAGTTGAAGTCCAACTTGAATTTGGTTTCGGAAGAGTCAGTCACTCTGACCCTTGTCCAGGTCTTCGCCGTAGCGTTCCAGAAAGCCGCAATCTTCAGCCCAAGTCGACAAAGTCCTCACAGCTTTGCGCCTGAGTCCACGAGTTAGCACTCCATACATCCCGTTCGAAAGCGATGGCCAGCCACGCTGCCGAGGTTATTGTTCGTGGCCTACGGCTCTCACCACCGCGTACCTTTATCTCAGCTATTCTAGAAGGACCCATGGCGAAACGAAGCTGGAAGCATGCCCGGACCCCGAAACCGCCGAAACCTCACGCCTCGGGGCCCTGTGTCTGAACGGTTCGTGACCATGAGTCCTTCAAGATGTGAGGGGCCGATTGCCACAGCCACACGAACGGTCCGGGTTCAGTGCAGTGAGATCCCCTTCAATACTACTGTAGTAGGTGCCTTCTAGTAGAACATAGTATAGTCCAAAATAGTATATCAGAATATGGTAGATTATGCCGTAGTAGATTTGAAAAATCGTACATTACACTATTGCATATTTATAATATGGTACATTATGATATCGTATAGTAGCCTCAGGGCAAGTTTCGGAGGACCGGATCACGTTATCCGCGAGATGCGCCAGCAGATTATGCACTCAAGCTCAACCAATCTCGTTCTACGTGTCTGAGCAGAGCGATAGTGTGGTGACTTATACGTAGGTAAACAAACTATAACAGCAAAACCGAAGTCCTGTCGAGTTCGACGGCCCTCAAGCCAAGTATTGAATGGCCTTGAACAGAATCTTCTACTTGAAAAATTTCTCGTTTGCAGAGGCTGGACGCTCAGATGTCAGTACACGCAGTCCAGTTCACTGTTATCACCGTTTGGCGAAAAGTCTGTTACGAAACGAAATCAAGGGAGCATCAGGCATCATCAGGTGACTACCAGTTTGCGCCGCCTTGGGAATCACCATGATGCCCGCAACGACATCATCGTCACCGGCGCCATCACCATCATCATCATCTTGTCCTCATGAGGGCTCCACATCTTTACTACAGCTCTGCCGTTTTGTAGTATTTATTGGTGACTGGGGTTTTCGCTGCTATGGAACCCGCACTGCTGTGGAGTGTGCTAGCTTGCAGGGTGTTCGAGCAGAGAGCTGCCCTTGGAACCACAGGGGAAACTTTTTGGGCGGGATACTTTCAAACCTTTCGCACTCGATCAACAGACATTCGGATTCAGGTGCAAGGTCTTGTAAATTTCATGTTGGGTTGTTGATGGAATGTATTCAACAATGCTTTCGGATGCCGAAATTAGATTGAAAGGTTCCGATTCTGGGAGTTGTTGGGCTTTTCAGTCTTCGACTTTGGTTTAGACGGCAGAAACTCTTGGTACACCGTCGCTCAAACGGGTAGGTTGGGTAGGTGTCGGGTATGTGTGCCGTGGATGTACGTGTGCGATGTAGATGCTGCTAGAGACCTGCACTCATGCGGCGTTCCGGTTGTAGACCTGTCCTGTTATATCGGCGTGCCACAGGGTAGAGCCCATTTTGATGGGCACTTGCTCATGGCTTCGTGTGCCATAGGATTGTGGTTCTGTGAGTGTTGAGGGCAGAATAATCACTCCGTGTTTGCAGCCGGTTCAACGGGAGTGGACATGCAGACCTGCAGCCACTCTGCTGAGTGCTCTTAGGACAGTGAGCATCAATACGTGTTGAGGTGCAGAAGGGCAGCTTTCGAAGAATTGCTTGTGGCTTTGACCCATGCTGCCTCGAATGCAATTTGCTGCGGCACTCAAACCTTCCTGGCTCTTTGGAGTCAAAAAGTGGGGCTTGTCCGGATCTCACAAACAACAGAGATAGTTAATTCTGCAATAGAGATAGTTAGTTCTGTATCCTACCACTCGACAGGGACAGTGTCGGAGTAGCACTGCAAGAAGAAAGCGATGCTACCACCTAGCACCTGCCAACCCCCGCCATCCGCACCATCCTCCATCCTCCATCCACCATCCACCATCCACCATCTCCCATCTACCAACCAGCAACCAGCAACCAGCAACCACCACCACGACGACACGACTGCTACCTTCGACTCCTTCTCCTGCACCGACGACAAGTACTACCACTGCAGCTACCACTGCCACAACTACTGCTGCCTTAGGTCTCCTCCAGCATCTTGGCAAACTGGGTTTAGAAGGGGCAGCGCACTTCCGTGAAGACTTGTCTCGTCATTTTAGGAATTCCTAGTCGTCAATTTTTCATCATGCTGCAGAGAGCGCCAGAATCTAGTCCTAAGCATTTTTTGGACGTTTGCTGGGGTTCCCAACTGACCAATGGTTCATTACCTTAGGGGCATCTTTCCGAAGGTTTCCCCCTTGCAAGAGCATTGCTAGTAGCTCCAGGAAAGAGAAACACTGCTTCATGAGATTCGATACTTCCGAAGCTGCAGGGAGCTCGCTCAACAGGGTGGCGCGGCTCTCAGACTGGGGCCTCCTGCAGCCAAGTTCTCCAGTTTGCTTGCGCAGAAATCATGTGATTATCTGGGACTTGTTGGGTCATGGGCTAATCCCAACCCCGACGCCACATCCCAGCATCCGGATTCTCTTAGATGCGTCTCTCCTTCTACGAAGCTTTCCTGTCACCGATCCGCAGTTTCCGGACCTGTGTGTCAACAGCATCGGAACCCAAAACCCAAGCCCTAAACTACCCTAAACTGAAGCCCGAAAACATGGAAACTTAAAGCCCTAAGCTCCCTCCCTTCAGCCCTCCCACATAAGATCTTCTTCTTCTTCTACACCCAAGGTCGTCAGCCGAAGCTGTCGGAGCCACTGGTCCACACTCTCCTGGCGCTGCTGAAAGGCCTGGCGGGAATGGAGGGGCATTGCTGCTACTACTCATGCTAGTACCAGGGCTTGGTACTCGCAGTGGACTGCTACTAGTATTTATAGTAGAGTACTCTCACTGGTGTTGGTACTGCTATTACCAGCACTCCAACTGCTGCTGCAGCTGCTGCTACCACTGCTGCCGCAGCTAGCAGTACTACTACTACTACTGCTGCTGCTGCTACTACAACAACTACTACTACCACCTCCTATACTAGTACTACTCCCACTTCCACTGCTACGGCTATTCCTACTCCTGCTGCCACTGCTACTGCTACTGCTGCTCGTGCTCCTACACTTGCTCCTACTCCTCATTAAGCCGTATTCTGAAGAGCACAAAGCCCTAAAGCTTGAAATCCTAAACCCTAAACCACAAAACTGCGCATGCTAAAGCTTGACAGGCCCTAAACCTCCAAATCAACCCCTCGTAGAGCCGCGTCCCAAATCTCGGCCCCTCAGCGTATGTAGCGTACTACTCCTGTGCAGCTATGTACGGCCTTTGTAGTGCAAAGTTATAGTGACCGTAGTCTGTGATCCGTGTTGGCAATGTGCATCATTTGTTTGTTCGTTTGTTTGTCTTTTGCGTGCCATGCTTTAGTATTTGCTATGTTGGGCTTTAGCATACTCTGGTGTTCTGTTATCCATGGCTTGCGAAAACTCCTTCTAGAGCCAAGTAGGCCAAACCACAATGAGGTATACACTTTTATGCCATGTGTGTGTGTGTGTGTGTACTTAAACGAACATATCGGTACGTACCTGGACTTGCAGGCATCGATGCGCATAAAGCAGGTGCGGATGCATTTACACACGCCGCATGCAACCTGCATTCCAGGGGCCGACATGTATTTTCATACCATGCCACATACTACTGTAGAACAAAACCGAAAAGGGCAAAGATGCAAAGAGGCTGAACGGTGGGCAGATGAACATGGGAACGAATTAAGATTTGGAGACTCAATATATAGACATAAGACGAGATATATGTTCAAACAGCAAGCTCTTCAGGTTGTCCCGTCAAGGAGTTGGAGGAGGTGGCTGCTAAAGTTTGATTGTGGTTACTTTAGGGCCTAGATAATTACCTATACTATTTTGCGGGCTCCTTATTATAATCATAGCATAATGGGCCCCAGAACCCTGTACTAATTATGAAGGCCCCTATAAGGTTCTTGGGTTTGTGCCATGGTGGGGTGCATGTAATCGCGCAGTGAACCTATTCCAGAATCAGCCGATGCTGCTTTTGTTTGAGAGAATGAACCTGCAGGACTGGACGCGCGCAGAAGAATCTTGAGTTTGTGCCAGTTTGTGCCGGATGACTCTGGTAGGCATGATTTCGAATCCTCTGCCTGGCTGCTCTTGCCGGAAGCTTTGGCTTAGCTGTTGCTGGAGTCACAGTTCCACCACAGCTTCAGCAACTGCTGCAGAGTCAGCACTGCAAACAGCTAATCCGCACAGAGGCTGGAAGGGCGCACATCATTGTCTCGAGCCTATTTAGCCACACTCATCTTCACGCAATGCAGTTTGCGACTCCACGGATCACTTGATCGTGGTTTTCGAGTCTGTTTATGCGGAGACTCTGTCACGAGGCTTCCGTTGTTGGGATATCGCTGCAGGGTTGTTCCTGAAATCCGTCACGTCCGACGGCCATGCGACTGCGGAGGAGCGCGGCGCTGCTACAGCTGGCGGGAGCATGTTACACGAATAGTGGCGAGAACTTCCACCAAGCTGGGCTCCTCAATCTTCAGTCGCTTGTTGAGACATGTTGTGATATCTCGCGCGATTGTTCTGTGAATCGTTCCGAGGACGAGAAGCAAAGCAGTTGGCGTCTCTGTTCCTGTATGTGAGTCATAGAAGGACAAGCATGTAGGGTAGTCGCAATGAATGCAGCAGCACGGGACAGTTTGCAGAGTAGCCTGATGGTGCTGATATTGGTGGTCGTGGTGGCGGTCGTAGTCGTTGATGGTGGTGGTGTTCGTGCGATCATCGTCGTCGTCATAGCCATACTAGTAAGCAGCATGCACAGCTTGTGTAGTACTGTTCTTGGTTGCTGGGGTTCTATGTGTTCTCGCGGTTGCTGCCATTGTGGTTGTAGCAAAGAGGAAGTAGCATACATTCAACTTCTTGTAACTGCAAGAAGAAGAACACAGCACGAATAGAATAGCACTTGAGTGCAGTCTGATCGTAGTAGAAACTGTAACATGTATAAGACGTCAGCATAATGGCAGTGTAGTAGTAGCATGACCACATATTAATATATATACATGGATGTATGTTCGTATGTATGCATGCATGTGCGTATGCATGTATATATGGAGATGTATATGTATATGTATATGTATATGTAGATGTAGATGTATATGTACGTGTATATATATATATATATATATGTATATGTATACATACATGTTTATGTTTATGTTTATGTATGGGAGTCGCAGTGCAAAGCGATTGTACGGCAACAGCAGGACAAGACAGATAGACCAAGCGCAAGTCTCAAGTGGGAGCTTCCAAGAGTTTGGGGTATTTTGGGCTCCTTGCAATAAGGATCCTACTATGTAGTGTACTATATTAGGGTCCCCTAAACCCTAAACCCTAAACCCCAAAACTCACATAAAGTACCCTTCAAAGGACACCCTACTGTTGATGGACAAAATCCTGCATGACCCTAAGGACCCTAAACTATGGGAATTATGGTATATTCCTTATAATGGGTAATGCAGGATTTTGTCCATGAGCAGTATTTTCGGAAACTCCCAAATCCTCATTCCTTTGCAAGACCTCCGGAGGCCCTGGTCGCCGGGCTTGGCCTTCCTTTCCTGCTACCAGGGCTTGCTAGGCTGCCGGGTCCCTGTGTAGGGAGCTATAAGGGCTTTCAAGGGATCTATAAGGGTTCCTTAAAGAGATCTATAAGGGATCTATAGGGTTAAGGGGTTTGGGGGATATTCAACGATTAGGGCACTTTGGATCCTAACGTCTCTTTTGCATTTAGGGGGCTGTGCCTAGAACCATGTCTTTTGCAACCTTTACAGTGGATGACATCGTAGGAAATGAATTAAATGGCCGTTGGACTTGCGATGAGAAGCAGAAGCGTCCTGCCAAGCCAAAGCTCATGGCTATTGCTCCCTTGTTTGAGGTGTTCCGTTTCTACAACGATGTAGTAGCTCCCAAGAGCCCTGAGTGGGGAGGCCAGCTGCTGCGAGACTGTCGGCTGCAGCGGCCGTGCTGGCACCTGCATCAGCGTTAGCACAAGATGAGGTGGGCCAAACCCAGGCTGTACTCAGTTCTACGAGATCGGGGTATGCTTCCAGTCTTACAGCTCGGGCTTGTGCACTTGCAGATGCTGGTTTGCCTGTATCGGTTCCCTTCGCCCGTCGCGATAGTAGTGGTAGTGGTGGTGGTAGTAGTAGTAGCAGTAGCAGTAGCAGTAGCAGTAGCAGTAGCAGTAGCAGTAGCAGTAGCAGTAGTAGTAGTAGTAGTAGTAGTAGTAGTAGCAGTAGCAGGAGTAGTAGTAGTAGTAGTAGTAGTAGTAGTAGTAGTAGTAGTAGTAGTAGTAGTAGTAGTAGTAGTAGTAGTAGTAGCAACACTAGCAGTAGCAGTAGCAGTTGCAGCAGTAGTAGTAGTAGTCGTCGTAGTAGTAGTAGTAGTAGTAGTAGTAGTAGTGGTGGTCGTTGATCGTGGTCGTGTCTGTTGACACCAAAGCCATGATGAGATTCGAGTAATTTGATATCTCTTGTTTTCATCTGTTCCTTGCTTCCCCGGGCGAGGCTTCCGGCGATCCAGCCGGAACGATGCTGACAGTGGTGGGAGTTGGGGCTAGCTGGTTGCAAAGTGCAGAAGATGCTTTGGTTAGGGGTTTCGATTTTAGTCGCTTGGTTCTAGCATCTACGTGCAGGTGCGATGTAGTACTGCACAACAGACAGACTGTAGCACTGCGTCGGATAGCATGCTTGAATCTTTGCTGATACGTGATACCTATGGTTTCATAGTCTGGGGTTCAGGGTCCAGGCTTGAATGGCGCTTAGATGTCCTTGGAGTCTGCACCCTAAACCCGAAACCTTCAAACCCTAAACCCTAAACCCTAAATCCTAAATCCTAAGCCCAGAAACCCTAAATCTTAAATCCTAATCCCGAAACCCTGTCCTTGAGTTTGTTTGGTCTTTGGAGATAAGGCATCCTTGGCTCACAAGGCTCCAGCGGCTAAACCTCTGGAAGAGAGCGTAAGTATTTGTATTGTTATGATTTTTGTTATTCTTCTTCTTTTTAGCGGTGCTGTTGTTATTAGTTGTCCTTAACTATTGGTGTTCTTCTTCTTCTTCCCGTTCTTGTTTCTTACTCTCATTCTGATTCTTCCCCGATCCGAGACCCAGGTCGTGCTTCTGGGCTTTGGCTTCGTGTTCTGGGTCTTCTCGCTGCCCGGTGGAGCTACAAAGAGGGTGAAGAATCTTGAGCTCCCTTCAAGGCCGTCACTACTTGCAGTCAGGTGTAGGACACAAGGGCTCTTTGGTGGGGCAGAAGGCCGCAGCACCCTAGCGAAGAGCCAAGTAGACATCCGGACGGTCAAAATCCTAGCTACATCTCAGTATTCCTTTTCCAACCCCTAGAACGGATGCCTCAAGAGCCCAGTAGACTTCACATATGCGCTCACACGATCTGCCGAGACTTTCTCCAGCAACTGATGCAAGTGGAAAGGCCAAGGCGCGCCGAATACAACGCTAATACTGCTGTTGCGGCAGATGCTACGAAGATGACGACTGCGATTCCTGCTGCTACAGGGACTGCTGCCATTATTATTATTACTACTGCTACTACTGCTACTACTGCTACTGCTACTGCTACCGCTACCACTACTGCTACTGCTACCGCTACCGCTACTGCTACTGCTACTACTGCCACGACTGCCACGACTGCCACGACTGCTACTACTGCCACTGCTGCTAATACTGCTACTTCTCCTACTGCCACTTCCATTCCGACTCCGACTCCGGCTCCTACTCCTACTCCTACCGCTCCTCCTCCTCCTACCCCTCCTCCTCCTACTCCTGCTCCTACTCCTACTCCTACTCCTACTTCTATTACTCCTCACACTCCTACCACTCCCGCCACTCCTTCTCCTACTCCTGCTGATGCTACTGCTGCTCAGCAGTGCTACTGCTACTGCTTCTGCTACTGCTACAGCTACTACTTCTACCACTCACACTGCTACCGGTCCTGCTACTTCTACTTCTACCTCTAGCTCTGCTTCTACTTCTACTTCTACTTCTACTTCTCCTTCTCCTTCTACTTCTACTTCTACTACTACTACCACTACTACCACTACTACTAGTACTAGTACTAGTACTACTACTACTACTACTACTACTACTACTACTACTACTACTACTACCACTACCACTACCACTACTACTACTACTACTACTACTACTACTACTACTACTACTAGTACCACTACTAGCAGTAGTGTGAGTAGTAGCAGCAGCAGTGGTAGCAGCAGCCGGAGTAGTACTAGTAGTAGCAGCAGTCGTAGTAGTAGTAGTAGTAGTAGTAGTAGTAGCAGCAGTCGTAGTAGTAGTAGTAGTAGTAGTAGTAGTAGTAGTAGTAGTAGTAGTAGTAGTAGTAGTAGTTCTTATTGTTGTTGTGTGGTGGTAGTAGCTGTAGTAGTATCAGTAGTGGCTGTAGGAGTATCAGTAGTAGTGGTACTAGTACTATATAGTACCACTGCTGATGGACAAAATCCTGCATGACCCTAAGGACTCTAAACTATGGGAACTATGGTGTATTCCTTATAATGGTTAATGCAGGATTTTGTCCATCAACAGTACTAGTACTAGTACTAAGTACTAGCACTAGCACGAAATCGACCACGACTAGACTACTGCTACGTCATCATCAACATTCATCATCTTTTTCGTCATCATCATTATCGTTTGATGATGATGATGATGAAGATGATGATGATGATTTTCGTTGTGGTCGCAATGCCACAGTCAGAATGCTGTGTACGTGGGCGCATATCTATGTCTTGGTTCCAGCCTTGCGTTTGAGCCAGATCGATGGCTAGGAGCTCGTGTGGGAAACTTAGCGTGACAGGGGTAAGGAAGCCCACTTTTTCGTTCGGAATACGGAGGCATCCTCTTTGCAGGGGCTGGCCAACATCGAGGACGGTCAGACTTCTGTCAGACTTTCTCACTGCTTTCCCTCCGGCCTTAGCTCTCAGGACACCATCGAGAAAATCGAGAACATGACGCCTGAAGAAGCCGACGTAGCTTGGATGTGGTCATGCAGACCAAGGGTATAGCAGATTGCTGGTGGTGACGAGTGATCTGCCTGGTCTGCCCATTTTAGCAGCCCAGGAATACCAATTGAGACGCGGAGGTTTCAAGAAGGAGCAGCCGAAGGAGGAGGATGAGGCAATGGGTGTTGAGATCTTGCCACACTCATGTTGATGAGCATGACCAAGCGTCGGCGCGCGCGCGTGCCAGGCGCCGCAGGAGTTTGTGTATCAGCCCGTTGAGGGTGCAAACACGACACTCGCCTTCGAGAGTTTCAGAGGTACATGCCTACTCCAGGCTCTCCAGGCTTCCGTTAGTTTTTACTGAAGGCATTGGTACCTGAGAAGTGGAGTGGCTTCCTCCGAGACTACTCGTCCTGTTCCTGTTGTTGTTGTTGCTGCTGCTACTGCTACTGTATCATCGTTTTTGCTTGTATTGCCCACTTGTTGCTTCTACAAGTAGTCGTTACTCTTCATGATCTGAGCGGTACCAAGGATGCTCGCAAGAATAAACTGCTGGTGGTGGTGGCAGCGGTAGCGGTGGCGGTCGCGGTCACGGTAGGGGTAGGGGTGTGGTAGTGTTAGTGGTAGTGGTGGTGGTAGTAGGAGTAGTAGTAGTAGTAGTAGTAATGATAAGTAGTAGTAGTCGTCGTCGTAGTAGTAGTAGTAATGGTAGTACTAGTAGTAGTAGTAGTAGTAGTAGTAGTAGTAGTAGTAGTAGTAGTAGTAGTAGTAGTAGTAGTAGTAGTAGTAGTAGTAGTAGTAGTGCGTATTTGACGCTGCGTCTTCGTGCACTTGGCAGACAGAAAACACTGTAATTTGCGATGTATGCAGGACAGGGGGGGTCCTTGTCAGGGGAGCGGGGAAATTTGGATTATGTTGGTTGTCAGCAAGTGAATCAGCTCGGATCTAATTATATGAGTTGTGCCAGAACAACAGGAAGTTTTTAACGGGGAGCCCGCACAAGGAGCGCAGTTCTGAGCCATGGCTCGCAAACTCGTCCGTGGGCGCAACAAGGGCAAGCAGCGTCTTCACCTGTGTGTTGCTTGTGGCAACACGGGGCACCGCGTGGAGACGTGTGGCACAGCGGCAGCTCAGTTGATCCGGCAGTTGCGAAGCGAGCTGGCGGATGCACTGCAGACAAAGGTTAAAGGTTTAGGTAAAAGTTTAGGGTGAAAGGTTTAGGGTTAAAGGTTGAGCGTAAAACCCGAAACTCCCCCCCCCAACCCACCAGCCCCAAGCCCCCCCCCACCCCCCCAAGCCAAGCCAAAGCCAAGCCAAAAATAAATACTGAATATACATTCCAAGGCCCTCATGGAAACGCAAGGCTCTCATAGGAAATCCAAGGCCCTCATACGAAATCCAAGGCCTCATCAGCTCGAACCTTCGATACCAGACACACCCACCGTCAACCTTGAAGCCCAAAACCCAAAGACATCCTCGCTCTGAGCCTGAAGCCCAAATCCGACAGATAGAATTCTCTCAATTGAAGCTTTCCAGAATTCCCCGCTCCCCAGAGAATTAGTGAAATTAGCTTAAAACTCGTGTTTTGGGCATGTGAAGTGAGGAAAAGCATAGCGTCAATTATGCACTACGCTCTTAGTAGTAGTAGTAGCAATAGTAGCAGTAGTAGTAGTAGTAGTAGCAGCAGCAGCAGTAGTAGTAGTCATAGTAGTCGCCGTCGATAGTACCGGTATTACCTAAAGCAGTCGTAGTTGTACCTGGGTAAGCAGATGCTATCAGTAATTTTCAAGACTAGTAATATTTAAGTATGACCTAGTATTGACATTGATAGCAGGATCAAAAACAGCGATATGTATACTCGTGATTTAAGACTAGTCCGGTAGCACAAGAATCCCACTCTTCACCACAATGCTAAGCATCATCATAAAGGACAAAACATAGCAATGGTAACGATGTCGAACATCAGGTCTGCCGGATCTCTTGATAGGATGGCCTCACATCTCAGGATCTACACGGTCTTGAAGGAAGGCACGGCGACTGGGCCTAACTCTGCTGAGTAGCATTCTTTTCCGATTTCCCGTCTCTTGATGGCGTTCGCTTTCCTTTGACCTGAACATGTTCCTGGGATGGTGCGTGCAGCAGGACACGGAAGGGCTGTGAAAGGCGGTTGCGCCGCGGGAGGGCACGAAAGGGCACGCAATTAGCGAATACGTAAGCGGCCGGGGAACACCTAAGAGGGGTTTTTGCTCTTGCGGAAGGGCTTTCCAACCTCAACCCCGGGTTCAACTGTGAGTTTCTTCTGATGTCGTTTACCCGTGTACGTCACCTTTCGTTCGTCGAGCTGAGAAGCTTTGCGCACGCATCGAACTCCACGCCGGTGACCCTCCTATCTCAGGGGCACCACGCAGATGATTTATCGTTCAGAAACGCCCGACGTCCACATTAGGCCTGTAGCATCACAATTTCACTTGCCTGCTGACACATCGCAAAGATCTTATGCAATCGGCTATGTGTGGATTTTGACCCTACATGCTGTCGCAGGACCAAACCCGTACAGGGTATGTCCAGAGCCGTCTTGATGCCTGCACGTGGGCAATGAAGGGTCCTTTTCCACAGGACCCGCCAAGGAACATGATGCCTTAAATCGAGCAGGGGTCTGTACCCAGTGAGTTAACAGTCAAACCACTTGTGCAGCATTTACCCTACGGTTCGCATAAACTAGTTTTCATGAGGATGAGGGAGGCTTCAGCAAAACCTAAATACTATAGGGCCTAAATAATTACCTATGCTATCTGGGGGGGGGTTCCTGATTTCTTTTTATAGCATGATGGACCCCAAGACCCTATTCTAATTATTATGGCCCCTATATTGGGTATTTCCATTATAGATCGATCCCTTAATCGAGCCCTTAAAGGGAACCCTATTCTCACGACTAAGGCCCCTATATACTCCTCAAAGCCCGTCTTGCAGCTCCGATAGCGGCATCGGTGGGAATCTGGAAGCTCTTGAACCCTGTACTATAGGGGCCTTAAAAATATGACTTATTCTACTTCTGGGAGTTCCTTATGAGGGTTATAGTATCATATGCCCCTATCATACTATACCCTCAACCGCTGAAGCCCTCGAGCCCTAAAGCCCTACCACCGCTAAGGGCTACGGCTACGTCGAGCCGGGAGACGAGGCCAAAGACTTCGCTTCAAGCAAGGTCTCTATTGTACCACAGGTATTATTATTATTATTGTACCATAAGTTTTAATATTACTATTATTGTTACTACATTTACAACTACAACTACAACTACAACAACAACAACAACTACTACTACTACTACTACTACTACTACTACTACTACTACTACTACTGCTACTATTACTACTATTGATATTAATTTTCTTGTTGATGTCATTATTGTTACTTTTATTTGATATCATTATCGTCATTGTTGTTATTGTTCTTGCCATTGTTATTGCTATTTCGGCGGTTGTTGTCATTCGTAACAATGTCTTCGCATTTCAGGGACCATAGTGATTACCAATGTTGTTCCTTGGGGCTCCTTATTGTACTTATTGCACGATACAGCCAAAAGCCTTATTCTACTTACTGCGGTAAGGCCCTTACGTTCGATGGTGCTGTGTCCCCTTAGTGTCCCATGCTGTTGACCCCAACTTCCTCTATCTCCTGTTCCGGTCTTTGCCAACACCTGGCATCAACGCTTCTTATGTCACCGATGCAGCCCCTAAACCCTAAACTTTAACCCTTACGCCCTAAACCCTACTCTCTGAAGACCCACCACAGAAGGCTGGAGGATTAAAGGCTCTCTCTTTCCTCGGTTCTGCGCGACCAAGTCTACTGCGCGACCCCGTGGAGAAGGAGCGACGGATTAGCAAGTGTGGGCTGAGATGTAGGTGTCGTCTGGATGTCTCAGTGAGAATGTTTACTACAATGCTTTCTTGCACCAGAGTGTTTTTGACCTGTGAGATCGCCGCGAGTTACCACGTGAAGCAGTCGAGTTGTGCTTGAATGCAATAGGGTAGCAGGTTATCTTGGTACAGCGACAGCGACGAATGGATAGACCTTCGTGAGTCGCAGATTCTGATGAGCTGGTTGGAGGCATGTGCATCTCAAGCGAAGTCTATGTTTGTCCAGCAGAATGCCTGTCTTGACCGTTCACAACCTCGCGGGTGAGAAGTGCTGGGGTCCCGCCGAAGTTGCATTGGACCGTACGGTGGCCCAGCTTCGGGAAGATCTTGCAAAAGCTCTCAGCAAGCCGGCATTTTCTCTTCGTTTGTTGAAAGGGGAGGACGTCCTGTCCGAAGGTTGTATCGAGTCCTTCTGCACAGACGAGGCCGATCTGACTTTACAGGTGCTGGGTCCGCAGAACTACGCCGAGGAGTGCCTCGGCTGTCTCGACAAGTGCCCGGCGGCGGTAGATACAGAAGAGCACGGTACATGGCTTGAGCAGGCACAGACTGCACTCCTGCCGTCGCTAGGCTTCCTAGAAGGCTTCGATGATGGCCAGCTCGCAGAGACAGAGCAGGTTAGGTCCTTGTGCCTCCGTCTCCTGGACCAGGAGAGGAAGGACCCCTATGGCCCACAGACAGAGCGCTTTCCAGATGTGGCTTCTGTCATAGCGATCACGATCCTGCAGCGGATCGCCAAGCGAGGAGACCCCGATGTTGTCAGGGTGCTCAAGTTCTGGCTGAAGAAGATCGCTTATAAGGACTTCGTCACGGAGGAGAACACCACGTCTGTCAAGACCGTCTTTCACGCTACCAAGGCGGTTCACGAGTTGGTGGAGGTCGGAGACATGGAGGTGATAGACATTCTTGCCAAAAGCTTTTCTGACTTCATGAACCATTATTCTGACAGCAACAATGGCCCGATCTTCATGTGTTTGGAGGCCGTCGCAGGGATTCTGACGGATGCGCATCCAGAAGGAGCCCAGCGCGTCATGCATGAACTATTCGGCTATGGGTATCACGAGCTGTTCGACGATCCCGGCAAAGGCAGAGACTGCTTGATCATGGGTTGCCGGATCGATAAAATGACCAGCGAGCCCGGGGGTGCGAACATAACGGCTATTCTGGAAGAGGCTCGCGGGAATGGTGTCGAGGCCTCTGCCGACGATGAGGCTCAGCCTGCCACCTGGGAGAACACTTATGCCGAATCGTAGATCAAATTGCAGGGGCAGATAGCTCCAAAGGTGCGCATAGAGACAGTCTACGATATATCGGGACCCACCTCTTTTCCTCTATTTTCGCAGGGTTTGTTGCCCGCCGAAGCAATGCAAAATGGCAACACATCCGAGACAAGAAGTTTCACATGCAAACGTCTGCAGTAGATACCCGAGACCTGTGCCGTGAGTGAAAACATCGCTGTGTTAGCAGCAAGCCTGTGAAATTATCAGCTTGTGTCGGGACATCCTTGGTTATTTAATGCACATCAGAGCGCGAAGCCACACCCGTTCGTAACTTCCACTTCCTTTCGCGGCAGGAGTCCGAGAACGAATCCTACATCGTGGAAGAGAACTCCCCAGCTCAAAAGGGAAAGCGGCGAAGAGACCAGCAACTCCAGCAACTCCAGCCACACCATCAACATCAGCAGCACCAACAACACCAGCAGCAGCAACAACACCAGCAACCCCCCGCAGCTGCAACATTACCAGCAGGAGCCGACCAACAGCAGCACCGTTCACCGTTTGCTTGGTCCTCAGCGACTTTGCGTCCTTTGCCGAGGAAGGATCAGAGAAGGAGCGCTTCGCAAGTGTGCGGTTGGGATGTCTTGCATGTTGCTTTCTGGCATCTTCCACCATTGGGCACTGTTACGCTACTCTTGTGTGCGAGAGCATGAGCTTAAAATGAGTCGGTCAAGCTATGGACGAGTCCGAGACCCTAGACCGAGACAAGTAATTTAGGAAAGCCACAACAGCCAAATATCTTGCAAGATCGCGGCTTCTCTTCATGGTGTTGCACTGGTCTTGCCGTTTGAATGCCTACGGGCAGTAGGTTATCTGGATACAAGGCCGAATCGCTAGACCTTCGTTGGAGGCATGTGCATCTCAAGCGAAGTCTATGTTTGTCCAGCAGAATGCCTGTCTTGACCGTTCACAACCTCGCGGGTGAGAAGTGCTGGGGTCCCGCCGAAGTTGCATTGGACCATACGGTGGCCCAGCTTCGGGAAGATCTTGCAACAGCTCTCAGCAAGCCGGCATTTTCTCTTCGTTTGTTGAAAGGGGAGGACGTCCTGTCCGAAGGTTGTATCGAGTCCTTCTGCACAGACGAGGCCGATTTGACTTTACAGGTGCTGGGTCCGCAGAACTACGCCGAGGAGTGCCTCGGCTGTCTCGACAAGTGTCCGGCGGCGGTAGATACGAAGGAGCACGGGAAATGGCTTGAGCAGGCACAGACCGCACTCCTGCCGTCGCTAGGCTTCCTGGAAGGCTTCGATGATGGCCAGCTTGCAGAGACGGAGCAGGTTAGGTCCTTGTGCCTCCGTCTCCTGGACCAGGAGCGGAAGGACCCTTATGGCACACAGACAGAGCGCTTTCCAGATGTGGCTTCTGTCATCGCGATCACGATCCTGCAGCGGATCGCCAAGCGAGGAGACCCCGATGTTGTCAGGGTGCTCAAGTTCTGGCTCAAAAAGATCTCATACATCGACTTCGTCACAGAAGAAAACACCACGTCTGTCAAGACCGTCTTTCACGCAACCAAAGCTGTTCCTGCGTTCGTGGAGGTCGGAGACATGGAGGTGATAGACATTCTTGCGAAGCGGTTTAGTGACCTCATGAACCACTATGGTGACAGCAACAATGGCCCGATCTTCATGTGTTTGGAGGCCGTCGCAGGGATTCTGACGGATGCGCATCCAGAAGGAGCCCAGCGCGTCATGCAAGAGCTATTCGGCTATGGGTATCACGAGCTGTTCAATGATCCCGGCAAAGGCAGAGACTGCTTGATCATGGGTTGCCGGATCGATAAAATGACCAGCGAGCCCGGGGGTGCAAACATAACGGCTATTCTGGAAGAGGCTCGCGCGAATGGTGTCGAGGCCTCTGCCGACGATGAGGTTCAGCCTGCCACCTGGGAGCAGACCTATGGCGAGTCGGAGGAGGGAACTCAGTAAGCAGAGCAGTCTGTGATGTTGTGTATCTTTCCGCTGGGAGCATGACAGAGCCCTGCAAGGATAGGGGGTATGTTCAGCAGTCACCCGTCAGACTTGTGCTGTCTTGTATGTATGAGGGTAGGTGACTCGCCACCGAGCGTGTTTGCAGCTTACATTAGTCCAATACTCCCTCACATGCCAGGTTCAACTAGACAACAAAGAGGGATAAGAGCGATGATGATGAATCTGGTGATAGTAAACATTATCGATAACCATCCCTGTTCTTTGCATGACATCGTGCTGGTTCAGAGTACAGTCAGTTGGGTCCATACCAGTATCTATGTATCTGTATAACGAAGCAAGCAAGTGCACGCTTTTTGCTCCCAATAATATTTCGACAGAACTCATCGGGCGTGGTTGTTTTTGCTTTCACCTTATGTATTGCTGTCTGTCCGGATATATCAGCTTGCGTGTCACACTGCACCACTATATTCGGTTTAAGCTGTGTTCTGTACCGGTATGTGACACAGTGATGTACCCGTGTAGTGCTTTTAGTAAACACAACATTGCGTGAACACCTACATATGCCTATCTCAATCCTTGTATATGTGTATACACACCTGCTCTTTGTTCTCTCTCTCTCTCTCTCTCTCTCTCTCTCTCTGTCTCTCTCTCTCACGGACACACACAAACCGACATATGTGTGTTTTATACAAATGTATATATACATATATATGTAGATATATCGATGTAAGTATTGGTGCATACACATGTATATATGTTTGTGTGAATATATGTACATATACGCCTACCTTCCTACTTACCTACCTGCCACCCTGCTCGCCTGCCTGCATACATTCGCACGTACATACCTACGCACATACATGCATACATACATACATACATACATACATACAGAGACCGGTGCAGTGATTCTCTGAGATTCTGTCCATCTCAGATATCCTTAGGTTCTTGTATTGGGATTCCAGATGATTCCAGGAGTATCTTACGATGCCCGCCGAATGCGAACATGCCAGCTCAAGCGCTGTGCAGTGCAAAGTTCCCACTCATCCAAGACAGAAGCGTTTCACCTGCAAATGTCTGTCGCAAGATGCCTATGCCGTGCGTGAAAACCTGCTGTATCAAAGGCAGCCCACTGAAATCACTCTTTTGTCGGGACTTCACATGGTCTTCATGCGCACGAATCCATGCCTGTTAGTAACTTCCGCCTCCTTGCGTGGCAGGAGTCCGAGAACGAATCCTACGCCGTGAAGCAGAACCATGTTCCTGGATCCAGGGTGTAAGCTGCCGTCCTCGCTTCCCAGATCGATGGGCAGACCGGCACCATGAACACCAGTGGCCGCTGCGGCCAGCAGCACCCACCAACGAACGACAGCGAGCAAGCCAGCAGGCAACTACGAAACAAGAGCACTATACCACTCGCAGGCGGAGCAGTGACAACGACGGCATGGTCACCACCGGCCACCGCCACCGCCACCCACCGCCAGCACAGCACTTCCATTCCTTGCTAGTGAGAATGCTGCATGACATTGGTTTGTAGCATGCTGTACGTCGATATATTACAATCCGACAGAATATGGTCTAGCTCGAAAGAGCATTCCAGCACGCGCATTTTCTCAGAGCGATGGCGCAGGTGACCGTCCATGCGACCGGCCTAGTACGGGACACCAAGACCAAGTTCTGGAGTACCAAGGACCCTGAAGCCCGGGAATGATATAGTTTATTACAGTATGCTGTAGTATATTGTAGTATACTGTAATGTATTAGAGTATATGTTTTCATGTTATAGTATATTACAGTATATTATATTCTAGTATATTATCAGCCACCATGCAAATGTCAAGAATGGGAATGGTAGTACAAGTGGAGACGTTCTCAGGGCGACCTCTAAGTCACTGCGAGTTTCCGCAGGACCCAGGCAGGAACCCTAAACCCTAAACCCTAAAACCCCCCTAAACCCAAAACCCGAAAGCCTAAAACCCTAAACCCTGCAGGACCCAGGGCAGGAGCCTTTCACCTACACAGCCGGCGGAGGCCCGCTTTTGCCGACGATGCGGTGTTTCCTTGGGTATAAACTGGTACTTAGACACGTTCTGTTGGTAGTAGTAGTAGTAGTAGTAGTAGTAGTAGTAGTAGTAGTAGTAGTAGTAGTAGTAGCAGTAGTAGTAGTAAGTAGTAGCAGCAGTGGCAGCAGTAGTCGTAGTAGTAGTAGTAGTAGTAGTAGTAGTAGTAGTAGTAGTAGCAGTAGCAGTAGCAGTAGCAGTAGCAGTAGCAGTAGCAGTAGCAGTAGTAGTAGCAGCAGCAGCAGGAGCAGTAGCAGTAGCAGTAGCTGTAGCAATAGCTGTAGCTGTAGCAGTAGCAGTAGCTGTAGCAGTAGCAGCAGCAGCAACAGCAGCAGCAGCAGCAGGAGGAGCAGGAGAAGGAGCAGGAGCAGGAGCAGGAGCAGGAGCAGGAGCAGTAGCAGTAGCAGTAGCAGTAGCAGTGGCAGTAGCAGTAGCAGTAGCAGTAGCAGTAGCAGTAGCAACAGCAGCAGAAGCAGCATCAGCACTCGCGGTAGCAGTCGCAGTCGCAGTGGCACTGGCAGTAGCAGCGGCAGTGGCAGTAGCAGTACGGCAGAAAATATGGCGCAGGCGTCATCAAAGGATGGGACTACGGAGCACGAGGCCCGGGACCTGGCAATGAGAGCGATTTTTCAGGACGATTCAGGAGCTTCGGTCCATCGGCCATTTGGTTTCTTGTCGTACCCGGAGCACTTTCTTGCCAAGCCCTTAACTAAACACGCCGGTGAGATCGCAAACAATACACTACTGCCTCCAGTGACAAACCTGATCTCGTCACTCCATGCAGTAGCAGTAGCAAGAGTAAAACAGTAACGGGAGCACTATTGCTCACTGCAATCACCACAAAAATTTCTTTCCCCTCTTTGTTAAATCCCTCCCCCTCCTAATATGAAACTGCGTCTTGGGTCTGTCTTTCTTCGTAGTAAGGGTGCTGCACGTTCGGCCGCATGGACTCTCGCTGCTAGCAGACCCAGTTGCACCAGCTCCTGCAGCCTGCAGTCCCCTCCTACGTTCCTCTAACTAGTTCCCTTGCACTGCAAGTCGATGCAGTCGTGCTTTTTTGCGGCCCCTGCAGTTCCTGTGGTATTGAGAAAGCTTTTGCGTACCTCTTAGTTTTCGTACTACCATTGCTAGTAGTGTATCACTAGCAGTGTTAGAGGAAGCTTCACAGAGTTGATTCGGTTGATGATATAAATCCTGCATGACCCATAACAAGTACTATACCATAATTCCCATAGTTTAGGGTCCTTAAGGTAATGCAGGATTTATATCACCAACAGTAAGGGGCCCCTGTGGAGGGGTTGCACTTTGCCGATGGGGCCTCTTGTGGCCCAAGGAGGTCCAAAGAACTGGGTCACTAGGTCACTCTAGTATAGTATACTGTAGTATATGATGGTACAGTATGTTATAGTATATTATAGTATATTGGGTCGTATTACAAACAATGTTCGTTGCCCCCAAGACTTAGAATTGTCCCCTGCTTCAATTACGGTGCCCGAAACCGCAACATCTTCGCCGAGCCGTTCTTGATGTTACGGGCGGCTGCGGGAAGAGACCAATGCAAAATGCAGCAACGACGACCACGGCTGCTAGAACTTTTACTACTACTACGACGACGAGACGAGGACGATGGCGGCTTCCATTGCTACTGCACTGCTGTGATCAAGGCAGCTGCTGTTGCTGCTGCTGCTGCCGCCAGCGCTTGTGCTGGCAAGCATTCGTGATGCTAGACATCTGATCCCTGAACCTGGCAAGGCATGCGGCGGGGCGAGATCAGGGGCCTTCGCATCCCAGCAGGTGAAGGCTCACGGGCCAAACCCGTACGTCGTGTTCGTGTGAGGATTTGCTTGGAAGGCCCTAAAGCATAAACACGAAACCCTAGACCTTAACCTTATCTTTTAGACTCATGCAATCGGCAAAAGGTGCTCAGCAAAACCCCAAGCCCTTTGAGTTTCGGGATGTAGATGTTTTTGACGAATCACTTCAGAAGCTTTGTATGCAATGCCGCATGGACATGGGCTTGTCTGTCTATATCTTGTAATTTCGTTGATGACTCGGTATGTATGAATCCTTGAGAATATAAATATAAATGAATATATACATATCATTGTAGACATAAAGAGATAACACTTCTAATTCTCTTCGTGACTATCATGCTTTTCGTTCTGAGTATGAGAAGTCTTACCAGCTTTGTTGTTAAGCCTGTGTGTATAAATATAAACCTGAATATAAACAAATAAATACATAAATAAATAAATAAATAAATAAATAAATATATATATATATATATATATATATATATATATGTATGTACATAAGGGCTGCGTCCACGCATTGGATCTCTACCCCCGAAAAGCGCGAACAAGCGAGATATATGCACATACATATCATGTCATGTTAGGCTCACCACATGTCCTTTCAGGTCCATGAGGTCACGAAGGCTGCAGACGACCCTAGCCATCACCGACTTGATCGAATGCATACTTGTGGCGTAGAGACTCTTTTGTCGTGGGGGGGCCCATGGAGGAAGATGAAACATTTGTCTAATCTGTTCAGCACGCTGTCATGTCTTTTTTGTGCCTCTTCGTGCACTTTTTCACGCATGACTTTGAGGACCATCCTCTCCCAGGATCCCAGATAAGCCTTTGAGGCATGGCCCCTAAACCCTAAACCCTGAACCCAGGATCCGGAACCTCCCAGGATCCCAGACAAGCCCTGAGGCTATGGCCCCCGGGGCTTTCCATCCTGGGGAATCCCTCCCGACGCTGATTTGCTCTTTGAGATCGAGGCCGGTCCGTGGAGAAGTCTTGATACTTCACATAGGGCTCGTTGAAGGGTTCCTTGGAACAGCCAAACTTTTCAATTCTGGGGTGTTTATACGGTAGTTTGATTCGAAAAGTTTCAACTTGTTACCCCATGCATATTTGGGAAGTAAGTATAACTGTTTTACCATGTTTTGCCAGGGTTCTATAAGATAGTACTACAGGGGCCTTAATCATTGCCTATACTATTTTGGGGGCTCCTTATTAAAATTAGAGTATAATGGGCAGGGCTCTGGGCTTCTGGCTCTTCAAATGAGTCAAAACGACGACAACGACAGCAGCAGCAGCTTCAAGCAGCAACAAGCGAACTATGGAAACAACAACAAGCAGAGAGGAATACTGGCAATAACCCGTGGTCCTGTTCCTCACCACCATGCTCTCATAGGGCTAATGAGTCCTTATTATAGGTATTAAGGCCCGCTACTCCCCTCCCTGCCCCCCTAAGGGTCCTTATGATGATCGCATTCTTTGAAGAAAGCATCGGGGAGACCTCGGGTCACCTGGCGCCCCAGGATGGCCAAGCAAAGCTAATCCCCTTGATCACAGGACCCAGCTATGCTGGCCTCCCGACATCATCACACCCGCCATACTACTAATAGTAGTATGAGTATTAGAGTTAGTATTAGTATCAGAATTAGTATTAGTGTAAGGGCATGAAGCTACGGCTCGGGGTTAGGGTGCCACTGTAGCAGCGCAAGCGGTTCATGCATTTCGCAAAAACGTTTTGCAATGTGAAAGCGAGCAATCGGCGATGATGACATGGTAAGCCCGGCATCCTGGAACCAACACGACACATAGCAAGAGCACTAGATAATGCAGACATGACAAAAAATTAAACAGACTACAAACAACAAGCGATTCTGCAGTACCGTCCCCACCCATACGGCAGACAACATGACGTTGCGCTGCTGCTTTTAAGGATGGCGAAGGTACCTAGGAAAACACCACAACAGGCACTGAGCCGACCTCCTAACGTAGGAGCCTTAATAATTAGAGTAGGGTTTCGGACTCCTAACCAGGCAGACGGAAAAAGGCGTTCAAAACAAAAAGAGTAGGGTTTCGGGCCAGGTCCTTGACATCAAGCGGAACGGGCTGCCCGTCTGAGACCCGCCTATGAGTGGTCTGTGCTATCGATTTCTTCGCTCGGCGAGTGCTGGCCCAAAATCCCAGTCTGGTCACAGGGTTTGGAGCGAAAGAACTTAACTCGACGGCTTGCATAAATTCCGCACACCCTTCCGCTTGTTATCTGCGAGCACCCGATGCCATGTACCGACAGCCCTCGGACCCTAAACCCCTTCATAAACCGTCACAGCTAAATCCGACAACTTAACCCCGAAGCCCGAGCTTCATGAGCGCCGAAAGCTCCAGCCCAGCTGAGCTTAGGGTAGCACGGGAAGTCGGACTAGGGTTTACGGTTTAGGGTTCAGGGTCTAGGGTTTAGGATTCAGGGTTAAGGGTTTAGGGTTGAGGGTTTACGGTTTGGGGTTCAGGGTTTAGGGGGTCTTGATCTTAGGAGTTGGCCCGCCGGGGTTTCGGGTTCAGGGCGCTTCCGGGCTAGAGTTTCGGCCCCCAGCCTCGCCAGCAATTGGACGACAAAGACCGTGAGCACCTCTTCAAGCAACTGCTGGACCACCAGACTGTGGCTTGGCTCATCTAGTTCGTTTCCGGATGCTGCACACGGGTGGGTCTTTGACCAACTTGCAGAATTCAGAGGTCAGTCGGCGCGGAGGAACCGCAGTAGTGCTATCTCTAAACATGTCCTTCTAACTTCTAACCCATCTCCGTGGACATAACCTCATGCAGCTGCTTGCGTTTCGCTTGGCTGGAGCCCTCTGAGGAATCGGACGGGGGCAAGAACATGATCGCGGGCCTGCTCTCAATGCAACGCATGAGCCCCTTACCCAGCTTTGAAATTCAACTCGCTGTTTCGATTCGTCAGACCGAAGCCCAGCAAGGAACCCGAAGGCTAAGAGAGAGTCAAATCCTGAGCTCACCTACTTGAAGTTACGGAAAGATCTCGATTCTGTAGCTCGTCGCAGCCAACACCCTAATCTCCCCGAGCTTTCAACCCTAAATCCCAAGCCGGTCGATCCCAAGAGCTATCAGAGCCTCTCCGGGCTCCTTGGGCCCAGGCACGCAGCGCCTCAAGAAATTTGAGGCGCGCGGCTCGTCGCCGCAGGCGCTCTCCGACCGTCGGTCTCCATAAGTGAAAGGTTCTAGGGTCTAGGATTACAGTCGCAGCCAGAAAGTTGGACCATCATTATCCTCATGCCCGTAGTGTAAAGTATGCGGAAGCCTCGCACTAATCATCCTAAACCCATCTTCCAACTTTATTCCGGGGTTCACCGTAAGGGTTTAGGTTGAAGGGGTGTGCGTGGAGTCTATCAGGGTGCTCCGCAGGGGGCTGACCGGGGGGTTCTCGTCTGCAGCTTTTGTGGCCTATCATCCGAAGGCCGGAAGCCCTCAGTTCCCCTAGCCTTACAGGGTATTCAGAGGGTCTGTAGCCTAAACCCTGAACCCTAAACCCGAAAGTTAAGCCCTAAAGCCTAAAATCTAAGCCCTAAACCCCTAAACCCTCTTAGATTCCCGGGTGTCGAGCGAGTTCAGGAGCTCCCCATGCTGGCAAACGGCCGGATTCTCGGTGCTTCTGGCAAATACTCCTCACTCCAACAATCAGAAAATAAGAGTAATCATAATAATTGGAGAAAGAATAGCAACAAGAAGTAGTAATGGCATTAATGATTCTGGATGTCTGGCTTTCCTGAGGGTTTCTGCTTTGGTTCTCCAAGGATGCCTAGCAAGTCGCTTGCAGGAACTAGGTCGTAGGATCGCCCAGGCTCCACGGCCCGTGGCGCGGACCTCAGATCGGCTTCTGCCACGCTTGAAGATCTCATATTTAGGGTTTAGGGTTTAAGCATCAGAGCCATAGTCCACAGCGCTGTCTTCAAGTTGAGCCCTTTATTCTTTCCTGCCGCGGATCGCTGCTTTGCCATCTGCGGCGGCATTCTTCTCTTGGAACCAAGATCCGAAACACACAGCAATCATGCACACCCTCAACGTGACTTACACCAGGCACCGACCACTGGCTGCTTGAGCTCTGCACGTCACTACTCCTTCGACCACACATCTTCCTCTTGAGCCTCCTTCCCTACACCACTGCCCTACCACCAGCACCATAATCGGGGACGAGAACTACTTGACGAAGACATGGTGCCAGTGCCGTCTCTTTGTAATCTCGTTGACATCTTCGATTAACACGATCCTCGAGCCAGTCTAGATGGGGGTAAGCCTCCTGCAGCAGGAGGGTTTGTGTTCGGCCTTTGTTGCCGTGCATCTCTTTTTTTGGTGTCGCGGTGCCATGCCTCGCTGGGCCACTTGCTGCATGGTTCCTCTTGGCTACTCTGCTTGCTATCATGTTTTTGCGTGCAGTGACAGCCTTGAGGCTACCAAGATGGAGTGAGGGCATGCGATCTTATTGAGGCGCTGGGCTCAGATCTGGGCCCCGTTCTGTGGCATAAGTGAAAGCTAGACAGCTAGAGTTCAGGGTTCGGGGCTTTGAGTTCGCGCTTCATGAGTTCTTCAGTTCAGAGATGCTAGGTTTTGAGGTTGAGTACTTCTGTCTATGCGTCGGACCAGTAGGAACCAGGAGGGCACCATGACTCAGGTAATGCCAGCAACCGAAACGTGTAACATTGCGTATTTTAAGGCTACTCGTAAGCAGCAGCATTACCAACACGAACACCGGCGGCCACAGAAGCCACAAGCGCAGCAGCAATTGCAGCGGCAGCGGCAGCTGCACCTTGTCAGATGAAGTATGAGTGCTTGAATGATTGGTGACGAGTACTCTCATTCGGCCTCGTCGCCCCTCCACCTCGGTATTTGAGGACCCCCACCTTTTGGCCTTGAGCACGAGACTGGAAGCCATCTCAAAAACTTAGCTGTGGGACGCCAAGGAGATCGGGCAGACTGGGGGCAACCTTAGTTTGCAGGCGCGATCTTATGCCTGTGTACCCCCCAAACCAGACTCTACCCTAAACCCAAAACTTCGAAACCCCGAAACCCTAAGCCCCTTAACCCAAAACCCTAAACTCTACGCTGAACCGCGAACTTCTAAACCCCTAAACCCCTAAACTCCTAATCCGTACTATAGCGACCTAAGGATCCTATCTTTAGGATTACTCCTGGGACCTGTGGCGTTCAGAGCACTCAGGGTATACACTGTGTTCAGAATTTGGTATGTTTTGAAGAACTACACAGAATGCATGTGTAGTTGCATATATGTATGCATGCATACACGTTTTTATGTATACATGTATATGTGATTGCGGTTTTGGAGTCTCCGGTAGTTTAGACCCGGAGTGTAGAAAACGAATGTCCATTGAGTCCTGCCTCCGGAACTTTCACCGGTTCACGTCCTGTGTCTTTCGCACTTCTATCTATGCATGCCTCTTGAGAGTATGGCAGCAGAAGGACCGCACACCCCGACGTTCTTCAACTGAACTCTATGGCTCTTAAGCGTGAAAGCGTGGGCCTGTGTCTTTGATTCATGAACCGCTCGTTCACCGAGTTCACAGACTCTTCGGAAACGGGTACCCGTATGTTGAGAAGCTCTGGAAAGTGTGAGGAAGCGCCCTTTATACATGTGCTCTGAAACTCGCATCTGTCCTTTGCAGGCCATTCGTAACATCTTGAAGGAGTTTCCCAGACTGGATACCCGAGGACGTGGCGGAGTGGAATGGTATGCATTGCGGTCATACCTTGCTGTCCTTTGCGATTGCTTTAGGTCGGTTTCTGCTCCTCTACGGTGGTTCTGCTGCTCTACTACCCTCTACTATTTCCGACTCGTCTTCAGTTATTTTGTACAATAATGATGTAGCCTACGATGGGGACTATACACTATTCTAAAGTTTAAGGCCCTCCGATTACGTTCCCCTACTAGGCATCGTTCTCTGGCAAGGAGTTGCTGAGGTCCTGTGCGTGTGATCCTCAGATCTTTGGGAATGCCGATCAGTCGGGAGTAGTCTATATACGTAATGCTAATTTGTTTGTTCGCTTGTTTATTCATTTATAGAGTCTTTTTCTGTCCGGTAGTTGGTGTATGATTCTATGTTATACTGAGATGTTATGTTTCACTGTGTCATTGTATTGTACTATACTTTGTGATACTGCGTTGTATTGCATCATACTGGACCATATGAAGGTATATTACTGTTACATTATACATGTTTTAGTTAGTGTCATGTTCTTAGATTTCGTTCCATTTTAGGTTAGGTTATGTTGTGTCACACTTTGTTTGATTGTGTACGATGAAAAGATGTTAAACCACACCATGTCATATCATACAAGCTTTCAGCAAACCTGTATTTTGTTAGGTGCTAGCACTGGTTACTATATCCCATTAGGAAATATTGCATTGTATTACGACGCATATTTGACTTGTTCTTTGCATTACATACTACACATTGCATAGAGCATGCTGCGTAATATACATTTCATCTCCTTTATTTTGTATGATATGCGTAATGAAGTATTGTACGTTTCATATTATGTGTTACTGTTTTTGTGTGGCAACCTTGGTACATTGTGCCATGTGATATCTTTCTTTCTCGATGGCTTGGGGTCCTGAGGACGCGCCACATGCATAAGAATTCAACAAGCACCTAATTAGATTGGAAAGCAGTATGCGCTCACAGTCCTTTAAAATTTAGGGCCCGTGGCGCAGAAATCTGCGATGAGAGGCAAAATCGAAAAAGGATCACCAGATGAACCCAGCAGCCACTTCCAGGGCTAAAAGCTGTCTGGCCAATCCGAGCGCCTCTCATTTAAAAGCACTGACACACGCAATCAGGCTCGGGAGCGTGAACCCTCCAAAAGCGTGACAACAACAAAAGCTGGCCCATGAACGACCACGAAGCCAGCAACAAACCTACAGACGACAACAGGGAGAGCTGATCATCAGACTTCCCTGCGGTCCAGCTTTGAGCATTCCTCCAGGGGCTGGGAGAGGCAAGAACAAAGCTAGCATGCCCCACACTTCAAAAGAACTGTGCTCACTCAAGCATTCCCGAATGTGCAGTGACACCGTGTACACATCGAAAAAGCAGAGCCAAAGGATGTAATGTCACATCTTTGAGGAGGGCTCGCACGGCCAAGGAGTTGGCAGGTCTGACTTGCCAACTTGCTTCGTATATACACATACATATGTCGAGCACTCTTACATTCCAGCAAGTTCGAGCTACTCAGGGGGCAATCCGGCAATCGGCTCAGCAGTATTCCCCACTGGTGCTCAAGGTAAGCCTTCGCAGCCGTGAAGACCGAGGCATAAGACATCAACATGAAGTGGATGCGCGGGTATAGGACCAGCTTGGCCTGAGACTCAGTGATATCCACGTTCAAGCCACTTAGGGGGCAATGAGGCAGTCGGTTCAGCAGTATTCCCCACTGGTGCTCAAGGTAAGCCTTCGCAGCCGTGAAGACCGAGGCATAAGACATCAACATGAAGTGGACGCAAAGGTATGGGACCAAATGTAAGAGACCAAAGACACCTGCCAGGGCAGGGACATGTGCCGCATCCAACAGGAAATAGGTCCTGAAACGAGTGGTCAACTGGTTGTTCATCGCCAGCTCCGTGCGAAAGCCGTCTTCTTGAAGCCAGCCGCGAACTCCTCTGCCGTGGCTTCTGAGCGACCCCCCTTCCCTGTAGGGCCATGGCATGGGGTCCTGGGGCTACAGCAATCAGGCGCTGTCGCCTGTTTTCTGAGCCCTGCCATGTGATATATATATATATATATACTTATACTGTCATATAATATATATATATATATGTATGTATAGAGAGTTTGTTAGTTTGTTATACACAGTTTTCTGTATAAAGCTTACGGTATTTGCTTACATATATGTATATCTATGTATACAGTAAACACATACACATCCATATACATGAGATGTTTTTATACAGAACATGCTTCACATTCTGTACGTGTTTATATACATTGGATTGTCGATCACCTGCTCTTTCTTACCCATTAACCATCATCTGGTATCTGTTTTTGCCTGTGACGTCATTTTCTGTTTTGTGTTATCTATTGCGTTTCACCTGCGACCCATTATCGTTTATTCGCTATCCATGATCTATTATGTACCCTGTACTAACTCTCGTATCTTTTTTGTTCATGTATGATGTGTCGTGCATTATGCATCATTCACTATTCATTCTGACTGATGTGTCATCTATCCGTAAGGCATTATGTATTATGTTCTATGTATCGGCAATGTGCACTGAACAGGAGGGTTTCTGAGCTCGTCTATCTTTATCTCTCTTCCCTCATGTCTTACCTAATTTCTGTTTTCCATCATCCATGATCGGATAACATGCACTGTATCTTATGTTAAAGACTATATACTGCACAACAATTGGCCAAAAAAAGCTATTGCAGTAGTAGTAGTAGTAGTAGTAGTAGTAGTCGTAGTCGTAGTCGTAGTCGTAGTCGTAGTCGTAGTCGTAGTAGTAGTAGTTGTAGTAGTAGTAGTGGTAGTAGCAGTAGTAGAAGTAGTAGTAGTAATAGTAGTAGTAGTAGTACTAGTAGTAGTAGTAGTATATCATGCATCGCACGATCTTACAAACAGATAACGCATGAGCGGTATGTTACGCATCATACAGTCCTTTGAGGATGTGTATGCCAAGCTTGAACAGTTGCGAGTCCTTCATGGAAGAGGGCTGGAAGAATCGCTGTTCATGTTGAATGAATGATGTTGGTAGCATGAAGACTAACCCGCTGGATCCGAACACTAACATTTATCTATACACCTAATATGTACTATATAATAGAACTTTAATATGTGCTACATAATATGGTATGCAAGTTACTTACAGCTGAGGTCTCTTTGCACTTCGGGACATCCTCGTCAAGCACTGCGTCGGCAGCAACGGCAGATCCGAACGCGCAGCACGGGGACCCAGCGAATGGGGAAGACGGCCGTTCGAACTTCAGCGAAATCATTTTTTATATCGGTTGTTACGGGTCTATACTATACTATTTGATATGACATGATATCATAACACGTTGCCATAACTCTGAGGTTTTTGTTAATTCCGGAATCGAAGGCAGCTCTCCTCTCGCAAGTTTGCACCAATTCCGAGTGCCGGTCTTTCCCATGCCGTTTTTGCAGCAGCTCTATCGGTTTGGGTTTGGGCTTTAGGAGTCACGGTTTAGGGTCAGACCGCCAAACCTTTGTGACGATCCCCAAGACCTACAGACCCCACTTTTTCCGACCTTGCTAAATTGAACAGTTATGTCATCGCATAATTATCGCAACTGTATGGCAATTTTTATATGGAGGTCCCCATTTTCGATCCAACTTATCTGCCAAGCCATCCTTACCACGACAAGCTTGCAGATCTGCGCCCGAGACAGCTGCAATCACAGTGCACACGCGCTCTGGAGCTCAGCAACTTGAAGGGCGCCAACCGGGAGTTTCCGAAAATTAGGGGTACCTCCTTTTGGGGTCCTTGTACTAAGGGTCCCATTATTTGCGGTGCTATATTAGGATCCTCTATCTTCGGAAACTCCCAACGCACTACCAAACCCACCAGATCCACCAGTGGTGATATCCTCCTCGTAGCACCATAGCAACTACTCATGCCCTCGGACGCCATGGTGCCATGCGCTGCGTGGCCCTCCTGCTGGCCCTCAGCTCTCCACACGGACACGAGGCTCAGGCCAGTAACCCTAAACCCTAAACCCCAAACTCTAAACCCCAAGCCCTAAACCCTGAACCCCAAACTCTAAACCCCAAACCCTAAACCTCGCCTTGCTGCGTTTCCGTCATCACATTCCTGGCCATCACCAGGAATTTGTGATGCTTTGGACTGCACTTCCTCTCAGCTCTCAGTGTCCCTCTTCGAAAGCCGGGTGTGGGTTTCTGGTTCCTTCTTAGAAGAAAGGTTTGAGCTCATAGCGGCTGTGCCGCCATTGTGCAAGGGCAATCTTGCAGCTGCAGACCGCAGTACTATCAAATTCGCGAGGGCTTGTCTGTAGCCTTGGGTCTGCATCGTGGCTTCAAGTGCATGATCGCCAGATGTTCGGTTGAATCCAGGCATCTTCTTTCGCAATGCTCTGTCCTGCGGGTCCGCCAGGGTTAAGGGCTTGGGGTTTAGGGCTTAGGGTTTAGGGTTTAGGGTTTTCCGTGCTGTGCCGCAGGTCGTGTTGGATCGTCGATTCTTCATTCTGGACACGCAGCTGCAGCCCAAGTGTTCATAGGCGTCAGGCCCATTTCTGCAGACTCGAGCAGTTCCGTCCGTAGATGACAAGGAATCTCAACGTGTGCGGAAATACTTGCTTCCAACAGGGCCCCTGTATCTAGCTTTACTCGAGAAGCTCAAGTCGTGGCCCCCGAACGCTGTGCCATGCAAGTCAACATTCCCTTCGCGCCGTGTCAGGAGGTCCCGCTCAACGTCAGCCGTTGGTCTGTTTCATGCGATGGGGATACAGGCCTTCGACCATGCAGCATGTGGCCTGTGCACGGGTCTTATGGTTCATGGGGTTAGCTACGTGTTTGGATCTTTCGCAAAAGACGGAGCATAGCATTCTGCATGGTTCAACCCGGAGCCGCTAAGAGCGCCCTCAGCCAACAAGACAGCCCTAAACCCTACACCCTGGTCCAGGTTACCAGTACTCCATGGAGTCGCAGTTCCTCGAGTTCCTGCAGTGGCAGCCGAGTCTCAGGCCCCGTCTGAGTGAATTACTATAGGGACCTTAATAAGCAGAGTAGGGTGTTGAGCATTTTCTACTATAACTATAATCAGGAACCCCCGCAATATTATAGGTTACTCTTAAAGCCTCTATAGTGCTCCTACCACGGTGCCTGGTCCACAGACTCACGTAACATCTTCGATGGCTCCAGGATTGGCTTGGCGCATGTCGGCATAGATCTGGGATTATGATCCTGGTCTCGAGGCGAACTTAAAATTACCAAGAAAGCCACTGTTGCGTCTGTTGTTGTGCCTTGCCGGCTTTCACAGGGCTTCCAACGGCGAAGAACAGATCTGTCATCCCAGCGCTTTTCGGCAGACAGCTCCAGAAGATGCAATCGTCACAGAATTCAAGAACTGAGCAAGCATGCGGTCGTCATTCGGACTTGAAAGCCTGGATGTCCACACATTTATCGCGCCCACTCCTGCATTGTGTTAGGACGGCAGGTCAAGGCACGTGCTGGGTTGGAGGGCTCAAGCCCTATCCTAGACATGGTTGCCCTATACTTTATATGGTAACCTTACAGGAACCTTCTAGTAATCGCCGTCTACATCTTGACGCGACCCCTGAACCGCCAGGACGTACGACTGGCGTGTGGCGGACTTCATCTGGCTCGCTCAGTGTGTGACCAAGGCCAGGGATTGTAGGGCTTTTGGGGTTTAGAGTTTAGTGTCGTGGGGCTGTTGGGGTTAAGGCTTTTGTACGGTCCTTCTTTCAGTGTCAACGTTTTTGGTTCTCAAAGGGAAGATAGGCTTAAGAAAGTTGATGTTGATCCCCGCATTAATTAGTAGACCTACCGAGGCCCCGTAAGGGAAGGGCTTCTGTGAATCAGGCTTACATCAAGAGTGACAAGCTTCATCATGACAGTATGATCAAGAAGAGCAGCCGCAAGAAAAGGTTTGTAAGGGAATTCAATCGCACCGCCAGAGTTGCGAGAGTAGTCTTCACCACAGACAGGACCAGAAAACAGCTAGAAGACCATAGGAAAGGTAAGTAATAGAAAATAGCACAGCAAGGTTGTAAGTAAGTACAGGATGGATGGCACAAGTCCTAGTTACAGTAGAACGGACACAAGGGTACGCAGATACTTTAAGATTCCGAACTTAGCAGTATACATTCAAAATCTGGAGTGTCCCTTAGCAACCAGATTTGGCGTTGGAGCTGCCCGACAGGTGTATTGGAATTTGCGCCTCAACAACTCGCACTCTCACGAGGCAGTTGGGAGCATGCCGCAGTCAGGCAGTGCAGGTCTAGGCGTTTAGTCCGGGATTGCGGTTTGGAGAGGGAGCGGTTTCGAATTTCGACATCAGGTTAGTTTCTCGCAGGCGGAATTGTCAGAAGTTCTTTGGAAACCTGCAAGCCTTCAACCCGAAACCCTAACTATATATAGCTTTTGTGACTAGAACCCAGAATCAGCCGGTTTTCCGTTCCTCAGGCAGCTCTGGCGAAAGCAGACGCTTGGTACCTGCGCCGCTCAGCTGTGCAGCCTTGCCCCACCTCACCCGCGACTGAAACTCGAGATGCAGATGGTTATAATCATGCTGCAATTTTAACCCTTAGTTGAATTTTTCGGACCCTAGATTGAAACTGCAGCCGGTGTGCAAAGTGCAATCTCCCGCGGAGCACTAAACCCCCAAACCCTAAACCGTACAACCCTAAACCCTAAGCCCTAAAGAATCCTGAGCTGGCATTCGGAGTCTCTTGGGTGGTCGGTGGTGTGATTCGCGAAGACTCCAGTCACCAACCCGTAAACCTGCTGTTATTATTATCATCACTATTATTTATTTTTACTTTTATTCCTAGTATTGTCATGGTTATTACTATTATCATGGCTATTGTCAGGTCTCTACTAGTGTTCTAAGATACAACCAGCATCATACATGGGTGGTTGTTAAAATTAGGGTCCCTTTTTGGGTCCTTAGTATAGTACGGCACCTAATATTTAGGGTACCCAGAAAGGGACCATAATTTTGACAACCGGCATCATACATCTTGCAGCCCGGAGCTCCTTGAGCCCACTTTGGCTACTGAGCCTTTCCTTACCTACAATAAAGGCCTTCACAATGGGGTTTTGGGCCCATTTATGGTATAACCATAGTAAGAACCATAAGGAACAAAAATGGTAATCATTTCGGCCCCTATATCAGGCCCTGTGGCCCAGTGGGCTAACGCCCACCCGGCCTGGCAGCGCCATTCCGGCGTCCCTCGGCAGGATTTCGGGTTCAGGGATTGGGATTCCAAGGAGAACGGTATATGGGAGTTTCCGAAAATAGGGCTACCTTATTTAGGGGTCCTTATAATAGGGATCTATATTAGCGTCCCCTATTTTCGGAAACCCCCAAAGGTGGTGGATGAAAGTGGGGTTTTCGCTAGCCTCACGCATTCCCTCCTTTGCGACACAGCTGGAACTCTTAGGCCAACTTTGTGACAGTCTATGCGATGGACCTTGGGAGACAGGACCGCCGACTCCAAGCCTTGTCCCTAAACCCTAAACCCTAAACCCTAAACCCCGTATGCTTCCCACCCTGCAGCCCGCTGGTGCACAGGACTTTCCCGTCGCCCTGGCCGAGACGAGGACCTCGGCCGGATCTTCTCAAGGTTAAGGCTTTCCCCTTTGAAATCCGAATTCTTTGGCTCATGGTCCTGTGTTATGACTGTAAAGCAAGGAAGGTCCCTGCTTAGGGACGTTGAGACACGTAGTGGGGATGACTAGCTTCGCCCGAGAGTGGCCATGCAGCTTGACTTTTCTGAAAACCGTGAGGTGTAGACATTGCTGTCAAGATCCATGATATCGCGGCTTGCGATTGTTCTTGATGGTCCTAAGCTCTGCGATGTTTCTTTTTTCTCCTTTGTAGTCCTCGCCGCTAGGATTTGAGCCCTAAGCCCTGCACCCTTGAAAACCGAGACGAGTTAGAAGGAATTGGAGTGTCGGCACACTGACCGGCGAAGCGGACTGGCTGCAGAAGGCCTTGTCTATGTCAGGGTTTAGCGTTGAGGTGATGGTAGGTCTTCGGTTGTTTTCTGATACCGCAGTCGTGTCTGTCTGCCAGTATCAGTCGTATCATACCAGTTATGAACCTTGCAAAACGGGCCATTTCTTATTGCATGTACTCCGACGAACCGTGCAGGCGAACTTGTGGGAGACTCGGCTGCAAGCCATGACAGTCGGGAGTTGATCCTCTACTTAGAAGGACCCCCAGAACTGTGAACGGGACTAGTAGGATTCTGACCGCCGAAAAGGAAGCTCCCCTTTTTCGATTCATGGTCTTCCTGAGCGATAGAGGACTCTGACTTCGGCGCGTCGTCGCCTCCTCGCTCTTCAGCATGTTGCGCTCTTTTAACCACGTGCTACGGTGGGTGTGCTGACTACTGTTTCGTGAGTTTGATTCACTGGCAGGATCCTCATTGTGAGGTCTCAAACCCTAAACCCTAAGCCTTAATTAAACCCGAAACTCTAGACCCTAAGCCCTAACCCCTAAACCCTAAAGTCCGATGCTTGCAGCCTCCTACGCTCTGCTGAGGCGCTTCCAGAAGCTGCTGCACCGGATCGCTGTGCCGAGGTGCTGCGCGCATTTCTCAAGCTCTTAAGGCTTGAGGAACCCGTGTTCAGAGTCAGCGCTGGCCCGCACAACCCTTTGCGATGCAAAAATTTTAATATAGAGTATACTCATTGTTATTCCTCTTCTCACTGTTGTTATCGTTATTGTGGCTACAATTGTATTAATACTATGTAGTTGTACAACCAATTACACGCGTTGCTGGTGTTCGCCAGAGGCACAACTAAAGTCCATGGCCTGGGAAGGAGACCCAATCAACAGCAGAGGGCCGAATCTTCTACCCGCCACTGGCACTGCAAGTATCTGTTCCTTGGATTTGGGGCATCAGGCTTTGAAGGCTAGATTCTGGGCCTAGGGCCTAGGGCCCTAGGGGTCAGGTCGGTTGCCTCGAGTTCAACGGTTGTGGACGGAAGGAAGGTGATGCTTCAGGCGCCAAGTGCTAGGCTGGAAGCGGATCGAGGCCTAGAGCTAAGTAGTTTAGGTTGGACGGAGCAGGGACTGCTTGTGAGGCTGCGCTTGATAGGCCACTAACAGCTGCACACAGTGGCTCACCGCGCGAGCTACACCGGGAATTCTGCCTGCTGTGGTGACGCAATGTCCGCAACAGTTCTCACCCGATGACGCATCGTAGGTGACAATCCTTGAGTTACAGGACTGCCGGACTTGTAGCGATTTCCGATGTGTCCGCTACTGCGACTAAAGCTCAGTACTCTGTGGGGAGGGCATGGCTACATGTGACCATGCGATCATTGTTGTTATTGTTGCTATCATATTGCTATTACGACGACTATTTTAATTACAAGTATTACTAAATCCACTCCCACAACTATCAATACATAGCTACGCTGGGATGTATGTGCCTGAGCCCCGTGAACCGACGCGCAAAGGCAAGACTTCGTCATCAGCATCCCGAGCCGCTTCATCTCCACTCGAGGCTGGGGCTGGCCCATGGCCCTTAAGCGGCTCCTCTAAGGGTTTGTTTAAGTTTAAGGGTTCCCATACGGAAAAAATGGAGGGTTTAAGCTTCGACACCACAAGCCAAGGTATCGAAACTATGAGTGTATTCTTTCGTGATAAAACGCTCAGGGGCCCAACGTTTCACGGTTTCCTCACGCTTCAGCTCTCAGGGTTTACGTTTGAAGACCGCTAGAAGAAGAGAGCGAGATAGGGAGGGAGAATGAGAATGAGACTCAGAGGGAGAGTGAGAGTGTAACGAGCTTCGATGCAGATGTCCTCTCTCGCGCACGAGCCGCCACCCGGACTCGCCTGGCCTTCTTTGCCGGCAGCCTGAACAGCTGTGCTCGGCGCTGGCTGTGCCTTTGCGTGCACTTGCAGAGGAAGCTACATTCAAACACGTGACACTTCGCATCGAGTTCGCCAATTTAAAAACAGAGGGTAGAAATGTGTGGCAATGCAACAAGAGTTGTAAGGGTCTGGAGTTGTAATCTCGACTTTGAAGGGTCTGACTATCGGCACCTTTAGGGGGTGCAAGGCTTGACAGGGCCCGACGACGACCTGAAACCCGATGCCATTGAAATGCCCATGCCTGCAGCCAAGAGCCCAAATGCGCTTGTGCATCAGCAGAAGCAAGGCACTCACTGTATGGCAACATGGATCCAGCAGAGGTCTGGGTGCAGAGTTCCGTTCCCTAGCTGCAAGGAGCCAGACATCGACAATTGCAAGCTACACAAGATGTACCCTAAACCCTAAACCCTAAACCCTAAACCCTAAACCCTATCTCCTGTTCCACCAAGATGCTCAGCGCACACCCCATGAGCTCCGAGGCGCTAAAGTGCCCCAAGACCTGATCCCATGAGGTTGTGGAGTCCGAGGAGGAGTATCAAGATGCCATGCTTTCGAGCATCTTGCTTGAGTTGCTTGCGGCTAGTGACTCACATGCCTGCTGGTTGGATAGTTCCTTGCTGAAACGACAGAGAGAGTCCGAGCACTTGGAGGTTGTCTCCAGTCAGACCCGTGTCGAATCTCTGGTATACTTGTGTAACCTAACGTTCATGGCGAGATGCTTCGGGACCGGTTGGTGCTGCATCTTTCAGACTATGGTGCCCAAGCCCTTATATCCGTAACCCCACGCCCTTCAAGGTAAGTTCTGCCTGGTTTTGCGGGGCAGCTCCCACACCAACAACGTACGCCTTGTGGACGTCATGGCCCATGGTTGTGTGCCTGTGCCCAAGCCGCAGATGGGAGGAGAAGAGCCAAACCAAACTGTCTGGAAGAGTCGGCTTTGCTCCCAAGTGATAGGACTAAGCTGAGATCCCGCGCCGGGAGGACATTCCATGGCTTCGGCTTGGCAAATCAGGGTAGGCTCTACTTACTCTGCTTCTGGGCCCACTGAAAACCGAAAGACCTGAACTTTTCCAGCAAATAAACGCTAAACCCTAAACCCTGAACTCTGGCATCCCGGAACCGAAGTCAATGTTTTGAAGAGCCAATGTTTGGAAGCCCCCGAAAAATCTCAGAAGCGAAGAGTTTAACAACTGATAATGAAAAATGGAGTCATGTTTAATATCAGGAACTATTATAGTTAACAACAGCAGTAATCATTTAATAATGTTACATATGGTAATACCAATGGCAACATGTCGTCTTGCTAGCGACCGATCTTCTCAGGTGATCGTGTCTGACGACTTCCACCCGCCACTGGTGCCTGGACTGAAGGGGTCTCAAGCTCCCAAGCAGACATCTCTTGTTGGTTAGGGACTGCTGTAGGATGTGAGATGTTGTTCCACATTGTGATATCTTCGTCTTCTTGTTGTTGTAACGTGTTGCAGACTGGTATGACTGTCAGACATTGACGTGCGTTCTAAAGCCGCGCTGCCCTGACCCGTGTACTGATGTCACAAGTCAATGGACCTGCCTGGCTTAAGGAAAGCCATATTCCTTGGCGCGATGTCGCAGCTCGGCGCCACTTACAATGTACCGGCACTTTCGTTGCGGCATCCAGCTCGCATGAACAGTTCTGCAGGATTAGTTAGCCAGCAGTAGCGAGCTCTGCATCTTGGTTGCCTGTTCGGATACCCCGCGTTTCTGGTCTTGATTCTCTCCGTGTTCTGTTGAGGCGCTTTTTTTCCGTACCGCGGACTTGCCACGTCTGATCGCGCACTTGCGTGAGGCAACTGGGCTCAAAACTCGGAGGGTGACACACAGATTTCAGGCACGGGAGGTAGTATAGTTGTACAGGCCGTGCGAAACAATGTACTGCTACTTTATGTAGAGTTTGTTTAGACTCCTATACGTACTATGAGACGACCCTCGCAGCCAGGTCGATGATGTTGCTCTGCGCGAGAATCTGCATCTTCGACTCCATGGACGTTGCAAGTCCTATCCCGAAACGATTTCATCCCAGCCTGACTTGGGCGGTGTTCTAAACGATGTCCCTTTAAACCAAAGGAAAAGAACTTGCGATTGCATCAGACATTTCAACGGCAACTCCTTCATGTAAGAGTATATGTATGTATGTATATATATATATATATGTATATATATATATATATGTATATATATATATATATATATTAATATATCTACATATATATATATATATATATATATATACACATACATACATATACACACATACAGGGACTATGACGGGATATCATGGCAAGGTTCTCAGGGACCATAGAAAAAGACACTCTGACTTAACTATTAACTCTCTCTTTTTCGGATGAGCTCTCCTTGCTGGATCGGTACCGAGGTTGGAAGGCGAGAGCCCAGCGGCACAGGCCCGACATCTTTTTGGGGTGTATATGGGGGCTGTCAACATTAGGGTCCCTTTTCGGGTACCCAAAATATTAGGTGCCGTACTATACTAGGGGCCCAAAAAAAGGGAGCATCATTTTGACAACCACCCATATGCGTCTGCATGTGTTTCGGTAGCCCTATAGAAGTCTTGACCGGTTGGTACCACAACTACTGTTTATTGTCATCATCAGCAATGTCCCTAAACCCTAAATGTTTCCATTATTGGAGATGTTTAGCATCCCACCGTCACCAGGCACTGGACTTCGTGGTCCAGGAGCTTCGCTTGCTACGGATGTAGGGCTGAGGAAGTCTCTGTCTATTTCAGGTCGGAAGGTCTCAGAGTCATCGGCCTTGTTCTGGCATAGTTGTTTGTCGTGCTTGCATATTCATGATCCAAGTTTAGGGCAGCTGTTGGTGCTCCCTGCTTCGATAACGCAGTGGTGCAAAGTGCGCCGAGTGCAGGATTACTGGGGAGACATCTTCCAGGTGCTTGCCAGCAAGCTGGAGACTTAGCTTTTAGGGTTTAGAGTTTAGGGGTTTAGGGTTTAGGGGTTTACGGGTTTAGGGTTTAGGGTCTGAGGTTCAAGGCGTACCTGCTTCCCAGGTTTCGTTTTCTGTTGGGACGGGGACGCGACCGCAGCCTGGGACGAAAGACCTGAAAGCCGACGGTCCGAGCTTCCGTAGCGAAAGGGGAGTTTCCGAACATTAGGGATACCTTATTTTGGGCTTGAAAAAGACTCGGAAACTTGGGTCACTCTCTCTCCGGGGCTCTGGGAATCTTTAAGGGAACCCCTGAAAGGAGCCCCTAAAGGAACCCGTAAGGCCCTGAAGCCCAGGAGCAGTCACTCCAGGCCCCCAGCACCAGGACCAGCGAGCTCGAGATGCTTCGCAAGGCAGGGTTTTCCATGATTTCTGTGTCATGCGGGCTTCATGATTCTATTCTGCTTATTGAGCGCACTGCATTACTTCGGGTTCTTTCATTACCGCAGATGTTTCGGTGTTGTGAGACGCAACGTTCCCGCTTCTTGAATCCGACCGCCAGAGCCCCGAGCCGCGCTAGCTCCTGCTGAGACCGCCCTGAATCTCTACACAGCCTTCCTGGAGTTGAACGACTGCCCGCTGGAGTGGGCACGCCCAGACCAAGATCAGTTCGTGAACATACATTATCGCCCTCACCCTAAAACCTTAAAGCCCAGGCCCTAGTGAGCCTTACATCCTCAAAGCTCCAAATTCCTCAAGACCCTGAAAAACGATCGGTAGACCCTCAACAACGATGAGGTCTCAACCCGTCTGTACAGAGTTGCCAGCGAGCATGACTCATCGAGTGATTCGGGTAATTGTTGTTGCTTCGAGTCTGGCTTGCAGAAGTGATTTCGAGGTTTCAGAAACTAAGAGACCCCCAAAAGGCTAAACCCTAAAGCCTGAACCCTAAACCCTCATCCCATTACCCGAATGGCAGGAGGACGTTCAACACCCCTCAAGAGGGAGCCTCAACTGAAACCAAAACCCTGAACCCTAAGCCCTGCGGCCCCCTGAACCTGCGGGCTTCAGGGGTTTGGGGTCTTTAGAGTGCAGGACTGAGAATATGTAGTAATGATGCACCCTTGTATAAGTATACTGTAATGCCCTCCCCCTGAGGGAGCTCCGACAGAACACTCGGTTCAAAGGGTGGGGGCCCGATTTTGAAGCCGCTAAGACTGGGAGCTCTACTGGAGTTCTTACCAAGATCAATACACGATGGGTAGAGCACATTTCGTTCTAAGGCAGTGGCAGGGCTTGTGCTGGGACCCCAACCGCAATCTCGTCAGCAGACAGGTTTGTAGAATGCAGAGGCTCGAAACCTCGAAAGGCCAAAGCATGAAATTCAAATTGGGAACGCCTTCGAAGGATCTGCCTTGAGGAGAGTTTCGTCAGCAACGATATCTTCGGCTGCAGCGGAGTGGAGCCCTGTCTTTCAAGATCTCAGAGTCACAGCTCAAGATTCAGGTTGCCAGATGTCAGTTCTTGTTGGGCTTGGAATTGAGTGGAGCTTAAAGCCAGAGTTTTGACAGCCCGCATGCCCACCCGGCTCTCTTGCCCTTAGCCACTGCCTGTTGCCACGCCGAACCGCCACCGCCCTCGCGAAGATCAGAAGGAAACCATCAAACAAAAGCTCATCAAGCACCGGGTAAGCTTCATCTGTACGTCTTATGTTCTGGCAAGTTTGAAGGCTGAGTCGCGTTGCACTGGTGTCTGCGTACGGAGTGGAACAAGACACCATCCATCCAGCCATCCATCAATCAATCATGATCATCATCCTCATCGCCATCATCAACCCTCATTACCATCTGCATCATGCATCATCAATCGTCATCGTCATCGTCGTCGTCGTCATCATCATCATCATCGTCATCATCTCCATCTCCATCTTCGTCTTCTTCTTCGTCTTCATCTTTGTCGTCATCGTCATCGTCATCGTCATCGTCATCGTCATCGTCATCGTCATCGTCATCGTCATCGTCATCGTCATCGTCATCGTCATCGTCATCGTCATCGTCATCGTCATCGTCATCGTCATCGTCATCGTCATCATCTTCGTCTTCATCAGCAGCAGCATCAACAACATGATCACGAAGCTTAACATTAGTGTCCATGTTAACTGCACTGTCAGCACCACCGCCAGCAGGTGCCAGACTAAATTCGAAAAGACTCACTGGTCATCGCATTGCATGAGGGAGTAGGGTGTAGGGTTTTTGGGGTTTATGGGGCTTATAGGGTTTACAGGATTTATAGGTAGTATAGGGTTTATAGCATTTAGGGTTTCAGGGTTTTAGTGTTTCAGGGCTTTGGGGTTTTAAGTTTTAGGATCTTGAGGCTTTTGGGGGTTTAGGCGCTGGGCCGAACCGAGGAGAATCTCTGGCCCGCCCTGGCGGCGCTCCGGAGCCGTTCCGCGCGCCGTGGTGAAGGCGGGACTTCTCGGGGTTCGAGGGCGTTAACTGGAAAGTAGCAGCGACCAGCAGTGTATCTCTCATAGGAGGCCAAAAGGGGTTTTAGCCAATGGGGGTTTAGTAGGGATTAGTGTTCCCATAATAGGGTTCATATGAAGGAATCCCTACCCAAGAATCTTAAACCCCCCTTTTGGCCTCCCATCAAACTCTGATGACGTATGTCTTACTTCTACAGTTTCAATCGTGTAAAGGGCCGACTTCTTGACTTAACTTGGCACCTGGGGGTTTGACCCTAAACCCTAAACCGTTTGGTTCAAGGCAAAGCGCAGCTGGTCCTGGAGGTGATGCAGGAAATCGAGGATTGCTCGGGCCGGGGTTCTCGGATCCATGAGAGGAGAGCTGCGATCGACCGAAGGTTTGTACCGAGGTTAGCATTAGCATTTCGAATCGGGTACTGTAGGGGCCTTGATAATTAGAATAAGGCTTTGGGATATATATTATCTTACAATCATAATAATAAACCCCCGAAGCCCTATTCTAATTATTGAGGCCCCTACATGATACGTACGGTGCCAGCCTAAGTCACATTTCAGAAGGCCGGGGCAAGAGAAGATCGCTCGAGGGGCTCCCAGGATCTCTAGAGGCTCGAAGCAGCGCCTCGCACGTTCGACTTCAAGATGTGGGTTTCCGAAAGTTGGGGGTACCCTGTTTGGGGGTCCTTACAATCAGGATCCTACTATTCAGGGTATTATAATATCAGAGTCCCCCTGTTTTCGGAAACTCCCAGATCGTGTAATTCACGCATTGAGGCTTTCCAGGTTTCTGCCACCTAGGCAGCTTAAAACGAATCGAGCACCGAAACAACTCTAAACCCTTAAACCCCTAAACCCCTAAACCCTCAAACCCTCAAACCCTGAAGCCCTAAACCCTAAACCCCAAACCCTTGTGAGGACTCCTGCCCAGATCCGCTGGCTCTGCAGGCGCCGAGGGTTTCAGAGCTACGGATTTGAACTGCAGGGCTTCGCGGCTCAGGATGCGGACTTTCGGGATAACATGTCGCAAGCACGAATGTCTTGGCTACGCCAGTGGTAGTGCTACCGTGTCAGCATATGTCTGTGGGGCCACAATGATGTACATCGCAATTTTGGTCAGAAACATTCCACTTGCAGGCGAACTCAGAGCAGATTTCACAGTCACAGCTTTCGCAGTATCCATAATGCTCGGAAGCCACGCTAGACAACAACGGCTTAGTAGTAGCCAGCACGTGGCAAGCAGTGGAAGCTTCGTGAGAACTAAAAAGATTTCCATGGTATCAGAAGAATCAAGTTGGAATCCAGGCCACCAAGGAAATTGGCATCCAAAGCGAATGACCCCTGCATGCTGTCTCAAAGCCTTTCTACTGTCGTGCTACTCGCCATGCTATTACCCTGCATGGCATGCGCAGCACTCGCAATACTCGCAATGCTACAACCCATAATAAGAATGCTAGACTCCTTGTTGTGTGTAAAGGTTGATCTCTATTCCCTAAGCATCAAACCCCGATCCGAATGGGAGTCAAGCAGTTGTTTCACGGCACCGGTTTTCACGATTGCTGTGGCGAAACGGCTTCAAGGAGATGTGTGTATGACAGCATACGGTTCTCGAGTCGTGCTTGAAGCACGATGGCAGGACTCACCGACGACGGACTGAGCCCTGAGTGTGCAAGCAACAGCAAAGACATGCGGCCACCTCCGAACCACACACATGCAGAACGCGAGCCGCCAGAGACGGCAGACGGGGCGAGGTACCCTCACTCCCAAATTGCCAGCATCGTCTCCAAGTTCCTCCAGTTTCCTCCTATCTGACACCATGAAGCCGACCGAACGATTGAAGTCCACAGCCCCAGAAAAACCAGAGCTCTACGGCCTGGAGTGCCTTGTAGGCTGACCTTAAGTCTCCCCTGCCAGGGGGTCACCTCCGACTGGCGCCTGGGCAGCAACGGCCGGCAAAAGGCTTTGAGCTTTGCTGGCCAGTTCCTGTTCTGACAGTTCTTGAAGTTTGGGTTTTACAGTTTTACGCCAGTTTTGGGCTTGGGGTTTAGGGTTCTGGGCTTGGGGTTGAAGGGCTCGGAGCATCCAGACCATGGGGTTTTTTAGAATTCCGGCTGAGGCTTTCGGGGGGTTTGGGGCAGTATAAGGGTACTGCAAAAGGACCAGTACTACGGCTAAAGTATGGGAAGTATGGTATATTCCGTACTATGTGTAATGCAGGGTTTACATCATGAATCAACGTATCAGGGTACTGTATGGGTTCTTTCACTACGGAAGGGCTCAAGGGCCAGGGCTCTGCGAAGCAGCAAGCCATAGCTACTAACACCTCCCATGTGTGTGTGTGTGTGTGTGTATGTAGGTGGGTCGTTAGGATGTTTAGATAGATAGATAGCTAGATAGTTACACGCCTCACACATAGTTCCGCAACCTCAACTGCCAGGCATTGGTAGCCAAAGGCGACACCTCAAGCCCATTCGATCCCGTACCCCTCATCTTGCAAGCTTCAGTAGCTGTTTGGATTCGCAAGCTGAAAGCATGTCCAAACTCAAATCTCGTACAGCCGCTAGAAGTAGGAAGCGCAAAACCACAAAAATGACCCCGCACCACTTCAACCTCCAAGCTCCTGCAATCCCTAGACCCTAAATCCGAGCGAAATCCTAACCTTAAATCCTAACCTGAATCCTGACCCTAAATCCTAGCCCTAAATCCCAAATCCACCCCTAATGCCAAGGATTCGATTGCAGGGCAGCTTGGACCCAAGCTCCGCGCATGCCATGGCCGATCCCAATCTCCTGGAAAAATCCTGTGCAAACTCAGGCCTTTCGGGTTGAGTTTAGGGTTTGAGGGTGTGAGGTTTTAGGATGTAGGGTTTTAGGGCTTTGGGATGTTAGGGTTTTTGGGGTTCTAGGGTTTTGTTTGGGCCGTAATTAAGAACAGCCCCGTGGCTTGACCCCACATGACCGTCGCCCACGACCAGTATTTCAGCTTGGAGACATTTCGTGGGTCCAGGCAAGTCAGGGGAGTTTTGTCCGTTCCTGGATGTCAAGGTGCATAAAGTTTAGTTTTCAATGCCTTGCTGTTTTGGAGGTTTGTGGAGGTCTCCATTCCTAGGTTCAGTACTTCAGGTATGAAGGCCTCGGTTCTCCCCGCCCCGGTGTTGGGCCAGCCACTCGCGCCTCGGGTCTTTTGCAAATTGAAAGTCTGTTTCTGCAGTGGAAGCCCATGTACCTGCAGTTCCCTAAACCCTAAACCCTAAACCCTAAACCCTAAACCCTAAACCCTAAACCCTAGACTGGCTCCAGGTTGCTTTCTGCTGCTCCTTCGGGGTGCGGCTGCGTCCAAGCGAAGTTTGCTGTCGGCGGAGCCACTGCTGACGGAGCCGCGGGTTTCGGGTTTGTAGGGCTCAGAAGTCATATCCGGGCCTATCTAAGTGCCGATACTATCTTGGGGGTTCCTTTTTGTAATTATTTTGGGGGTTCCTTTTTGTAATTATTTTGGGGGTTCCTGTTTGTAATTATGGTATAATGGGCCCCAAAACCCTATTCTAATGATTAAGGCCCCTATAGTACATCGTGCGGCAAACGGCCGGTTCCGGGCTCCAGCCTTGACGTAGGAGGTCCTACCGTGTTTGGCATGCATTCAAAGGCCTTTTTTCAAACACATTCCTAAATCTAAAACCCCAACCTTATGCTCTGAACCCTGAACCCTCAAAATCCTAAAGCCCCATCTATCTGTACACATATGTGTGTATACATATTATATATATATATATATATGTATACATCTATGGTATTTGTATTTCAAGCCCTAAGCATAAAACCCCAGCCAACATGGGTGAGACCCAAAAAAGGAGCGATTGGTGCGCTTCCTACTCTTCGAGTTTCGACTCCTTCCTGCAAGAAGCAGTTTAGGGTTTAGGGTTTCGTTAGGGTTTAGGGGTTTAGGGTTTGGGGCTTGGGGTTTAGGGCTTAGGGTGTGGGGTTGAGGGCTTGGGGGTTAGAGTTTTTGGTTGAGGGTTTAGGGGTTAGAGTTTAGGGTTCGGGGTTTAGGGTCTAGGGGTTGCTTGAAGGGTTTTGGGCAGCTGTTCCTTCTTTTTTTTGTGTTTGCGCAGGCGGTTCTATGGAGCTTGTTTATTGTTAGATGGGCTTTTTCATAGGGTTTAGGGTTGTGCGGGCTTTTCCATGAGGCTCATAGGGTTTCCCAAAGGGTTTTTCCACATGGACTTCGGGTGTTCAGGGATCCTTGCAACCAGGATCCCATTATTGTGGGGTCTATGTTACGATTCTTCTGACTTCCCCGTTATGTGAACAGAGCCCCGGAGCCCCAAACGTACGTGCTCTCGGGCTCAGGGTCGGCTGAGCCGGTTCAGAAGGTCGTGGACATTTGTAGTGCAGGAAGGATGGGAATCGGACGCATTCGCGGTCGGAGGTGGAAGAACGACCATCACACCCAAGACTTAGTGGCTAGCGTGCTCTAAACCTTCTAGCCACCCCAACTGATTCCTGAACCCTCGATCTTCGAGATGCGCAATGCCCAAGCCCTGAACCCCAGGATCCCCGAGCCATTTACTGTCCAGAAAATAGGCCGAAAATCTAAACCCTAAACTCTAGGCCCCCTCTGTCACCCGCGACGCCCCAGATGACAAGCAATGGGGCAGCTTGACAGTCTACCATGCAGGCCACTTTTTGCAGCTCGGGCCATGAACAAGCTGTGGAGTTTGGAGTTTAGAGCTAAGAGGGGGTCTAACTAAATCATAATAGTATGCCGCTGTAGTTGTTGTAGACTCATATTCGAGCATACCCCAAGCCCTATTCCAGTTCAAAGACCCGTACCTCAAGGGTTCCTGGAAAGAGCTTGATTTAGAGTTGGTGTTAAAGTGGCCCCTTTCGGGTTGAACGGTTCTCGAGGCTTTATAGTGATCGCTTTGAGGGTGTTGGGCACAGGAACTAGCTAGGGCTGTGAGGGCGTGGATGGGGTTAAACTTTCAAGTTTGCATTTGGTAGTGCTGGACCGTGCCACGTAGTAGCTTTATCAATAGGAGCAAGCTCCACCATGCTCGCCACGAGACCCTTAAACTGTAAACCTCTAAACCACTCAACCATACAAGGCCCTACATCATAAGCCCCTGAGCCTATCAACCCGAAACCCGTCAACCCCCCAAAAACCCTCTGAACCCTGAATCCCCCAACCCGAAGAAACCTCTACACCCTAAACCCCTAAAACCCGAGACCTGGAACTTAATCCCAAACCACATGTATACTACTAACAATACTAGTAGTAATAATCATGATAGTTATAATAGTGACAAGAGTAAGAGTAGTAGTAATAATCATAAGAATAGTAATAGTAATTAAGCCGAGGCTGAGCCTCGGATACGCCTGCTTCCTCGTCGCTCGATCCGCTCCTCGACCGATTTCGGGTTTCGGGTTCAGAGCTTCGGGTTTAGGGTTTCGGGTTTAAGGTTTGAAGGTTTTGAGGTTTTTGGGGCTTTGGGCGGTGAAGGTAGGCGGAGGGGCATGAGCCCCAAATTCAAACAGAACTGCTGCATCGTTTCAGAAACTTGCCCGTCGGGGTCCCCATTAAACTTAGGGGCCGTGAGCCTAAATCCTAAACCCTACACCCCGAAACCCCTAAACCCCTCAACCCTAAACCCTAACCTGCCCGTATATCATTCACGGGACCTGTCCTCGGCTCTTGCCCAGGACTTGTTCCTCTTCTCTGGTGGGCTCTGGGACGAAGCGTGCCTCGGCTCATGCAGCTTGAAGCACGCGTAACATAGAAGCATGCATAACTTGTCATACTTGTCCCACTTATCCCTTATTATATTCCAGGTGAAACTTGGCTATGATATAACCCCCCAAAACTCTGAGGTCCCTATACTCGCTAGTGGGCTCCATCGATGTAGAGGTGCGCGGACTAAACTCCACATTCCAAAGCCCTGAAATTCCTAATTCCTAAATCCTTCAACACCAGGGTCCCTCAAACCCCAGAGTCCCTCAAACCTCAGAGTCCCTAAAACTCTAGAGTCCCTAGAGAGTCCCGAGCTACAAACCGCCAACCCCTCAAAGGAAAAACGTGCTGAAGCAAGTCTTACACCTTAGTGAAGGTATGCCCTAAACCCTGAACCCTCAACCCTAAACCCTAGACGCAGAAGGTATGCTTTGAATGCTCACGTCTACGTGCTCTGCGGTCAGCTTGAAGACGAAGAGCTGGGCCTACTGCTCCAGGCATTTTGAGCCTCGGGGATTTCGCTTTCGGCTTTCGGGCTCATGGGCTTTAGGGTTTTGAAACTTGGTTGAGGGGTTTGTGTTTGTATAGTTTAGGGTTTCTTGGGCCTGGGCTTGTTCCCGTGCTTTCTGCACCCGTTTGAGTGCTGGTTGTGCTTGCAGCTTGAAGTTTCGACCTGGAGAGATCAGAGTGGCTGCAGGTTCATGGCTTGGAACCGAGCCGCAGCAGAAATGTGCTGAGAGATTTTCGGACCCTCTACGGATATGGCTGAGAATCGCGGGAAAAAGAGCTGCTTCAGATAACCAAACCACAGAAGCCCTCGGCACTTTATGCTGCGCCAGAGCAAGGCAATCTCATAATCATGCGAGCTGCCAAGCGATTTCGACGGTCATGCGCCCGTTCAGATAGATGCTGCAGGGCGGGCACCAAGGCCTGTTCTCCATCGGGAACCTGCGATGTGACAAGCTTCGTTTGGAGACGAACCCAAGTCGGCGAAACAGCCACATCTGGCCAAAATGAAAGCAACTTCTGCTCAAACTTTCGTGTATTTGGAAAGACCAGACAGTGGCAGGTAGTGGCAGTGACGTGCTGCTCCCGCGATCGGTAGACACAACCTACAGCTCTGAGGCTTAAAGCAACACCTTGAGCAAACGCCGATGACGAGATCTCGAGCCCTGATGGCTTAATGCTTCGTCCCCGCCGTCGTCGTCGGCCACCGTCGTCGTCATTGTCGTTGTATGCCAAGGTCGTTATTTTGTTGTCGGTGTTGGCAGTACATTTCTGAATCTACTTTCTGACTATGCAGTTCTCAGCTTTGCTGTGAAACAGCTGCTACCCGCCCAACGGAGCAAAGGTTAGTTTCTGGCGTTGCGAAGTGCGCAGCCATGGCCCAAGTGTGCGTTTGATTTCAGGTTGAAAGGAAAGGGTAGTCTTGTGTTCAAGTCCCTCCCTTAACCTCACGCACCCTAAACACACAGACCCTGTTCCACTCTCAAGACCAAAATGACCCAAACTGAGGCTGCCTGAAGAAAGGCATCCCAAACCGCGCAGGTCTGCTTGCAATCTGGAGGGTTTCTGGTTTGGTGTCCAGGTTTGTTCGCGCTGTTCTAGTACACCCAAAATCCCTTTGCAACTTCAGATGCGAATCCTAGACTGTCGCCTACACCCTGAACTCTCAGCCACGCCACCCTCGCCACCCTCAAATCTGAGTCGTACGCTTAAGAGCCTTGCATGTGGATGCCCAGGCCCAAAATGCCTGGGACTGCTCTGCCCTCAAAACGCCTCCGGTGTTGCTTTCACTGGGTGCCAACAAAGCTAGGTCTTTGGGGAGAGCCTGTTGATTGCTTGGGGCGGTTTCACTTTGCTCACTCCATTCTCGTTTGCATACTAGGCATATAACGGCACTGATTCCGAAGCCTACGCCCTGCAAGGCGTGGACACGATGAATCAACTCTGGCCACTCAGCTGCACTAAAGTTGCCTGCAGGGGTGAAGCCCTAAAGGGCCTGAACCCTAAACCCTTCAGTACCCAGAGAGCCCAATACCCCTTAATGTAGCTTAAATCCTAATATGAAGCCCTATATAATTTAAGCTTACTATGGTATACTATGGTATACTATGGGACTATAGTATACCATAAGATGCCTAATACACTATAGTATTATAGAACTCGGTGCTGTTTGTGGTTGCAGCTCTTTTGCGGTAGCTCTCGCGTTTGAATTTTCGATGCTCGGAACCCTTTCTTCGAATCTCTGGATGTTTCGATTTTGTGAAGCCCCCTTCAAACCCTAAACCTACGATTCTGATAGTAATAGTCGCAATAGTCGTAATGATCATAAGAAAGGGAATATCCGAAAGAGGAGAAGTGCCAGTAAGGATCGTAATACCAGTGCCCTAAATACACCACTGCATTTCCTTGCAGTAGCCCCAACTCCGATCGCCAGGCAGCACGGAACCGCCGGGCACTTGGCAGCTGAGGGAAGTGGGTTTCCACGCGCCGCATGTCCCTGGGATCTGAGAGTAGCACACAACTGCCCCGAACATGCCTAAACCCTAACACCCCGAGCCCTATACCCTAAACTCTATACCCGAAACCCCAAGCCTTGCACCCGAAACTTTCCTTTGGTTAGTAGGGAATGGAAGAATGGTAGTAATAGTAGTTATAATTCTACCCCATTCCTCCAGTCCCTACTAACCAGAGGCAAAAACCCTAAACCCCACTGGCATCCTTGTGCCCTGGCTGAGGTGGCAGCCGGGACCGAGGCCAGGGTTCGGTGATCTCAAATCAGCATGGGATGGCAGAAGCATGACCGGCTGATGAGCTTGCAGTTTAAGGTTCCGGATCTAGAGTCTTTTCAGTTTAGGGTTATGGGTTTAGAGTCTGCAGGCTTTGGGGTTGAGGGGTTTGGGCTTAGCGTTGAGGGCCTTTTGGGTCCAACTGGCCACTAGTGAACCAGCAATGCCCTGGCTTTGGAGATCCCACGAGGTGGGAATCAGAGACGAGGGATCCCATTTTAGAGGTCCCTTTGGGTCATAGCAGGGGTTTCTATGAGCAATGAGCATGTGAGAGTTTTCAAAATGGGGAACCTAATATAGTACCCTAAATAGTAGGATCCTTATTGCAAGGACCCCCCAAATAAGGTAACCCTAATTTTCGGAAACCCCCACATGGGCCCTACACATCTGCAGGGGCAAGCCTTGACCATGGAGATGATTGTGGATGTCTTGAAATCCTCCGTGACGGAGCACAGACACAAGGACCCTCAGCCATTTCTCAGCAGATTCCTTTTGTTAAAACACTTCTATATCTACATATAAATAAATAAATATATAAATATAAATAGATAAGTATAAATATAAATATAAATATAAAGAAATAAATAAATAAATAAATAAATAAATAAATATATATATATATATATATATACATATATATATATATATATATATATATATATATTTGTACACACATATTCGCGGATTGCTAGCCGTGACTTATTCGTGTATATATATATATATGTATATACATATACACACATACAGACACCTCGACATTGCGGTTGTCTGGGAGCCAAGGACGGCAAGGCATACTGGGACGAGGCCCGAGGGGGAAGATCCTGAGCGAAGCAGAGGCTATACAATTAATACTTTCCCAACCATAATGTAGCATATTGTAGTAGGTTATAGTATATTATAGTAGATTATCGTATTTTAGACTAGGCTATAGTCTATTGTACTTTACTGTGACGGTGCTACGCCGTTCAGCTGAAGGCGGCATGAACCTTGGTTCCTGAACCATAAACTTGATGTTTGACCCACCTGAATTCCCAAAACCCTACATCACTCTTCAAAGCTCCCTCAAATCTGAACCCCAAACTGACTACCCGGCCTGATTGCGCCACGTGTGGCAGGTCTTCGACCTCATGTTCGACCTGCCGGAACTTCGTCTTCCCAACAAACGGTCGGTGGAGGCCTCTCACTCCAGAAAATGGTAAATATATATACACACATACATACATGTATATATATATATATGCATATATACATCGTTCGTATATATGTACATACATATGTATGTATGTATATATGCATACATACATATATATATATATATATATATATACATGTGTATATAAAAATATAAAGTATTCGGTGTTAGTGTTCAAATTTGTTCTATGATTTGTGCCATTTTATATCTTAGATATAGTATACAGTAGGTTATCTTGGATAACGTAAACTACTATTGCGTGTATTATTTATTGGTATAGGTCCATGAATGTATATCACTTTTGGGGTTTATGTAAGGCTCTAGGCTTTGCGGAAGGAATACAGTTTTGCTGGCACCCCGATCTTTATGGTAGCCAAGAGCTCAACCTAACAGGCTTGGGTTTGTGGTTCTTTCTGTTGTGAGCATAGATGAAACCTTGCTTGAAGTTGACGCCATGTGCCTGTCAGACGCTGCTCAACACGTTCAAGCACGTGCAGAAGCCTCTCTCCAAGGGTGAGAAGACCGAGGCGCACACAACTTAATTAGTCGTCTCTGCTTTGGACACATGTTCATCATGTTGAATGCTGTAGAATGCTAAGACATAGCTTTCCTGCAGCCTTCAAACCCAAAAAACTCTAAACGCCTGAACTTAAATCCCGAATGCTAGCCCACTACGCACCATCTCCGAAAGTCTCAGCAACGCAGGGTGCTCGTGACCCAAAGCTTTTGAATCGCAAAGCTGGCAGAGGCTCTTTTCCCGGTGGAGGCGGTCTTGAGACTGCGAAGGACTGCCATTTCACATGGCCGCCAGTAGCTGGAACCGGGAGACTGAGAGCCCACTAGGGTTTAGGGTTTAGGGTTTAGGGCTAAGGGTTTACGGTTTAGGGTTCAGGGCTAGGGATTTAGGGCTTAGGGTTTAGGGGATCCTTTGGTGAACAACTCGGAGGAGGACTGGATGACGCGATGCGTTCAACGTAGGTTTAATCCGCAGACCCATCGGGGGGGGTGTCTCCTGTCGAGAGTTCGCGGCCGCAGGAACACCACGGCGCAGCTGCAGTTCATCAGATTCGTTGCCCGCAGCCGAGATTCAAACTCGCCCGTGTTCTCGCGTCCTATCCTGGTCAAACGATAAACAGGTGCAGAAACAAAAAGCAGGGGGACTGCCTGATCCAGTAGCAGAAGCAGTAGAAGCAGGAGCAGCAGGAGCCGGAGCAGGCGCAGGAGTAGGGATAGGAGTAGCAGTAGCGGTAGTGGTAGTTGTGGAAGTAGACGTAGAAGACGTAGTACTAGAAGAAGTAGTAGTTGCAGAAGTTGTATTCGGAGCAGCAGTGGTAGACTCGATCCTGAGGTGGGTGGCTTGTCTGACATTCACGCGAAGTTAATCAACTTCGCCAATCACAAGCCGCCCTGCTCTCAGCTCTCGTGCTTTTGGTTGGTGCTGGTGGTGGTGATGATGGCGATGGCGATGAGGTTTTGGTAGTCTCATTTTTCGCTCTATTTGTTGGGAGGGCGAGGCTTACAGTACGAACACTACAGCACAACAGAGTCCTTCAGTCTGCAGACGGCTGTGTCTCTTCTCTTGCTCGGCAGGCTGGAGCCTATTCACGGCTTACCTGGAGCCGAGGTTGAGCGGGCATAGGTTTTTAAGCTGGGCTTCAGCTTGCACGATTTCTGAGCGATTTACCGGAGCTTTCAGGTTGTGGAACGATTTGGTGCTATTGGATTGAGGGCTGCTGGTCATGGATCTACTGCCTGTCGCTCATTAGAACTTCAGGTTTCTTGATAAGCGTTCAGGCATTTCGGTGGAGTGGTGGGGAGTGCGAGGATGTGCTGAGATGATGGTTAGATCATTTAGAATGCCCCCGGATCCCGGAGGCTCTTCTAGCCACCTTATTTTGGAGTCCTTATCATAAAGAACCTATACTAATTAGTGTACTTTATTATAATAAGGAACCTATATATAGTAATTAGGGTACTATCTGCTACATGGAAGTCCGTTCCTTATACATCGACAAGCCCTTGAGAGGCTCACGCACAGGCTGCTACACAACAGAAGGAACCTTCTTGTGTCAGCCTCCCTTGACCCTCGGCTTCTATCCCGAACGCCCAAAACCCTGGAATTCAAAGCAGCCTGAAACCTCAAGCCCTGAAGCGCTAAAGCCGTTGTTGCCGAACCCTGAAGCCTTCTAATCCCGAAGCCCCCAGAGCTTACCCCATAGAGAGCTCGTGCAGCACAGGGGCATCCCGGCACTGCGGGGACAGGAAACTGCCGGGTGCTGAGTAAACGGATTTATGGCTTTCGGGCTTCAGGGTGCAGGCTTGGCGGTTTTTGGATGTGGGTTTTTTGTGGGGATTGGAGTCTGATTGAAAGGTCAGGATTCGGAGTTTCGGGTCTGTCCAGAGGTTTAGATTTGGGATCTGGGGTTTTGGGCCTAATCCCCAAAGCTTAAGACCCCAAACCTAAACCGAAGCCCTAAACTCCCTAAGCCTTAAACCCCGAACTCTGAACCCTGAACCTGTTTTCTGGTTGCACGCCCGAGACCCTTGCGGCTGACCAAGGTTGGGCATCACTTCGGCTTCTGGAGGCCTTTTAGGGCTTGGAGCTTAGGGTCAAGGGCCCGGGTTTTTAGGGTTCAGGGTTTGCGGTTTAGGGTCATTCGTCAGTCAGTGTCAGCCATCCGGACTTTAGGGTTCAGGGTTTCGAGGTATATTGCACTGCGGTCATACTGAGGAACCCAAGGAATACTCTTGACATGCATGCAGAGTCCTTCGAGTCTCCATGCAGTGTTGTTATTGCACATTGGGCATAGTTGTGAATTTTTCGGGCGCCCGCTGAAATTGGGGTGGGGGGGTGGGGGTGCGCGCGGGGGGTGGGGGGGTGGGGGGGGGGGGGGGGGGGGGGGGGGGGGGGGTGGTTTTGCTGCTCGTCGCGTTTCTAGGTATTGGCATCGCTGCAGGGTCTGCTATTGGTGCGGTGGACTGTTGTTCTAGGTACAGTGATGACAATGACTTTGGTGTTGGCCATTGCTGTTCCCGTTAATTATCGTTCTAGTACTTTGAGTCATGTTCTTATTGCCAGAGCTATTGTTGCCATCATGTTGTTTCTTTGGTTCAGATTTGGAATTTATTGCACATGTCATCATTCTCGGGATCATGACATGATCATGAAGCCATTCTTGATGGCACTACTTCCGGGAAGCACATGTGCGTCAGTTCGCTACTTACTATGGAAAAGAGGTGACATGAGGTCGCATTCAACATGCATTATCCACTGTTTACCATATAAGCGAGTGGGATCATTGTGACAGGTATGGTTGCTTTCATGGCAGTCAGCCCGCCATCGCTGCGATGATGACTAATTAACAACCTAGTGGTAATGGCGACGTACGTATGCTCACTTTGCTACTCGCGTCTTTGTCCCTTGATTTGCTGCGTCGTCGTTCTTTGAGGCTTCTCGTTCTTGTTCATGTCCTTCAATATACTACTGTAGTGTTCTAGGCTTTTGAGCGTTTCGGGCGTGTGTTTTAAGGGGTTTCGGATTGCGAGTTCAGAGTTTGGCATGCGCCGGGTGATGTGGGTGATGATCCAGTTGAAGTCGTGGCTGCAGGGGTCCTTACTTTTGAGTCTTGACGTGCAGCCGTTCCAGGGCCGGATCTTCGTCGTGACGGATCTTCGTCGTGTCGGCAGGTCCTGTTTCAGCTCGCGGAAATCGAAGACTACCACGCTGGAAGCTGAGCTGCTGCACTGTAGAGCACCCTGGGTGTTCTGGCAAAGGGTCTGTAGCATCACAGAGGTCTCGGACCAGATAGGGGAAGGGTCACTGAACTTGGCAGTCTTCCCGAGACCACGGGCTTATGTCCGTGGCGCAACATTGAGCTTGGCTTGGCTACAGCTGCAGTGCTGTGTTGATTGCCATCTGGTAGACGTCTATCCTCTAGAAGCTGCCCCCACCCTGTAATAGTGACTATAAGGATTATATGAGGGCCCTATCATATTCCTATTATACCACTATTACAGGGTGGGGGCCCCTTCTAATCTATCCTGCATGCTGACGACGAGACTGAAGCTTGGAAGTTAGACCAGCTTCGGCGGGAAGAACTGCAAAGCCAGTCCCCCATTGGATGTACTTAAAGGATCATGGGACTTAGTAGCTGGAGTTATAATTAGGGTAACTATACTGATAATTACTTATCTCCCCAATTAAGGTACTTATAACCTTACTAAGTCCCATGATCCTCCGAGTAAGCCCTTGCGTATCATGAGCCAGGCAGTGAGAAAGCTGCTGAACTCGGTCCCCAACCTCAGCAAAGAGAGGGTTCGGGGTTCCCTTGGGCCTTCATTCAGTTTCCAGTCGAACCTTGCGAGCTAGTCGCAGGCTCAGGGAGGCTTCTCAAGGGTTTGGAAACTTAAGCTCGGAACTTGGTGGGACCTGGATTGAGGGTCGGGAGGGTTCGCTTAAGCCAGTTGAAGCCGATTTCTTTGTTTTGGGCCCTTGTCCGTTAAATTGCAACGAGAGCCGATAACTGTCATCATCAACGGTCTGCTACGGCGACAGCGATGGCTCACGAACGGTCAGAGTTTCATGCGTATCACGCTTCGTCTTTGCGATGGCAAGGCCGCCCTAGCGCAGTGCTTGAAACTAAGTCCAGCTCTGTGGCTTCTTTCAACTTCGTCCTCTTACAGTTAGTCGCGAACTAGCCCATGTTATGCTCTGCGAATCGGGCAGGATTTGTGCATTTATGCAGGCCTGGTAACCAAACGAACTTTCTGGGATGGGTGGGATGCTTCCGAGGGCAGCGGTCAGCGACCACATGCTGTCCTGATCGCCTGCTGCCAAGCGGAGGCCAGCATAGATATATACATAATACATACATACTTACACTACATTACTACATACATACATACACATATACATATACATATACATACACATATACATATACATATACATATACATATACATATACATATACATATACATATACATACGTACTATAACAAGTGCTTGCTGTCCGAGTCTGTTCCTGGCTATAAATCTGAGTGGCACCTGAAGTTTCAACGAATCCATTTACTCGCCATCACAAGTGGGACGCTTGCGCGTACTAGCAGGGGCTCCACCACCCCATCACTGGTACAAGAAGAGGACAAGTCGCGCGGCATGTTGCGCGCGGAGATGCTTGAGAAGCTTGCCTGGAGCACAGGAGGAGCCAGCGATGTTTGGAGGTTGACTTGTTCTGTGATTAAGTTTTCTTCATCGGTAAGGAGTGCGATTCAGGTTCAGGCGTTGCGAGCCTTTTCGGTGTGGTGGCGAATCGCAGTGCCAGTTTGCCGAACTATTTTGCCTCACAAATGCACAATCCCAGACCATAGCTGGTAATTTCGACTCCTTGAGCATCTTGTCGGATGTCGGAATCCCCAATAGTTGTGGGTCGGATAAAGGCTAAGCGGCTAAGAGGGCACTCGTCTGGTTTCAGCAGACCCTGAGCCGTATGTCTATATTATAGAGCCCTAAATGATATTATTCCTTAAGGTTCCTTATTATAAATCTAATATAAGGTGCCCAAATCCCTAGTCTAATTATCAATGCCCTGATACTATTATGAACCTCTGAGCCCTGAAAGACAAGTACCTCGTGGCTGACTACTGCTAAGAAATCCTCGGGCGGGGTCGTTTATGTGACTTCGCGTACCCAGACTCCACTCCACCTTTGCCTTCTCATTTTTTCGATGCGGGTCTGAAGCCATCGTTATTCTTCCGCTTTGTCCACAGACGTGTGGCACAACATGTTCAGAAGTCGCTCCCTATGTATTTGGATTTTTTCCGAGCAGAAGATGGCATTCGGGGCAGTCTAGAAGCTCGATCGTACAGTCGGAGCTTGAAGGGCCACGGCTTAGCCGCAACACTCCAAACCATCAATCCGGAAGCCATCCTACGGAATATTGCCCGACGCCGCCTCCGCCAACAGCCATACCGTGGCTCAACACTGTGAGCAAACCGCAAAAGTAGCGGTGGCTCCAATGCAAGCAATGAAGGCCAGGGAGGTTTTGAGGGTTCGGGCTCTTTCGTTTCGAGCAAGGGGTTGTGGCTTGCAGGCATCCCTTTTCGTTCAGGAGTCAGCATGTGCTCGGCTTTCCTCGAACCAGCTGAGGATTTCAGGGAGCCAACTCGAGGTGGTCATGCTAAGTATTCTGATCCTACTTTCTGGCCCCATCGTGAGCATCAAGCAGCGATACTAATTCAGAATCCGGAACATACAGTCGCGGTCAACACCACTGGGGTAACTGTATCAAGACAAATTTCGGTAGGAAGCAAGTAGGTGCTCTCGTTCTCATCTTCGTAGTATCAGCCGTAGAAGTAGCGACAGCAGCAGAGCCCGAAAAAACACAACATGCAAAACCCTACAATGAGCCTTCTGCTTACTTTACCTTCTAGGCAGACGGACAAAGGCGCTCAAACAAAAGGCAAGCGACAAACCCGAAAACCCGAGCCCGTCTGAGCCCTGAGCCTGTAGCTCCCGCCAGCTTTTCGTGCTGCTGCTGGCGCCGTCATGGGCTGCAAAGTTCCTCATGCGCTCGTCTGCCGTCACCCCAGACTCTGAGTTGAAGATGAGGGTCTGGGGACAAGAGTTCAGGGTTTAGGGTTTGGGACTGTACTGGTAGTTCTTTTGAGCGTTTTGGGGTTTATGGCTTTAGTGTATAGGGCTTTAGGGTTTAGGGTTTAGCCTGCATGGTTCAAGGTAGAGAGTTTAGGTTGTGGGCTCGGTTCGGGGTTCATAGTTGAGACCTTGAGGTTTTCGATTTCCTGTAATCAGTTTCCGAGTCTCTTACAAACAGCCGGGGGTCTGTGGTTGTAGCCGAGCCAGGCTGTCTTGCCGTCATGAAGCCTCTCGCGGAGCATATGAGAGCGGATCCGCAACAGGCCCCAAGCAATCCTCAACCCTGAAACTTGGCACCCCTAAACCCCAAACCCTACAGCCTAGCCCTAACCCCTGAAGCGATCTTTGGGGATTCTGCAGGTCACCAGCGAGGACAGGGAAGCACCAGCATGCCCAGGCGGTGCGGCCGGTGGTGATGTTTTCATATTTTTTGCCAGTTTTGGAAACTTGGCACGAGGGGTGCTGCCCGAAACCCGAAACAGTAAATCCTAAACCTTGAACCTAACTCCGAAATATTGCCCCTGGAAGGCCAGGGTTTGTGCTGGTGCTGCGGGCTAGGACCCTTGGAAAGCTCCAGGGAAGCTTGCAAGACTCTTCATTCATGCCTGTGCCCGCCCGTGTCGCATTCATGCAGGGATGGATTGAGCCAGTTGCAGGAATCCCCCTATTAAACTTGTGATGGTTACCATGAACTAGCACCATTCTTATTGGTATTATTGCTATGACGAGCAGTGTTTCTATTACAAGCACGTTTATTAATTATGATCATTCTTGCTATTCTTATCCCTGCTCCATGGTTGTCGAAACGCGCAGGCAACGTGCTGCCCGATGACGTGGCAGCGGGCCCGTACAAGACCCTCGGGAAGGCGCATACCCCACCATACGTGCTCCGAGATAGTGAACGCTCTTGTTCCTGGCTCTTGGTTAGATCATTCGGGTAGGGGACTATACTTCCTTAAATAGGCCTTATTAAGTCCCTTTTATAGGTATTAAGGCTCCCTACCTCCCTACACCCCGTTAGGGTCCTTGTGATTAGAGTTTAGGCTTTCGGGTGCTGATCGTAAATCTTTCCCTGGTATTGGTTGCCCTACCCCTGGCGACATGGGCTGGGGACTGCCGTAATATGAAGTCGAGACATCGTCATGCTGCCAATACAAGCGTGCTCCAATGACCTTCTCGAGGCACAGTTTGCTGACATCATTGTGCGGGCCTTGGAAGTGAAGACGGCCGGTTTCGGTTTGTGACCGAGGCAAGTGCAATGATAGCAGTATGTATGTGTGTCTGTGTGTGCATATATATATATATCTGTCAGCCAATGCATACACATAGCATATAAATAAACAGATAAATCAAACATATATATGTATGTATGTATGTATATATATATATACATATTTGTTTATTTTTATACTGATAAGTGTATACATTGCAAAATACATCATCATAGTATCTGGAAGATGTAGTACTTGCTCGCAGATTAAGGACCCGGCCAAGCTGCGAGCCGCACTCGAGGGCTCAGAGGACTCAGAGCGACGTAGAACCTTTGGTTTAGGGTTCATGAATTTAGTGTCCTGAAGGGTTTGGGGTTCAGTCAGGGTTTGGTAATTTGGGGTTGAGGGGTTTGCCTTTCTGTTCCCGACTTATAGCCACCGTTTTTTCTCCTTCCCGAAGCTTGGCGGCTTCACGGAGGCTCAGCCTTCTGAAATGGGGGGGGGTTCCGATTTAATCGGCTGGGTCTTCATTCATGATAGGCCTGCTTCCCGAAGCCTTCCTTCTACTCCGGTGCCTCCTCAGCCTTGCAGTTGTTTTCCTCTGAAGCCCGGAATGAAAGGACTGGGCTGTCGGCAAGACTTGGCAGCTGTCCGTCACGGCGAACTCCATGAGGCCCGAAAGAAGTTTTCGAGGAAAGTTCCGGCTTCATTGCCGCATGATATGACAGTCGGGATGTAGCCGCATTACGCTGCAGCAGGGCAAGCACCTGTACCAGCACCACCACTCTCCAGTCTTCGAATCTCTTTGTCTCTCGGTGACAGGAAAAAAGCCGTCACGTTCGCCTTTGCCGGTGGCGGCCACGGCTTCCTCTCCGTCACAGTGCCGGGAGGCCCCAAAAGCTCTGAAGATGTGCAGATGTCTCAGCAACGGTCCCCCTCAAAATTGCAGACACACATGAGTGTGCATGTGTGTGTGTGTGCGCTCGCATCTCGCGCATGCGCTCATTCATTGCAGGAACTGTACATGTCTTTGGGTAATCCGGTCAAGATGCGTGAATATGAGTATGCATCCATCCACTCATACATATGCGTGTATGCATATGCATGCAACGTATGTAAGTATGCATACATGGATGCATGTCTGTATGTGTGTATGTAATTATTTATGTACACATATAAATACAAATAAATAAATAAGTATGTATACATGTATATGTATATGTATATGTATATGTATATGTATATGTATATGTATATGTATATGTATATGTATATATACATATATATGTATATATCCATGTATGTAACATATATATATATATATATGTATATATATATATGTATATATAAGTGTGTACGTATGTATGTATGCATGCATGCATGGATGGATGGGTGGATGGGTAGGTATGTATGTATTTGTGTATGTACGTATGTATGTATGTATGTGTGTGTGTGTCTGTCCGTCATGTAGGTGTGTGTCTGTGTATGTGTATGTGCATGTGTTTGTCTGTTTGTGTTGATGTAATGTAGTATGTACGTCTGCATGTGTGTCTGTGTACGTGTATTTGTATGTGCATGTGTACATGTTCCTACAAGTGCATGTGCATGCGCGTCTGTCTGTATGTGCACATGTATGTGTGTATGTATTTATGCATGTGTGTGTATCTGTATGTATGTGCACAGGTGTGTTCAGTTTGTTTATGTTTGCATGTGTTTGTATGTGTTTGTATGTATGTGCATGTACGGGTATGCATGCCTATGTATGTATATGCAGATATGTGGATGCACACCTATCTATATATATATATATATGAATATGTGTATGCGTATGTGCAGGTACATGTTTATGCGTGTTCGTATGTGAGTAAAACATGTACATGTAGATGTATGTGTATGTATATGTATGCTTACGTGTATATGTATATGAGTGTACGGGGAAGTGTACATGCCGACATCATATACTCATATACATGCATAGATGTATGTATCTATATATACAGACACGCACGCAGCCATGCATCTCTGTTTGTGTTTGTGTACGTGCTATGCATTCTTATATGTCTATGTCACATTGGCACCTGTATCTGCGTGCACAGAGGCACATGGCACATGAAAGCAACCAACGGCCGTCGTGGACGTAGATGTATACCTATAATTGAGCTAATCGGCCATGTGGACACTGTTGTCATGGTTACTGTAACATTGTAACGACTAGTGCTGTCATTACCATTGTTCATTTGTTGGCTATGGGACCTCTTTGCTTTCAGCAGGCTCATATACCAGAGCAGCAATGAGGTACAAAACATGTTGCACCCCGCTCCCACCATGAGTGCACGTTTTGGCCAATGGAGCCGTTAATTCCATCTTCGCCAAAGGAACCACAGATGCCGCTTTTCAGAATCATGATTATACCCCTAGGCTGTGCACAGGCAAGTTTTTGCCGCTGCAGCTTGATCGAGCCATGGGAGCAGGGGCCAGCGCCTATCTTGCCTCTGTGGATGATGCCACCTTGCAAAGCATCACTGAAGATGTTGATAAGGCAGCGCAGCTGCTGAAGCTTGTAGCAGACGGCAGGCGCAAACGCGAGCTTGGGCGGAGGCAGTTGAAGATCAATAGCCTCAGCGGCTCACAGTTCCAGCTCGAAGTTGACGAGGCTGCAACAGTTCTGGATGTGTCCCAGGAGATCACAGGAATCGTTGGGATCGCACCGGGGAGGATGCTAGTTTTAACCTCCGGCGGTACCGTCCTTGACGAGTCGAAGCCTTTCCTGCAGCAGCTTCATGGAGATGAGATTACATACAAGGATCAGCAGGTAGGTGCAGGTCAAGCAGCAGTGAGCTTGCTGCGGTCAGTAGCAGAGTGGCCACGACATCGGTTGTGTGCAGCAGACACGGCCGCCACCGATGCCATTTCCTCTCTGACCATTGGCAGCGAGTTTGGCTTGAGCCTGGATGCGGCCATGCTACCACAGAACCTGCGTACACTGACCTTCGGAGACTGCTTCAACGAAAGCCTCACACACGTAGCCTTGCCAGGCAGTGTGCTGACGCTGACCTTTGGTTGCAGTTTTAATCAGAGCCTGGCAGGTGGGAGCTTCTGAGGAAGAACCCGATGAGCCCCAGACTCTTAGACCCAAGTGCCGTGAACCTCAAACTCAAAGAACCCTGATGCGCAGGTGTGACTTTGCCAACCAGCCTGCAGACATTAACCTTCGGCCACGATTTCGATCAAAGTTTGGAAGGTGGGTACTTCTTGAAAGTATTGCTGGTTGCTGTGGTCGTGTTCGTCGTAGTTTTGCGGAAATTCGTTGTCTTCTCTGTTGTCATTGTTGATTCGACACGTCTTCGTTGTGACACGGTCGTTGTCCTAGTGGCCGTCGCAATTGTTGTTGCCGCTGCCGGTGTCCGCGACGACGACGACGACATCGACGACTACGACTACTACTGCGACGACGACAACTACTACCACGATCACTACCAGTACCGCCACTGACTACAACTGCTGCTGCTGCTGCTACTACTACTACTACGACGACGACGACGACGAATGAGGACGACTACCACGAGCACCACTACCACTACGGCTACCACTCCCACTCACACTCACTGCCGCTACCACTGCAACTGCCGCTGCGACTGCGAATGCTTGCTCCAGACATGGCTGTTTCTACATTTTCACAAGCTCCTGGAAGGTGTCGTGCTACCAAGCAGTTTGCAGACTTTGACCTTCGGCGAGCAGTTCAACCAGAGCTTGGGGAGCTGCCTGCTGCCGAGCCGGCTGCGGACATTGACGTTTGGCTCGGGGTTTTCCAGGATGGAGTTAATAAGCGTTTTTAGGCTTCCTGCTCGTTTGGCATCTCTGCACATGCATGAGCTTGAGAGATTCTTGCATTGGTAGTGATGGCGGAGCCTGCGAGGGACTTGCATGTCTGTTTTTGAGTCCTGCTGAAGGTTCAACCAGAGCTTGGAAGGCGTCCTGCTGCCAAGCAGTTTTTTTGTCATAGTTGGGTAACATTTTACATGTTTTATGGGTACTTAAACCCAATAAGGAATAAACATGCGCATTTTTAATCCTATCCCAACCATGAGCTAGGCTTGAAGAGCTTAACCTTTGGCCACAGCTTCGACCAGTGCTTGGAAGAGAGGGGGCTGCCGAGTAGCCTCGAGACTCTGACCTTCGGACACGACTTCGATCAGAGCCTCGAAGGTGGGCGGGAGCCTGTTGAAACAGAGCTTTCTTAAAAGGCGTGTATGTATGTATGTATGTATATATATATATGTATATAAATAGCATATGTCTATGTATCTAGATGAAGCAGCGAATGCGGTGCTTTGGCTTTAGCTGCAGTCTGAACCCCTCATTGTCGGCAGCTGCAAGGCGTGGTGCTGCCAAGCAGCTTGCAGACATTGACCTTCGGACAAGACTTCAATCAAGCATTGGCAGGCGGGAGTCAAGCCGCAGGGGCTAGAGAGACCCTAAATCCTAAACGGCATAAGGACCATGCTATCAACCTCTTATGACCAGCTCTGTAACTTGGGCGTAGAAGCCCAGAGGTGTTATTTGGCCAGACGGCTTGCAGACGCTGACGTTTGGGCGTGGCTTTAGCCGCAGCCTGGAGGGCGTTGTGTTGCCAAGCAGCCTCCAAAGCTTGACCTTTGGCTACTTCCTCATCCAAAACTCGACAGGTGGGGCTTGCGTAAGACTTAGTTTGGGCTTCGGTGCTTCCTCTAGTTATGCAAGTTCTGCTGTAATGCACCTCGACAGTTCTTTGTCAGATATGGGCCCTCATATGGCAGGAATCCAACTGCCTCGTGACCTACGCACATTGATCCTTGGCTCCTTCGCGACCCGAAGCTTGGACTCTCTTACGTGGCCAAGCAACTTGCAAACATTGACGATTCGTGGCTGTTGCAATCAGAGCTTGGCAGGTGCAAGATTGCCACAGAGCCCCCCGGCGTAGGTTAGCAAATTATGTCATGTCGGTTTTTCACGCAGCAGAGGTGTCTGAGCATGTGCAGTATCAATTTGGTATGCCTTGTGCTACGGGATGCCATCCCCCTGAGTGGCTTTCGGCCTTTGTATGCCGTCATGCATGCGCACGTGTCACTACTGTTTGAGATGTCGGGTCCCAAAACCTTCTGGAGCTAATGTAGGGGCCTTAATAAGTACCTATACTACTGTTGGGGTTCCTTATGAAATTAATGGAAGAGTGGGCCCCTATTAAGGCCCTATGTTAGCTGTTTAGACTTGCCCCAGAAATCCCTAAACCCTCAAACCGTAAATCCTTGACCCTAAACCCTAAAGCCCTAAACCCTAACCCTTAAACCCTAAAACCTAAAGCCCTAAACCCTAAACTCCTCAAAGGCTTGGAGACGCTAATATTCGGCCAAGACTTTGACGAAAGTGTGGAGGGCTTGGCATTGCCGAGCTGCCTGCAGACATTGACATTCGGATCCGAGTTTGACCAGAGTTTAAGCGGCACCTGGGCTTCGCGCAGTTTTTTTTTTTTTGGGGGGGTTTTGTGGGTGATGTGCCTTAGTTTGAGCTTTGGTGTTCAAGGCTCTGCGATTGTGAGTTCGGAATTTGGCACGCTATAGGCTAACAGTGAAGGCTTTTGGGGATCGCCATGATGAACAGATGGTGCCGAAGCTTTGGTGTGACTTTGTGGATCGTCGGGTGGGTAGAGGTTTACGAGAACCATGTCTTGTGCTTTGGTACACTAATGCCGTTGCTAGAAATCCTGGAGGGGATCGGGGTCATGTCCAAGCTGTAGCAGGGCACGAACACTAAAGGTGACGAGGGAACCCAACCATTCCGTATTCTAAGGCTGTTGAAGACAATGTTGCACGTAATCCACAAGGTTCCCGCCGGCAAGTGGCTGCTTTTGGAAGGAGTGTTGACACCTTGTAAATGGTTGTAAACCGTTCCAGTCAGTAGGAAGAATGAGGCTGTTATCAGACCGTTGCTTCTGCAGCAGAGGGTTGATGACGACGACGATGATCATATGTGTCCGCTGGTGTGTGCGTGTGCGTGTGCATGTGTGTGTGTGTGTGTGTGGAAGTTCCACTCCTTTCGTACAGCGAGCCTGCATTGTGTGATTGCCCAATTCCTCAGGTATCCGTTGGCCGAACAGTCTGCTGACTCTCGCTCTTGGTCGGGCATTCAACCAGATCTTGGATGACGTCGTGCTGCCAAGCAGCCTGAGGACCTTGACCTTTGGAGACAGATTCAACCAGAGCTTGGTAGGCGCAAGCTTCCGAAAACAACATTGAAGGCACATTTCAGGAACACGTCTGTTTCCTACAGACATTTATAAAGAATCCCTGTGTTTCCAGGTGTGGCTTTGCCACCATACCTGGAGACCTTGATCTTTGGCCAAGATTTCGATCAGAGTCTCGAAGGAGTGACGTTTCCAAGCAGCCTGCAGACGCTCGTTCTCGGCGACCAGTTCAACCAAAGCTTGGCAGGCGCCACGCTACCGGAGGGCCTGCATACCTTGGTTCTTGGCGACAGGTTCAACTCAAGTCTCGAAGGTACCATGCTTCCAAGCTGCCTCTTTGTCACAGTTGGGTAACATTTTACATTTTTATGGGTACTTAAACCCAATAAGGAATAAGAACGTACATGTTTAATCCTATCCCAACAATGACCCAGGCCTGGAGGAGTTGATCTTCGGTTACTTCTTCAACGGAAGCCTGGAAGGGCTGAGGCTGCCGGAAAGCTTGCGGATCCTGACTTTTGGCCACCACTTCGACCCTTTGTCATAGTTGGGTAAAATTTTGCATTTTTATGGGTACTTAAACCCAGTAAGGACTAAAAATGTACATTTTTGATCCTATCCCAACCATGAGCTAGGACCAGGGCCTCGATGACATCCTTCTACCACCCAGGCTGGAGAGATTGACTTTTGGCCAATATTTTGACCAAAGCCTTGAGGATGTCACTCTCCCAAGCGGCTTGCATACCTTGACTTTTGGCGACTGCTTCAATGAAAGCCTTGCAGCTGTCACTTTACCTGAGAACTTGCAGACATTGACTTTCGGTGATCGGTTCAACCAAAGCCTGGAGAACGTGGTCTTTCCCAGAAGCTTGCAGACTCTGACGTTTGGCCGGGGGTTCAACCAGAGCCTGGCGGCTGCGATGCTGCCATCTAGCCTGCAAACTTTGACACTTGGTGCGGACTTTAACCAAAGCTTGGCGGAGGTCTCGCTGCCAAGTGGCCTGCAGGTCCTGACATTTGGCCAAGCTTTCAACAAGAGCTTGGAAGCAGCCGCACTGCTCAGCAACCTGCAGACCTTGGACTTTCGTGGTCTGCGCATTTGCGTCCGAGAGGAATCATGAGAAGCGACGCTGTTGACTGCTAATGCAGTGGCTCAGCAGCCGCGCTCCGTAACTCGAAAGCCAGCTTTAGAGCCCTTGGGGTAGAATTTGCTGAGCAAAGAATCTCTCAGCTGCTTACCCCGGTAGCGTTCCCGCAATCAAAAGGCTAATTGCCCTGACAATGACACAGTTCTCAGTCATAAGGAATGGTACATCAACTATAGCTTCAGGTTACAGACAACAGCACCACCGGCAGTAAGACTGTCACCAGCTGTCGTATTAAACGCAAAACCCTTGCTCGCCGAGTCTCTCGCTCTTTCTCGAACCTGAGCTGCAAGACTTCATGGTCTGGGGTCTAATCGGGTCTAACCAGTACGAGCAGAATTGCAGCACCGGCAATCGTTACGGACTTGGTACTGACAAGACGAGCCGAAGCCATGGGTCGTAGTAGGAGTACTACTCGCGCGAACGCATGAGACAAGCACAAGTTGGTAACCTGATCAATGTGTGGGGCTACTTCTTCCACAATCTTAACTGAGCGTTGGGATGTCCAATGTTGTAGCCCCCTGCTGAATGGGGAGAAATTCACGCGACGGCCACTATATGCTGTTGTTGTGCGCTGTCTTGATTCTTGTGCGAAAGTTGACACGGCAGGCGCAGTCGACGCCGTTGTGAGCAGCACGGACACCGTGCCTCAGCCGATCATTCTGTTGCCACCTAACTGGCATAAGACTGGGCCCATCGCATGAAGCACAGCAGCCTGGCTGAGTGGCCGTTCTTATGGCCAAGCTACGTTGACTCGTTGACCGTGACCGGAACGAAGCAACCTGTGAGAAATGTCGGAGACCTTTGTCGCTTGGAAACCCATGTCCCCCCAAGCCCTACACTCATGTTACCATCGGCTGCGGCTTCAGCCGAAAAGGTTTCGATGGATCCTTGCAGGTGAAGTCCTTGGCTAGCGAGACCGACTTCGAGTACCGGGGAGAGGCCTGGGGTTTATTGTTGTGGGTTGTTTAGGGGTCTGAGGTTAGGCTTGGCAGTTTGAGATTTTGTCTTGCAATGAAGAGGTCAGAATGTCCGATAGATGTCGGCGAGATGCGCACAGATGTGTCGTATCATGTTACATGTAAGTATGTAAACAAGCGGGGAAGAAAGCAAACTTAATTAGCAAGTCAATTCACCAGTCAGCTGGTATGTGCGATCCCTGTGTGTGCCTATGCACGCATAGGTTGTTTGTTCTTTTTCGCTAATTTCGTTCAGACACGGGACGTGTTTGTCAAAATAGCCGTGTCAAAGGGCTCCTCACTTTGCTACTTTGTCTACAACGGGTGACGACGTGCGGTAAGAGATCAATTCTTGTCTTTGTGTCTTGTGATAAAGCCTGACTCAGCTGAGCCGAGGACGCAGTCGTGACGGATGACGACGTTCTCCTGACCAATGTTTGCTTGAGGCGAAGCGAGAGACTGCCGCAGAGTAGCCGAAGGTTATGAAAGGTTGTAGTTTCTTGCGCAAAAACGAGGCTATGCTAGATGTGACCATGACTCCCAAACCCAGCCCGAAGAAATCCCGCAACTTTGAAGTGCTTCCATAATTCTGGACAGTCAGACCTGAACTCGCCCTAAGCCCGAAACCCAATGCACCGCAAGGCAATCCTGAGCCCTAAACCCAACAGAGGCCGATCACCTGCGAGTCCTTCAAGGAGTGCAAACCCAGCTCTGATTGGAAGCTGGCCGGGCTGCCCACTGAAAGGGAACCCCGAAGGTGCAGTAGGAACCCTTTGAGTAGCCCTTATAGTGACTCCTGAAAAGGAGCCCTTAAAGGAGCCCATTACAGAGAAATCCTTGTTATGCGAGCAGCGTTCCCACATGTCTATGATTACATTTACAGCCTCCGTCTACTTGTCGGTGTGGATGACATGCCTTGAGACCTGGAGCATCAGGCAGAGTTTTGGATACCCGTTTCACTCCCAATCTACGGGTATGTACGTAATGGCCACCGGTTTGTTTCCTGTGTGTGTGGGATTCTTTGGCTTCAGGTTGGATCAGGGGAAACTTGAGTACCGCTGACAGTGGAAGAGTGTTGAGATGTGTCGAGGCTCACGACCCACTTGTTGCGTTGATTTTGCCACTTTCGTTGTGATTGAGGAGCCCGTGATAGAAGCGCCGTAAGTCTCAGGCTTGCACGATGCACGAACAAAAATAGCAGGTCGTTTTAGGAAGGTGATAGCACCGACCTTCCAACATACGAGCTCGAGGTACTCCGAATGCAATTGAGTACAATTGCAGGCAAGCATGACTCAACAAAAACACATGTCGTGGTCGCACACACCATAGCAGTCATCCTAATATCAGACCCTGATACCCGAAAGTCAAACTGCGGCCAATTCTCAAGACGCCGTGTGCCGCCTTTGTGTGGATAAGGTCGCGGATGCTGCCACCAAGCCTGGAAATAGCCGAGAGGATCGGAGTCGCTATCAGGTGATGGTGATGATTATCATGGTCAAGATTGATGGTTCGTTGCAAAGCTGGGATTCTATCGCTGCATTGTGGAACGTTCTGTTTGTGATTGAGTTGCGATACACGCAGCACTATCAATGCCTGTAAGTACACTGATATTCTTGACATTGCGGATCCTTGTGGATGACTATTTGCCGGCACTGATGGCTCTCTTGCTGTAGGAATTGTGTGCGAAGCAGTACTGCTAGTACAACTACTATTACCGGCTTTGCCAACATCAAAATTCTGACACAACTGCCAACATCAGAGGCTTGCTTTGGTTTTTGGTACCAAATGTGCCATTGAGGTTTGTCTTGCCAATGGTTAGTACCAACAACATCAGCCGGAAAATGATTCCTGCAGTCACAGTAGTAATGCCAATAGCCGTGATGATAATGATGATGGTTTCTCATAGTGAGGGTGATGATACTTCCAATTCTGGCTTTCGGGGCTAGTTGGCACGGGCGGGCTCCCTGGTTGCCTGCTTCGGTGAGCCGACTACAGCTGGCTTCCAAGAGAGGTTCGAGAGCGCCTGAGGCAAACAGCCGATTGCATTCAACTTAGCCCATCCTAAGCCCCTAGACTCCCTATACCCTGAACCCAGAGCCCTTTGGCTTTGGGCCTTCACGGGCTCAGGCTGATTGGACAATGACAATTGTGATGCCTGCAGTATGTTTGTTTAAGTGCTGTAGCATCATGCCAGTATAGTATGACTTTCCCTGTAAGAGCTCGACAGGAGTGCTGCGTACAGCTGATGTGCAAAGACGAGGAGTCTTGCGATTCGACTCAGTACAAGAGTCTTGGCTGAGTCCTCGCAGAAAGCCTTGGATCGTTTTGCATGCGCCCAACTTGAAGGGCCCCATTCTAGTGCTGCGATGTGTGGGTGGAACATTGAAGTTCTTGTGCGCGGAGTTTGCGTAATAATACTAGTTTGGGGTTCCTTACACTATACCCAAAACCCCATGCTAATTACCAGTGTTCAGGCCCCTGTATCGGACAGATCTTCCTTGAGAGAAGAGTATACGAAGAACTCGACAAGAGTTCGCACTCCTGGCCAACAAGAAGGACATGTCTTGTAAGCCCAAGCTGGCCTTACTGGCCGAATATAGGGGCTTTAATTACCTATATTATTTTGGGGGGTTCCTTATTGACACTATGGTATAGTATACCCCCAAACCCTATACTAATTATTCAGGCCCCTGCATTATCTAGATCCGAGCAGCAAGGAGTTCTTCCTCAAATTCAAAGGCATCCATCTTCCATCTCTACATTGCGGCTTACGTTTAGCATTATCGCATGAAGTATGTGCGCACATGGTCACTTTTTGGGAACCCTAAATATTACGTGCCGTACTATATTAGGGACCCAAAAAGGGACCATAATTTTGACAACCACCCAATCTGCCTCAGGAAGTCGGAGAGCTGGGAGACGCTTGTAGGCCGGCGGGCGAGGTAGGTTGGACTTTGGGAGGCTTCTGGTTCAAGAGAAGGTTGACTTTGGAGTTGGAGTACGAGTCGTGGGCTGGTGATCGGAAACGTGAGGATCTTAGCTTCGCTTGTCTTGAAGCCTTGCACGAGGTAGCACGGTGGATCGCTGTTGCACCCCGATCCAGTGCAACATGACGAAGCTGTGCTACTGGGACGGCAGATCCGATAGCTCAAACAAAAGATAGGGCCGACAGGGATGATGATGAGTACAAGCAGGCTTGCGCAGACCTGTCATGATTTTTCGTGTTTGTCCAAAGCTCAAATCCTACACCCCGGAACACCCAGGCCCAAAACCTCAAGCGATTCGCTTCTGGATGATCACAAGACGGCATCCCTAAACTCTACAACCGGAAACCCAAACCGCTGCAGCCGTAAACTCATAAATTCTGCACCCCAGAGCTGAAAGCGGTGGCAAGGAAAGCCTTCAGCAATCTTCAACACAAGTATGTCAACCGAAACTGTAATCCTCACGAGCTCGACCCCTTAAAGCAAACCCTAAAGTCACCAGAACCGGGAAAGCCTGAACCATCCCTCAAGCCCCAAAAGCCTAAACCCCAAACCCGAAAGCCTAAACCCTAAGACCTAAGATGCCGTGTAGCAACCAAAAGGCGCTCGAAAAAAGACCTAAGATGCCCAAATGCCCTAAAGCCGCCGCATCTCAGTATCCTTTATACTAGCCCTTATATAGACCCCGTTAAAGGAACCCTATTCGAACTACTAAGGCCTGTAGCTATTCCAATTACTACTGCAGCCCAGGTGCTGGCAGCCAGTGGAAGCCCCGAGAGGGATCAGGCTGGGAGGGACTCTTGCCCTCGGGTTTCGTAGGGTTTTAGAGAGCTTTGAAGGGGATTTCATAGGGTCTCACACTGTTCCATGAGGGTTCGTATTATGGTAGCATTGCTGCACTATGGTCGTGGTTTGGCGGTAGTATACTGTACTAGTTGGTGAGCTTATCTAGTCAACGACAGGACTTTGAGCTTTTGACGTCTTGCATGGAAGCGCTTGAGCTTTTTTTGGGACCCGTTTTGCGAGGGAGGGAGGTCAGGTGTCAAACAACGGGACCGGACGGCCAAGGCACAAACTCCCCAGCTTCAAAGGCTAAGACTCCACGACTCAACTGAGCCTTTTTTTCCCGGAGAGGCCTCCTTGGATCCACCGCCAAGGCTCAACATGGTTCGGCAGATTTTTGAAGGGCTTAATGTTCTGACGTGCCGTAGCACGATATCAGTATGCGCTACGAACTGTATAAGCTGTAATAGGATTCTTGCTATGATTGTTGCTTGGGCATTGCTAGTGATACGGATTTGCACGCCCCTAAACCTGAAACCCCAAACCGGAATTCGGCTTTGGGCTTCGCAGACCTTTCGGAAGTTTGAGTCTCAGGTTTCGGTCCGCATATCTGTCCTTTCATTACAATACAGAAGGCTGAATAGTTAGTAGTATTGTTCCTTCGAGATCCTACTACCCCTATACTATACTATACTACACTGTTACTGTAATGTACCCCTACGTATTAAGGCCCCCATTATATTGCTTTTAACCTCTACGAGAGTCTCGATGGTCGGGTGGCGGCTTTTGCGTGTCTTGGCCGGGGTGCGTTGCATCACATTGTGGCTCTCTCAGAGTACAGTCGACAGAACGAAGCCCGGTTTGGGTTTAGGGTTTAGATGAGAGAAGACGGGCTTATCCAGAACGCATGGTCCAGAGTCCAGAGCTTCACGGACTCGCGCGGCTTTCATGCCAAGCCGAAACTTGTGCAGAGGCGAAAGCTTTAAGCAAACAATCCCCATAGGTGCAAACATCTACTTATAGGATACCCTTAAAGTCCTCTTTTACTTACAGTTTTGTGAACCCAAGCTCTGCTTCATGAAGGGAATTCTGTAGCCAGGACCTTTAACATCGTAGGAAGCCAGAAGAGGTTTCCCAAACGGGAGTTTTAAGCGCGAGCCGGGCACCCACAGCAAGGAATATTTTTGGGCAGACCCAAAACCAAGCTTGTTCAAAAGCCCCGGTGGCTTGACAAAAATCATGATGCAGGCCCCAGTAAAGAACAACTCTCGAATATGTGTAATTACATCCATTCTGTACACCTTGGCATAGAAGAAGCAGGACTGCTGCGAGCCTCGCATGTGTGCCTTGGCAATACGACAGCCGCCGTCGCTACATGCTACGGTTTAGTGTCAAGGGTCGAGGCTAATATTTCGAAGATCGCGCAGCTGACCTGGGTAGGTTTCTCAAATTTCCAGCGGAATTTCGGTCGACTCGCCTTTTCCCTGCATGCTTGGTTGCTTGGTCAAGGGGCTCGGTCAAAACGGTGGGCAAAGTCCGTCATCCTTGCCCAATTTCTCTCTTCCAGTCCCAAGGCAGCGAGTACACCTGCGAAGAGAACACGAAGAAGGGCCGCAAGGGAGCCTACGCCTCTCGCCGGGCTTAGGGTTTAGGGTTTGGGGGCCCGAGATCCGTTCAGAGTGCTCGGAGGGTGGTGCACTCTATGCGAAGTCTTCTGGGCTTTGGGGCTTTCGTTTGAGTGCCTACGCCCTAAACCTAAACCGCCTAAACCCAAAGCCGTAACAAACACAAGCGCCAAGCCAGAAACCCTAAACCCTAGACCCGAAATCCTAGACTTTATACCCTAAACCCTAGACCCTAAACCCTAGACCCTGGACCCCAAACGCTAAACCCCAGATGGGAACGCTGCCAGTTGTAGTGACCGAGGACACGCTGCAAGGATCCTCAGAGCCTCGGCAAGCCTTGCCTTGTTCTCTTTCAAGCAGCAATAGCAGCCTTAGGGTTTAGGGTTCAGGGAGAAGGGTTTAGGGATTAGGGTTTAGGGATTAGGGGTTAGGGTTGAGGGATTAGGGTTTAGGGATAAGGGTTTAGGGATTAGGGTTGAGGGTTTAGGGTTTAGGGTTTAGGGATTAGGGTTTAGGGATTAGGGATTAGGGAGTAGGGTCTGGGGTTTAGGATGATTACAGCAATATCAACACTGCTGAAAATACTAACGCTGAGACTAATGCTAGTCCTGATCCAAAGACGAAGGCTACGACTAAGAAGCTAGCAGGCTAAGATACCGGTCGACTTCAGAGACGAAGAGACGACGACTACTACGTTACTGCGACGAATGAAAGTGCTAGTGATGCTAATGCTAATGCAAATGACCACTCTAATACCAATACTCATAACTACTACTAGCACAGGTTGTTATACTAAGACTGATGCTGATACCGTACGAAAACACTAAGGCTAGCACTCATAAAAGTACTTGTGCCAATACTAGTAGCTGCTAATATCGTAGTAGTGACAATCGCTTAGATGCAAGCACTGACAGTAACAACAGCAAAGGAACTCCTCTTTGAACAAGCAGGTTCTAGACGTCTCGACTGTTGTGCAGCCTGACGACAGCATAGAAGGTAGCGAACAGCCCTTTTTTCAGTGTTCACAGGAAATGCAATCACAGCAAAGTCGCAGCTGTGATTGTGCGGGTGCTCATGGCTTCCTCCTGCTTTTTGAGTTGGCTTGCGTCGTGGGTGGCGAGATGTGTCATGCACCGAGGATGGTGAGTGCTGTGAGGAGAAGAGCTGCCTGGCATAGCCCTGGTCGTCGAGCCAACGCTGGTAGTTAGTTACAGTAGGGTTTTGGTGTACATTAAAATTATCATTATACATGGGACTGCAAGGGAATACAATTAGCAACTAGTTGCAGTCGTCACCGGAAGTAGCAAGCATCCTAGCCGAGGCTGCAAATCCTTCGACTGTTCCGTCAGCCCCTCGTGGATGGACAAGAAAGACAAGGCAGCTGGGCAACCCTCCCTAAAACCAAATGTAGAGGTTTGGTAATACCAACATTATTCCCAAGGGCTCCTTATAGTTTTGGTAGCCCGCCCCAACCTGAAACTCCAAGCCATGTCCGAGAAACCCATAAACCCAGAATCGGCACGAAGTCTTCGTTGCTTGAACGAGTCCACATGCGAAAGGATAGCCAGATGGGCAGCACCTTCATCGAGTGCTGTGATGAGAAGTATTGCAAGGACGGCTGCGATCCTGATACTTTTTCGAAGGGGGGCAATGCATCTCTTGAATATCGGCAGCCGCACAAGCGTTGTGTCAACACACAGACACACAGATGCACACAAAATACCCGACAACAGTGACCCAACCTCAAGACCAAGAGGGTGACAAGGATGCAAGCATACGGATATGTCTAGACACGAGACACCAAGCACCAGTGACACCATCTTGTGACATCACAGTGCGGGACATACCTCCCTGGCCAAGCTCGCCTTCTCACTTGCAGGATTTCACCTGCGAGCCAGCGTCGCAGTGGAAGGCAATGAACACCACCCTCGCCGGAGGCAGCCAGCGGCCAGGTGCGACCCCGCCATGGCGTTGCTATTAGCTGTCCCATAAACACTAGAGCCCCGAAGCAGAAACCTACTATAAGGGCCTAAGAAATTACCAATACTATTTCCGGGGCTCCTTTTTTAGTATAATGGGCCCCAAAACCCTATTCTAATCATTAAGGCCACTCTTTTAGTCCAAACTCCAAACTTGCACGATGCCGGTTCAGTCTTTGCACACCGGCATCACTTCCAAGGAGCCAGACTGAGCAAGTGTCTCCCCTGAAACTCAAGTCCGAAGAGCTCCCAACGACAACAAGCAAAATGGGGGACCCTAATATAGTACCCTAAATAGTAGGATCCTTATTATAAGGATCCCAAAGTAAGGTACCCCTGATTTTCGGAAACTCCTACATTGAGCCATGAAACCCTGAAAACTGGGGTCGTCCTAGCTCCACCCTCGCAGGCTACACGAACGAGAGGTGCTGCGAGCCTTTGAGCTGCAAGGCCAGAGGATCAGTATTCTGGGCTATAGTATCCTTAGGAACATTAGAAATCGTATTGTTCTTATGGTTCTAGGGAGGTAGAGGTCAGATGATTATGACATTGTGCTTCTTTTCTTTCCTTGGTTGTCATTTAGATTGCACTCGTTCAGTTTATTTACCCTCGCATTCGCTGATTATGGCGATTTCCCGGTTTATGGTGACAAGTTTCTACCAGTATTGACCCACTGAATTTCATTCCCAAACAGCTTGGTTACAACAAGAGGTTCTTACTTTAGGGGTAAACGGATGAAGGGGGGTTGCCAGGCGCTGCCAGTAGCCACACTTAGCAGTTCCACGACTCTCTTTTTGGGGCAGTGCACACTTTAGACCCTTTGACCTTCAAAGCGCAGGAAAACCTTGCCCCGCCATTGCTTTTGCTGCTGCTGCTGCCGGTACTTCTACTGCTACTGCTGCTGCCTCTACGACGAAGCAGCGATGCTACTGCTGCCGTACTACTGAACGCTAGTCACTCCGTGCTCTTGAGCACTGCGTATCACTATTCATGTACTAGTGCTAGTAATTTTCTCATCACATTTGTCATATCCCCTGGCTCTCTGCCCTCCTCCTTGCCAAGAGACGGCCCCTCTTGGAGCTCATGTTCCTGTTTTCGTGAGTGGCAGAGTCAGGCAGTGCAGAGTGTGAGGGCGTCCAGTGCCTCCTAAAATAGCTTGCATAATGTAGGGACCTTAACAATCCTTAGAATACGGTTTGGAGGTATTTTATACTATGAGCATAATAAGGAGAATCCCCAAAGCCCTATTCTATGTCTTAAGGTCCCTGCATTAAGCGCTTCCAGTGTTCGACCTGCAGGACTACAACTGCAGCAAGCCCAACATGCGATCCGGCGCAATCAGAATAGACGGGTACCCTTCCCCTTGTGCTACACAACATGTCCCCTCATTTCTATCATATAGTGCAGTATAATACAGTATAGTATACATGTTTATACTGTACTCTATTATACTTTCTCTTATCATTTCCAGGACTTTATCCGAGACTGATCCCAAGAAGCTCCGGATCCTCAGGCCCTTTCAGTAGCGCGAAGATCAAGATGCAAGCCTGAATCATTAGCCATGCGTGTCTTTTTGGGTTCCTTCATCTCATCATACTGCGGTTGATGATATATATCCTGCATTACCCATAATAAGGAGTATACCATAATTCCCATAGTTTCGGGTCCTTAAGGTAATGCAGGAATTATATCATCAACCGTATAATATGCCCCCGGAACCACATTCGAAGCTTTAAGGCGCCTATATTACTCTGATTCCAGTCTTTTGTATTCCCCGGGCTCCAGGATTAGGCCCTAGGCCTCAAAATTCTTCTAGCATACCCCCAAGACGGCTAAGAGTTTAGAGTGTAGGGTTTCGGGTTTAGGGCTATTTCGGAGTTTGGATCTGCGTCTACCACGAAGGAAGCTGAGATCCGGCGACCGTCTGGGCAGCAGCTCGGATGGATGGACGTGTGAGAGTGACATACTATAGAGGCCTAAATAATTAACAATATTATGGTGGGGATTCCTTATTATAGTTATAGTAGAATGGACCCCCAAACCCTAGTCTAATTATTAAGGCCCCTATATTAGGAGCCTGAAATACTTCCTGGTTTTGTCTCCCTGCTGGTTTAGGGTTTAGGGGTTTAGGTGCTTACGGTTCAGGGTTTAGGGACCCCTGTATAGCTATGGCATACAGGTAGAGTTTCGGGGCCAAAGGTCCACTGTTCACGCTTGCGTGGGCGGGTCTGAGGACAGTCACGAATCTCTATTTTCGTACACCAGTTTTTGACTTGGCGCGGCTGCCCACGCTCATCTTCATTAGAAACACAACTACAATTGCAATGATGGCGGTATGACCCAATAAGGACAAGGGCAGTAGGGAGAGCCATGAGAACAGTAATGGCAGTAGAAGCGATTGTCATAGGTGTGGTACCTAGAGACTCCAATGCCCCTTAGTTAAGGGATATGCCTTAAATTACAGTAGGATCCTTAATATGATTTAAGGAATTTTCCTTACTTAAGGGATATTGGAGTCTCTGGGTAGAGCAATAGCAACCTCGTGAGTTTTACGAGGGTCGCTGTAAGAAAAGAGTAGCTGCCGGCAGTCTGCTGGCTCGCAGATCGTGCGCACCCCTCAAGCCCTGAACCACGGGTACTTGGAGGATCATGGGACTTAGAAAGTAATGTTATAAGTACCTTGAATGGGGTTATAAGTAGTTATAACTAATTATAGCTAATTATATTTTCAGTTACTAAGTCCCATGATCCTTTAAGTAGACCCTAAACCCTATAGATCGCTTTAAGGACCCCTATAGATCCTAACCCTCGTTACTAAGTCCCATGATCCTTTAAGCACTTTTGGCAGAGGCAGCGACGCAGAGTGCTGCGAGACGAGGCTCCGGAGAGCTCTGAGCATGTATTATATGGGAGTTTCCGAAAATTAGGGGGTAATGACCTTATTGTGGGGTCCTTAAAATAGAGATCCTACTTATTTAGGGTACTATCTTCGGATCCCCTACTTCGGAAATTCCCACATATCAGGACCCAGAGCTCCGAGCTTCCAATCAACTCTACCCTTGATCGCGTCTTAGATCTTGAGTCGTATTCCAATGCTTGAGTCGTTTATGATCCCGAAATAACCACAGAACGCCAGGCCTCAAAACCCCCTTCTGAAGATTTTTTCTGGCTTCCCTCGTTCATTCTTCTTTGGCAGGCTGTGCGAGGAGTATAGCTGCAGCAGCGCCACGACTCTCGGCTGTAACAGTGCAAATGCGGCGCACGTATCATTGCTGTTTTCGTTCTTCTTCTTATTCATTGTTGTTATGTTTAGCTTTCATAAGATAGTGATGGTGCTGGCACTGATGATGCTGATGATGACGGTGGTGTTAATTTTAACGATGTTGTTGATTATGATGGTTGTACACCATGATAATCATCCTGACTATTGGTGTTATTATTCCATTTGCTATCACGTGGCCGCTCCAGGGTGCCGTTCATTGTTACTCTCCAGTGCAGGGGAGGAATGAGACCGGATGTCGATCGTGTGAGTATAGTGGTTCTGGCTCCGATTCTGTGATCTGGGCTTGCTGGTTGATGCGATTCGTTGACTCGGCAGCCGAATCTAAGATTTACTCGCCCGCGGGCTCCCCATGCTCCTCCGTCCTCGCTTGCTGCTGCTTCCGGCTCTTGTTACCACTCTCATCACCGCTATCATATATGGCAGAATCAAACATAATGCTACACCATGTGCGAGAACATGATATAGCACAGCTGAAGATCGATGCCGGGTGGTTTGGTCCCAACCCTAACCCCTAAACGTCAAGCCCTGAGCCCTAAAGCCTAAACCCTAAACCCAAAACCCTCAAATCATAAACCCTTAAGCCCATAAAACCCCCTTAGGGCGACTTGTGCTCAGGAAATGGGTGCACAAGGCGGACGTAGGCTCGAAGGGCCTCTCCCAGCCGGGATACAGCGACGAGGCACAGAGAGGATTCTAGGTTTAGGGTTGTGGATTTTTTTGGTTCAGGATGGAGGATGCTGGGCCCCTGAAGCTGTTTGGGCATGAGACGACTGTTGAAGTTGGAAAGGGCCGCAGCTGCTTTCTGACGGCCAGTTTTCTGAGCGAGGCAGAATTATCGAGCACATTCCAGCACGTCGCGGCGAAAGGTCTTGCAGAGAAACCGAGACCCAAACCCTCCTTGGTCCTAAACTCTGAACAAAGCAAGCTCTGTGTCAATGCTGTGGACAGCCGTGGTCTACCGGCTGGTGCGGCTCTATTCTCCCTCATGCGTGCAAAAATGTCCATGCCACCTCAGCCTCTGACCCAAGTCTCTGCCACGGTAGAACAGGGTATACGGTGTCGTACCAAGTATAGTGCAACATAGCACCAAACGCACGCAATAAGTTGTTACATGTCCTTTAAACTGCTCATCTAACACTGTATGTCTGCACGACAGGAATGCTGCGACAAAGTCATGTGCTCTGCCTACAGCTGCAGTCCGGCAACGAAGTGGGCGCCAATGACTGCTTTGGGGTTGGCTTGGTATTGAACGATTTGTTTTTGGGCTCGGGATAGTCAAGAATAGAAATTCCCTTATAGGCCTAATATAGCATTCCCAAATAGTCCTGATATAGTGCTACTACAACATGATTCCCTTATCCCAACTGCATGTGCATACTATCGTGTGCAAAACTCATTGTAATTCTTAGGGCCCCCTGTATCACGTCCAATTCGGGAGCTCGGGATGCATGTTTAGGGTTTACGGCGTCAGTAGATATTTTGACAGTCTCTCTCTAGTCGTAAAGGGAAGGTTCTGTTGCCTCAGGGGAGACAGGATCTGCTGGCTGATTCTGGTGGCGTCAATCACTTATCCCAGAGGTTGCCTTCGCTTCTTTTTTCTGTCTTTGTGGATTATCATACACTTCAGTTCCCAGCTGTGAGGCCTCGCGCGTCCACCGACTCTACGTCAAGCTGTCCCTCCCTGAAGCAAGTGTTGGAACTTGATCATTGCGGGCTGCACTATGCCACTATGCCATGTGTACCCGGAGTCAATGCTAGGCGTCGCTGTTACAGTAGGTTCTCCAAACAAATCCGGGTCGAGCCTCGTTCTAAGTTTTCATAATGCCTCAGCTGCTTCAGATGTCCTTTACCCCTAGCCTTGCGCTCCACCTCCCGGAGGAACAAGACGGCGCGTGAGTCGACCCAAGGAAGCACCAATGAGGAGAGACGTGGGAAGACTGAGCCAACTTGGCTGTCACTAGGGTTTTACAGGTTCGTTGGGGTTTCTGGGGCCGCATGAGGCTTCATGAGGTTCTGTCAGATCGCGTTTATCGTGTCGTCACTGTAATGAATAACATGTGCATCTATACATATACACACACACACACACACATGTATGGTGCAAGCCGATTGAATCGTATCGACTATGGGATGCAAGGATGGATGGATGTATGTATTCATGTATGGGTGCATTGAATGTATATATATATATACACACACACACACTTTAACTCTTGTATATATATATATATATATATCTACACACATGCATGTACATATGTGTGTGTACATATGTATGTATATATATATATATATATACACATATGTATGCCTGTATACCTGTATTCGTATCTTCTGTACACATACACAGACTGCTAGGCTGATAGACTGATCGGCTGATTGATGCAGAGGTAAATAGACGGATGAGTAGATAGGTAGACAGGCAGAAAGAAAGACAACAGGTAGATGGGCAGATAGGTAGAAAGAAAGAAAGATAACCCTAAATCTTAAACCGTACATCGGCACCTAGCCATATGCTGAACTTCCCAGTCGCTCTCGGAGGAGTGCTGCGAGCCAATCTACTGCGAGGCAGTTCCGCTTCCGTGGGGCCACCATCATGAGTCGCAATGACTTCGGGACAGTGATGCAGACAATATACTGCCTACGATAATACCGTAAACTAGAATATACTGCCGTTGCACATGCGATAATTTAAGATGCTACCATATAGTATACTATAATGTACTAGCATATAGTACATGTACAGTCGTATGATAAATCATAGCATCATATGCTGTAACATACTACCATATAGCATACTGCAAGATGGTCTACTACAGTAATTTGTGCTACAATACATAGTAAAACCTACTACAAAGAAGAATCCAACGAGGCCTACACCTGCAGCGGCGACTCCGATGGTGATGGTACCTCGGAGCTGAGAAGTTCATGCTCGGGTCCCGTAAGTTCCTGGGTCTGATGATCATGATCATGAGGCTTGTTGTTCTCATGGTTAGCATGGCTATGATGAGTGTTCTTATGGCGATTACTGGCATGAGTATCATCATGACAACTACTCTTGTGATGAGAATGTGGGAGTTTCCGAAAATAGGGGACCCTAAGATAGTATATACCTTAAATACTAGGATCCTTATTATAAGGACCCCAAAGTAAGGTACCCCTAATTTTCGGAAACTACCATGTTGCTGTGGTTATGATGATAACGATAATGTACGGAATCCACCGCTGAGGCTCTAGCGAGATGAAGGTTTTCGCAGGGTTCTTCTGGATTCTTGTTAGTTGCTGGTTTGCTCCTGAAGGGTTCTTGTTAAGGGGTGCAATTTAAGATACCATAATAGGATCAATAGCAAATAATATGGTTTCCTTATCATGGTAACTAACTTAAGTTCAAGAACCCAGTCTTAGGGGCCATGAGCCTTTCGAACCTGAGCCGGTCCACCGAGGTGAGAGTACGAAGTACTACAAGTCATCCGGCGGCAAGTGATTTCCCTTCTCCCCGGCTCCGAAAGAAGTCTGCCCGCCGAAAAGAAACCACGTAACATAGCTCTCTTCATCCGACGCCGGTGTGTTCTTCGCTGAAGTTGCACTACATTCGTCAAGTTTCGGGGTACGCAGGACGGTGCTCAGCCAACCCATCATGCATGCGAGACACCTGCCAGAACTGCTACATTCGACTCAAGCGTTCCGCATGTGCGAGATTCAAGGCACCGGCGCCGGGGCCGAAGTTCTGTCCAACGGTAAAAGCACCGTCGCATCGACAAGTGTGCAGCGAAAGAATTGTCAGAGCCGATGTTGAATCAAGCCCTGAATCCTAAACGTGCCTGAACCTCAAACCGGCCCTATGTCTTAACATTCAATGTCCTAAACCCGCCTAAGCCCTAAACCTCTAGTGCTCAATTTCCCTGTGTTGTGACTCGAGGATGAAGGACACGAACCACTTCAAGTACCAGGGCAGCACCGACGAGGAGTGCTGCGTACCAAAGCCTTGCTCTACGCACCTCGCAGATTTGAGTATTGAGGGATTCGCTGAGGTTGAGCGGTTTAGCATTTACTTGAACGTTTCGAGGGTTTGGGTTATGCGAGAGTAGGATTTAGGGGTTTCGGCTAGTTGTTTCCGTTTTTCGGGAAGAAGTACAGTGTTCCAGGGATGATCGCAGGCAGGGAGCTGGGCATGACAGTTCTGCATCGCAGCAATCCCCTCCCAGCAGAGGCGTTGATGAAACTTTGGTGTTTAGTAGGGTTTAGGGTTTAGGAGGTTTAGGAGGTTTAGGGTTTAGAGTTTTGGGCTTACGGTTTAGGGCTTTCCGGGGACCAAGCCCTAAACCCTAAACCTCCAAAAGGCGGCTCCGGCACAAGGCCAGGGATAGTTGTCTCCAATCTTACAGCTCATATAGGAGCGTGATAATTAGCATGCTCTTCCTGGGGCCCTTGTTAGAAGTATGCTATAATTTTACACCGAAGCCCTACTCTGCTTTGTTCCGTCGCTGTAGATAGCAATGCGGAAGCCTCAATGTGAAGGCATGCTTACTATGATTTCTTTGGAACCTCATGCTGTTTCCCACCCCCCCAAGCCCTGTCCTGCCTCTTCGGGCGGCTTGATTTCTGGCTTCAGCATCTCCCCTGTGTCGCCAGTAGCCTACCCCCCCCGATCCCAATCCACCAAGCAAAGAATGCACAAAACCCTAAGCCACCCTAAACCCTAAACCCAGGCTTCGGGTTCAGGGTTTAGGGTGTCAGGGTCTCGGGTCAGGTTTTTGCAGAGGTTTTGGATTTGAGGGCTTCAGCTTCTAGAAGCCAAGGTACACCACGGACTTCCCCACGAAGTTCAAGCTCCCTGCCTGTGAATGGAAGGACTTCAAAGGCTGAGAAATTTGGGGTCTGAACCCCAAACCTAGACAGGGTTTCGGAGGCCCGAATCTCGACGTCCGCCCCAACCCCAAACGAAAACTAAACCAGGGTCCAGGAGTTTAGGTTTTAGGGCTACTTTGGCAGTTCTCTTCACCTAAGCGGCATCGGAGTTCGATCTGCTTTCACCTGGTCTGACGATAAAGAGGAATCAGAAATAGTTGCGTCAGTAATGTTGGATCTACCCTTACTGCCTCCATGTAACTAGACTGTACTATACTGTATTATATCCCCCAAACACCAAAGCTAGTTCCTTAGGGTCCGACATGAAGCAGGCCTTGCGCAGCCTGACTCTGCGGCTGCGCTTGTAAGGCAGTGTAAGACGGCGAGGCTTCCTGCAAACCCCAAGCTGTGAAGCCTGGAAAGGCCCGAAGAAAAGCAGGAGACCACTGAACTCTACGTAGTTGCACCAGCAAACCTGAACCCCGAACCCTAGGCCTTAGACTCCGAAGGCTGAGTTCTAAACCCTAAACCCCTGAAGCCCCCCCCCAAGACGTGTCTCGCAGCTGCCCGAGGCGCAAGGCGGACGCGGACCTCCTTGGCAGCACCGACGCGGAGTGCTACGAGCCACTTTGGTGCCTTCGCCTGCAGGGGAGAGTCATCATCCAGTTCAGGGTTTGGGGCTCTCTGGGGTATCGAATCACAGGGTACAGGGCTTGGGCCTCGTGGGTATCGGACTCGGGGTCAAGTAGTGCTGTTGGCGACGAGGGTGGCAGTGGTAATCGCGCAGCCAACAGAAGCAATGGACGGAACACGAGCACCAGTTCAAGCAGTCACCACTGTCGTCTGTTATAGTAGCTAGTGATCGCTTTCCGGCAGAAGAACTCTTGTTGGCCGAAACAGGTGTCAGCCCGGCCCAGATATGATATGATATCCGGAAATCCAGAGAGTGAGTCCTGTATAAAAGCCCTGCAAGGAACCCAAAGCTATCCCCGTTTGCGAAAATTAGGGGTACCTAGCTTGGGGTCCTTCTTATAAGGATCCTACTACTACCCTATATTGGGTTACCCTATTTTCGGAAACTCCCAGAGCTGACATCTCGGCGAGCAGATCCCAGGTGCAAGGACCACTGCTGCGAGGATAAGGCCAAGGTCCGAAAGCCGGATGCTGTGGCTCAGCTGCACCAGCTGCCATGAGCTTCCTTGCCCATTTGGAGTTTCCGAAAACAGGGGACCCTAATATAGTACCCTGAATAGTAGGATTCTTACTACTTGTTCAGGCCCATATATTATGGTACCCTTATGGATCCCTTATAGTAGCCCCCACAGACCCCTTTAAAGGCAACCTTATTCTAATTATTAAGGCCTCTGTGTAAGTCAGCCCTTGAGGATGCGATTCAGGGCAGCACCGACGCCGAGCACCACGGTTCCAAGAGTTGCAGGGTTGTCGGAAGCCTGTGCTTTCCGTGAGAAGGGTTTAGGGTTTACGGTTTAGGAGTGTTCTTCGTTTTTCTGGGCGAATGTGGGGTTTTTGGAGACCAGATCCTGTGAGTGACTACAGAAAGTGGTCTCGGGTTCCTAGGCTTCAGCATCCTGTTCATGGAACGGCAATTGCTGGGGTCAGCATTTGCCGGAGATTCGCGTGGCCTTGGTTCTACGTAAGAGACATGATTGAGGCTCAGGACAGTAGCCAAAGCTATTCTGCATAGGAGCCTCTAGTAGTAGCTATTGTTGTCAAGCGTTGCATTCTTCAGTTGCTTAACAGTTTAACAGCCCTGCAGCAGTATTCTCAGACAGTACATATTGCTGTATGCATGGGGGTATGCACACATGCATATGCCACTTGCTGACACGAAGTAGCGCAACAATGATACGGGCAGGATGTGTGATCTGCTATGATGCAAGCTGTTGCCTTAACAGTGCTCAAAACAGCACGGCAGAGCCCACAGAGGAGGCTCTCTTGACCGATTGCCTTCTGGTACAGCTGCTGCATCTGAGGTGCTGCAAGTGATCGGGTCCAGTCGTAGCTCGAGCGAAGGGGCTTCCGAGAGCATCTAACATAGGGGCCTTAACAATTACCTATATAATACTGTCTTGGGGGTTCCTTATTATGATTATCGTATAATGAGCCCCAAAACCCTATTCTGATTATTAAGGTCCCTATATTAACCTGGTTGACTTCTATCCTGACCCACTCGTTTCGACCATTTCAGAAGCCCTGCGCAAGCCCCCTGGGCATACCACGCTGCACATAAGCGGCAGAAAGCAAAAGAGTGCCAGCTTCCAGGGATTTCAGCGCAATGCTGGTGATGACCCAGACATGTCTTTATTGTGAGTTTCGTGACGCTTGCTAGTAGCGTGCATCACCGTGTGTTTCTTAGGCCCTGCAGCTCTTACTACTACTGCTGCGGTTGCGACTGTCCATTGCTGTGGCTGTCGTCTTTGTTGCCGTCGTCGTTATTGAAGTTATTGAAGTACAACAAACTCATCGCCCTTGCGGTTTCTCTAATTTACTGTCGACTGCCATTATGTTGGACTTCACTAGTTTATGCTGTTGTCGTTATTGCTGTTATATTCAAACAGCTCCGTTCGTTGTTGTGTTTTCGGCACAATCGTACGCTTTCTATTCGTCGTTGTAGTTATAGGTTGTACAAGTTCGTTGGTTTGGTTGCGGATGTCTGATATTTCCCGTGCTAGCCCGGACATCCGCAAAGATGTCTGAGTGCAGGGGATTCGGCAGAACTGCAGTCTGTGATGTGCAGGTATCGACAGATGCTTAAATTAGCAAATAGACGGACGGACGGACACAGCGATGGACCGACGGACAGATGGACGGACCGAGAAATCATACCGAGGACTGTCCGAATCTAACTCACCCCCCTGGAGAGACCGACATACAGAGGTGAGAGCATCAGAGAGAGAGAGAGAGAGAGAGAGAGAGAGAGAGAGAGAGTCTCAGGCCGGGACGCGCGGGGTTTAGTGTTCTAGGCGGGGGATCTCTGCAGGAAAACCTGGAGCCCATTTTGTAGTTCCCTGCCATAATCTGGAGTACCCCAGAAGCCGTCCACTCACTAGCACAGCGTGAGGGACGGGCGGGCTGAAAGCCTGCGGGTCACGACAGTGACCCCTATGCCCGGCAGAAAGAAAGAAAGAGAGAGACTCTCTCTCTCGGAGAGAGAGAGAGAGAGAGAGAGAGAGAGAGAAAGAGAGACAGAGAGAGAGAGAGAGGGAGAGGGAGAGGGAGAGCGAGCGAGAGGAAGAGCGAGAGAGAGAGAGAGACACAGGAAGACAGACATGCAAATATGTACATACTAGTAGATATAGGTATAAGCACAGCTATAATATAGATGCACTTAGAAGACTCAGACATACGTAGATGTAGATGGCCACATTCGCCACATGTGTTGGTGCGGCCTAGGCGCCTGGACTTTTCGAAGAACGTGGAGGCCGGAGCCTGTTTTGGAGGTGGTCTAGTTTACAGTAGAAGCCCAAGAGTTGGAAACCCAATAGCCTCGATCCTTAAGAGTAATGTAGAGGGAATCCCAGCACTATTTGGCCTTAATCCGGTTTCCAGCTTTATGGAGATTACTGTAGGATTCCAGAGTTTAGGCTTCAGTTTGACTTTCGGAGAGTTTCAGGGCTTAAGGGTCTCTGGTATCTAGGTATTAGGGCTCCCAACACCCTTAGGGGTTCAGACTAGAGTTCGGGTTGAGGGTTTAGGGTTTCAGGGATTAAGGTGGAATCCGATTGCGCTGCATTGAGGTCCCAACGCTTTGCTGGCAACGGTGGCGTTGTCCCAGCGGGACCCGATCCAGCTAAAGAGGCAGGGCTTAGGGTTTCGGGTCTAGGGCCCTGAGCCCCTAAACCCGAAACCCTATCAAGGTTTGGAGGCAAAGTTCCATGCAACAGGATACCTTGCAGTGAAGACTCATAAGGCTGTGCACAGAGGCGGATTGCAGATCCCTTTTCCCCAATATCCTGGTCGGCGTGTTGCGAGACTCCTTCAACTTTTTGATTGACCGGCTGATCTTGAAGTGTTGCCAGGCTTTTGCGGGCGATGCTGGACAAGGCATGCCCGAAATTGCAGCCAGGTGAAACCAAGAGACAGTAGGATGGGAATGCGCTGAACGATGAGGGCTTCATGTGCGCTTTGCAACGCGATGCCGGAGCAAAGTTGATATGCCTAGGCTTTGAGATGCTTTGGCTCGACCGAAAGGGTTTCTTCGTCTCCCTGGCAGGATCCAGCTGCGAACTTGCAGAAGGTCCTCAACCTGCTAATGCGAGCTGCCGAGTCTTCTAAGTCGTGGGGGTGTGAGTTCCGAGTGCATGCTATGACTACATGCGTCGTTCAGTGCTGGTTTGCTGCACTGGCTGATCAGGTCATGCTTCAACGGTGTGAACTGAACCTGAAAGGGGTAGCGCATAGAAGAAGAACATCTCAGCCAGAACAGAACACAGAGGGGCTGAATCACGGCCTGCAGTTCAAAGCCCAGAGCTGGGTCCTCCTTTGTGTTTGAGCCTCCTGCAAGCTGCAAGGAACGAGAACATGAAGGGCTTCTATGCCGCGACCTAAGCTGATCGTGTTTCGATCTTCTTGCAACCCCAGACCCAAGGCCTCCACCCTAAGCTCTAAACTCTCCTGGCAAGTCTAAGCTCCAGAAATCTATACTCTAATCTTGGAATAGAACATACCACAAAACCCAGTTCTAATTATGAAGGAACCTTATACTAAACCCTTGTAGTATCCCTTGTAGACCCCTTTAACAGGGAACCCTATTCTAATCATTAAGGCCCCTATGTTAAAATCGCTGATGCTCCGAAGCCCTGCAGAGGCCGAGCTGCTGAAAGGGCCGCCTTCGGACATGGTGTGCCTAGGTTTTGCAGCAGTACCCTTTTGCCCTTTTTCTTTTTGGGTTTAGGGTTTAGAGTTTAGGATTTAGGGTTTAGGGTTTAGGGAGACCCTTATTAAAACTATATAGGTAGGAAAAAGGGTACGTACCCCTTATTATGAAGGGGGCTAGCTTGGGAACCGAGGTGCCGAATCGTTTTGCTGGCCTCCTCCAAGGAGGCCATGGGATTCGGGGCATTGAGGGGTTTAGGGGCTTTAGGGGTTTTTAGGGGTTTTGGGAGGTTTTTAGGGGTTTTATGGGTTCAGCGTTTTGGACTTATTGGTTTAAGTGGGTTAGGGCTTTCAGGGTTTATTCACAGACTCGCCACCAAACGCCTTTGCCTTCGTGTGCCCGCCATTTCAGCATGTGAGGCCCTGACGGCCTCCACCCCTCCCCTCGTCAGGGCAGCAGCGTCGTCCTGAAAGATTGGCTAGCAAAGGTTCTGCGCGGAACTCAGATCCTGCTCTGAAGATTGCTATCCTGGATTCCTGGCTTGTGAGATTCGAAGTATCCCTTCGGACGTAGCTTTCCATGGGACTGTACCCCAACCATGGGTCATGACAAGCCGGCTGTGGGAGTTTGCAGTGAAGCCCTGGTCAGCTAGTCCCAATCCTTCGAAAATCCTAGGAACCGGGATGTGCGGAGAGTCCAAAACCCTGCAACCCCTAACCCCACGACCATACATAAACCCTAAACGTGTCTGATGGACCCACCTGGCAGGTCTGGATGAGTTCAACCGACCCGTTCATTTGCTTAAGCTTCACTGTAGAGTGATCTGTGAAGAGAAACCACATTGCCGAATACATATGTCCTGTCTTGGCATAACGGCATAACCAGGCATCGCATGAAACAGCAACATACAACAGCACAGCCACACAAGCAAATGAGGAAGGTCCTACAACAAGAAAAGGCACCCGGACAGCGAACCAAGGGGTGACCATTGGGATCTCATGAATGAGGAGCCACATTAGATCTCCACAGATGCGAGGTCCATTACAAAGAAAGGGCAATGTGAAGCCAAACACGAACCTGTGATGAATTGATTGGCCCCTACAGGTCAGTGCAGCGCGGCCAAAATCCTAGACCCTACACCCTTGCGCTTAAACCTTAAGGCTCAAACCCGTAAGCCCCACTCTGCCCCCCCCCCTCTCTTTCAGGGCCGATCATGGCGACCTTGCGGTGACGCCGCTGGTGAACTTCATGCGCATCCGCCTGCAGCCGGGGCCCCGGCTCTGGGAGATGTTGCTTTGCAACTTTTTTGTTTGGTCGGTTTCGGGTCATGGGATCCAGGGTTTATGGCTTTAGCATCGGCGAAACGGGGTACCTTCAGAGCCCGAACCCCTAAATGTTCGAGATCACTTGTAGTCGAAATCGCGGCAGCAGCTGCAGGCTCCGCAATTCTACACCCCAAGCCGGCGATTTCTGCTGTAAGCCCCATATGCTAAACCCCAAACCCAAAGCCCTAGCTCTCCGGTGTTGAACTATGGCGGAAAAAAGGAGCAAAACATCCTAAACCCTGAACTAGAAGGGTTAGGGTTGAAAGACGGGGGAAGTAGGTGCGACACTAAGCACTTAGCGTCCCGCGCGGACTGAGGAGCAGTAGCACACAAAATCATTCCTCCGCCTCCACCACGTTGGTGGACGCGAAGAATCTGGCTCTGCCGGCAAACCTGGAGGAGGCCAAAGCATGTTTGAGGATTCCCGGCTTTGAGTTTGTTTCCAGGCCTTTCTTGGGCCGTTTAGGGCCGTTCCAGGGACTCTTTGCTGCCAGGAGTTTTCGTATTTTCTGCTTTCAGCTCTCAGCCCTGCTCGCTACTTTCGCATCTGTGTCTGGGTTGGGGGCTCGTTTGAGAGGCAGCGAAGGCTTCAAGCTCGAGGCTCGAATGTTGCAGGTTTCAGGGGTGGGAACTCACACGCTCTGTATACGTGTTCGACAGCGCTAATACAAGACGAACCCGCCGCTGGCTCAGAACGTCTTCCTGAGGAAGCATGAGTTCGACATCCGTACAGATGAGCAGGGAATGTGGCTGCGGTACAGGATCTTCATCAAACCGCAGCAGAGCACTTCACCGCAACTCTTGGCCATCTAAGTTTCGGATGTCCGGACATGCACGAGGTAGCGGCTGGTACGGCTGGGCAAGGCCCTCCCCAAAATTAGCGACGAGCCTTAGACTTACTATAGACGTTTGACTCAGAATTCCTGAAAAGACTTCGTCCTGCCGTAGCTTGAGTCTGATCCTTGAAAAGCAAAGCTCTCTCCTTGACGCACATGGGGCAATGGAGCTTGTTTCCCCCATCGATGGTGACTTGGCCGGCAGCGGCTTGAACATTCGGGACATCTACGAAGAAGGGTCTACTCTTGTTCTGCGTGTCCGGTTACCTCAAGGTCCTCTTGGGCCATCAACGGCCCTAAACCCAAGCGCTGCATACGATGGCCGTGACCCGCTCCAAGTGGAGGGCAACCTGGTTAATCGCAAACCAGAAACCGAGACAATCCTCTAATATAGGGGCCTTAATAACTACCTATACTGTTTTGGGGTTTCCTTATACTATAGTTGTAGTTTAAGGACTCCAAAACCCTGTTCTATTAAGGCCCGATAGTACGTATTCGACGTCGGGTGTCGATGGTGGCTGTGCATAAAACGGCGTAATGGGTGGGGCGATCTAATGTAAAACTATTCGAAACCCGAGACCCCGAACTGTAATCTTTAGGCCATACTGTTGATGGACAAAATCCTGCACTACCCATTATAAGGAATATACCATAGTTCCCATAGTTTAGAGTCCTTAGGTCCATAAGCAGTATCAGCCCTACGCCTTCTTACAATGCAGTAGTCCGTCTGCATAGGAGGACCTCCCCGACTCTAAACGCCCGAAATCTGAGAGAGCAGTAGCTCCTAGTATAGAAGCCAAGCTTGAATAGCTACGCACGAACATGCATTATTCCTTGGGACCCTTGTAATCGGTGTACAAGAACCCCATTCAAAGGACCATAAGGCTCCTACATATGAAACCTTTTTTTCAGGTATCCAGGGAGATGAGACCTGAACGTTAGACCCCAGTGTCCGACATAGTAAGATCATTCTGTTCTGTGGCTTCCTTATTCAAATGATAGTATGATGGGCCCCAAAACCATAATATTCTGATTATTGGGGCCCCTATACCCTAAATCTTAAACCCCAAGCCCTAAACTCTAACCCTAAACCCTATACCCTATACCCAAACCCTAAACCCTAAACCCTACTTTTCTGGCCTCAAACCCTGAACCGATCGACTCCTAAGGCGAAGCCGTTGTTGTGCTCTCCCCTCGTGCAGCGAAGCCGGCGCTGCCACCGGCCCGTCTGGGAGCCCAAGGGTTGATGATATAAATCTTGCATTACCCATAATAAGGAGTATATACCATAATTCCCATAGCTTCGGGTCCTTAAGGTAATGCAGGATTTATATCATCAACAGAAGCGCTCTGATAAGGGTGCTAAGGGGAAGGGTCTTAGGGCTGGGGTTTCAGGGGTTTGGGGTTTAGGGCCGAGGGCATTAATGTTTCATTGCTTGGGATGTGGAGGGGTGGACCTGGTAAAGCCGACCGCATCGCAGCATGGATTCGAGGGGCCTCGACAATTCAAGCATCCCAGAACACGAAACCCCAAACCGTGGCGCACCTGCATCCTTCTTACGCCAAGGCAAAGGCTGCGATCCAGATGTCATCGGCCGACTAGTGTCTCTCTACCAGGCACGGGGCGTTGCGTCGTTACTGCTCTTGGCGTCGCGATCGTGATGTTTTTATGTCCTCCTTTTTGGCTTCCTCCTCCTCCTCCTCCTCCTCCTCCTCTTCCTTCCCGTCCGCCTCCGCCCGCGGCTGATTCAATCTTTCCGGCCTGGCGTCTGTTGAGGAGAGGGCTGTAGTGGTAGTCGCACTAGCCGTCGTCATTGAGGCCCGCAGTTTGCGCTACTCAGCCTCAGCTTTGGCGCTTCTTTCCGGTATTTCTGAAGCCCTAGCAAACCAAGCTGGGAATTCTGCTCGTTTTTTCCGGAACTTTAGAAGACGGGTTTCTTAACCCAGGTTTCCCAAGACAGAATTTCTTCACTTTAGTTGGTTTCTAGAAAACTGGAGTTTGCATTAGCGGTGGTGGTGCTAGTGGTGGCGGCGGAGGTGGTGGTGGTCGTCGCGGTCGTTTTTCTTCTTCTTCTTGCAATTGACTGCCAGTCCTGCTTCGTCAATACGGTTTTAAGATAGTGATGATGAGCACAAAGGGGAGGTTTCAGAATCATGATAGGTAGCGGTGTTACTAGTATATGCATTAAGGACCTGCGGTAGGTGGCCCCTGCTCATACAAATCCCGATCCGAAGTTTTCACCACAAATCGCGCTGCTCCCACGTCTGAAACTGTGGTATTCTGTGAGCTGGCTGTCTAGGGCATGAGGTCAGGAGCGGGCAATATTGTTCTGTAAGGCATTGAGCTATGACGTCACATTTTGCCTTATGTTGTGTTTTTGCCTTCTCCCCAAATACGCAGCCACGGACGATATGCCAATTTTTCACGACGCCTACACCTTAAACACTAAATCCCAAACCCTAAACCCTATCAGACTGAGTTGCGGCTTGGAGCTTCAAACCTGCTAGCCTCGGGGCCAATTGTTCCGAGCGTGTTTCTTCTTTTCTGAAGAATATTGTTAATCGTCATCGTAATGATCTAGTATTATTGTAGCAGCGTGTTCGAACAGTATTATAGACTACAGTGGTGAGGAGTATACCATACTAGGGGCCGAAGATGTTGATACTAACTGCAACAGCTTCCACATGACACCGTGTTTTCGGTTGCTTCGCGGTGCCAGGGGGGCTTGGAGCCTGCGCATCCGCGGCTGCCAAGGCCCGGCAAGCCCCTGGGAGTCGGGTTCAGATGCAGTTTAGGGTTTAGGGTTAAGGGTGTTAGTTTGGGCTTCTTGGATAGTCGTACTTCATGAAGGGATCAGAACGAGTGCTGTTAGGATATCTGCGTGGCTTGAGACTCGGGATGCGGCTCTCTCCCTGGCTCGGAAGCAGGTCGCCAAGAAGCGCGTCGGGCCAGGGGCTTGTCTTTCTGAGCTTTACAGGGCTCCGGGGTGCTTCGGTTGATGATATAAATCCTGCACTACCCATAATAAGGAATATACCATAATTCCCATAGTTTAGGGTCCATAAGGTAATTCAGGATTTCTGTCATCAACCATTGCTCGGGTTCCTCGAACCTGCACTCCTTTGGCTTTCGGAGTGACAAGTATCCCAAGCCGTAAACCTTAAACCCTGGGCTTACATCCCGAACACTAGGCCCTGAGCCCGTGAACACTGTCTGCACCTTGCTCCGCCCAGGGCTTCGGACCTCGCATAGGGACCTTAATGATTAGAGGACAGGAGTTTGGGATATATCACACTATAGCTACCTACAGTAGGGAGTAATATGGGGGGATCCGATTATCAGGTGTTAAGATCTTCAGATTATGTAGATCTGACAATTTCAAGGCAGCACGCACAGCCCGAAATCTGACCAAAACTCCTCTTCCACGTCTTGTAACCTCTTGTACTCCCGAGCCTGGCACATGTAACTCTAAACCCTAAACCCCTAAACCCAAAGCCCCTAAACCCAAAGCCCCTAAACCCTAAACCCCTAAACCCTAAACCCCTCAACCCTAAACCCTAAACCCTAAACCCCTAAACCCTAAACCTGTAACCAGAGCCCCGAGGGTCTGAGCACTCTAACCTCACCTTTCCAGGCTCGCCGAAGAGACCACGACCGAAGGTGCGGAAGTTTCGGGCCTCATGGCAGAGGGCATGTATGATTGTGCTTTTGAATAAGGCTCATATGAAACAAAGTGTGGAAGAAATTTCAGAGAATTCGGGATCCTAGAACAGAGCCCTAAAAAGGCTAGAAGCCGTGCTAAAGGACGACTTTGGGATCCTTTTCCTTATCGGCTTCCTGGCTCTGGCACGGAAGGTGCGCTTGCCGCCCGTGGCCGTCCCGATATCGCCTGAACAAAGGTGCGGCTCTAACCTTAAGGATTCCGACACGGGGGATCCTGTGGAGTTTTAGTCATCCTACAATTTGGGAGTATATCGGGTTACTGTAAGTAAGGGATACGATAAGGGTACTTTTATATACGGGTAGGGCCCTTCTAATAAGGACCCTGCCAAGTTGTAGTTGTTTCGCGGAGTGGCAGTGGTTGCTTAATCGGCTGTGTGGAGGGAAGAGCCAGGCGAGTCGTGAGGTCAGTCCCTGAATCCCAGGATGCCACTAAGCCCCATCCTAAGTATCTGTAAAGCTTGCAGCAGCAAGAGGAACTTCTACAACTTACACTCATGACGCGAAAACACCCATAGTAGCAACTGCAACCCAAACAGCAAACAGAACCTGCGGCCCTCCAGGCAGGGGACCTGGGTGCGAGCCCCGGGTTCAGCGTTTGAGGGGTTTAGGGTTCAGGGTGTCGATGTTGCTGATCCTTTGTGCCTGGGGGTTTAGACTTCTGCTCCTTTTTCAAAATCCGGCAACCTCATGATCCTTCGCATCTTTGGGCTTGGCCGTGTGGGGTCGGCGAGTTCATGAGTGGGCATGTGAAGCCTCGAAATTGTAAGACTGATTCGAAGCCGAAGATGCTTCGTAACCATGCGATCAGGTATTCCTGTCTGTATGCACTTCTCCTAAAGAAGCGTCATGCGACCTACCTTCTTAGGTGCATGCTGCTGTAAGTCTCAGCAGCTCACATGAAAACGAATTCGACGGTTTATTGAAACGGGGACGGTAGCAATACTGATGCGCTTAATCACTTGCAGCAACACAGGAAAGATATGCAAAGATGCTACTACTTACGAATAACCATGATGACAACGAATCGACGGTTGTGACTGTATCTGCACCCTACACCTGCCCAGCCTTGTGTTACTTCTTTCCCGAGGATCCGAGCGGGGCTGAAGCCCAGGACACCTGCCTGCTTTGGACGCAGTGCCTCTCAGCTCCAACCCCTCAAGCCCCTACACCTCCTAAAAACCGAAACCCTAAACCCTATAAATCCTAAACCCCTATGTAGCCCTAAACCATCCTAAACCCCTAAGCCCTGAACCCCAGCCCAAACCGCAAATCCTGAATCGCACCACCGCCCTTGGTGTATGAGGGTGCATGCGCTGTGTTTGCGGCCGAAACCCGGACATACTATGACTGTAATATGCTGCTCAACCGTATAGTTACCAAGATAAATATACCACCATACTGTAGTATGTACTGTAAGATACTACCATGAATGTATTAATACTATAATATACTACCATGACATACTATCCAAGTCTTGGGGCTTGTAGTCAGCTCACAAGAAGAGTTCATCAAGCTCAGCCTTGAATCTGATAGCTCAGAGTTAAGGGCTTAGGGTAGAGTATCAGGTATATAGGGTTTAGGGTTTAGGGTTTAGGGTATCAGGTATATAGGGTTTAGGGTAGAGGGTATAGAGGGTATACGGTAGGGGACTTGGGCCAGGTTTGTCTACCGGTCATGATGAGATCGGAGTCCCTCAGCAGAGCTATCCGCTAACTGACCAGAATCCAAACATCTAAGGCTTCGTGCCCGACAAGCAGGCCTCACCAGTTGCAGGGGTTGCGGGGGTTGTTCAAAAAGGTGGGGGCTCGGGTCCTCCCGAAGCAGGATGGGTTCAGGGTTCAGGCCTTCCAGGGTCTTTATCATGGCAAGCCCGGGTTCGAAGAACATAACCGCGACCCCGACTATGATCACACCGGCTACTTTACCACTACGACGACGGCGGCTGCTGCCGCTGCTGCTACTCCTGCTGTTGCTACGACGACGACTACGACTACGACTACCGCTACCACTACCACGACCACCACTACTACTACTACTACTACTACTACTACTACTACTACTACTACTACTACTACTACTACTACAGCAGCAACATCAGCAGCTACATAGGCTGGTTCTGCTTCCAAAAAGCACGCGTGAGAGTGCTCACAACAACAGCAGTAGCAGTTCAAACAACGGGATGGTGCCGACAGGTCTTTCGCTCGGATGTTGTGACGGTGTACTTCGAGCAGGACAGGGTGTAAACACCGGTCCAGATAAATGCATTTCCCTGCACAAGGGCGCTGCAGAGCAACAGACAGGTTTTCTGGCAATAGCAGCCCACGACGGCTCGTGGCAGGTACTGGGATGTGGCAGTGCCCTCAGGAGACTGACAGGCCCTAGTTCTCAGGCGCTCGCACACCATGGCGCACATCGAGACGCCCTTAGACTCGAAACCCTCAGTCCGAAATCCCAGCCACATCTCCAGGAGCGCGCCAGCCGAGAGTGGGCGCACTACCGAAAGGACGGCCTAGAAGGGCATAGTAGGAATCAACTAGTATTCCTTAAATCCTGAACCCGGAACCGCAAACCCAAAGCCTCGAGACGATGGGAAATAGCTGCAGTGAATGCAATGAAACCATATTTCTCCGCAATTCAGGAGCCAAGAGCCCTAAACCCCAAACCGAAACCTTCGCGTGGCAGCTTGCATCGACATGGATCCCTACGGTGCAGGGCCAACTGTAATCGGACTCTGCTTTGTAGACACAACCGGATGGACAAAGCCCCTGCATCACTTTGAGTACCCTGAACTACGGGAATGACAGGTCAATCCTCATTGCGGGCATGAAAACTGCAGGGTGGTATCCCTAGACGCGGATCGAACAATAATGTAGCTGCCAGGACTAAAGTCAGAATTCGTGTGCTCGAGAAAACATGGCTCAGGTGGCCATGGGATCCGGAAAGATTTGGAAGCAGCTTGAAGATCAGTGAAGAGACCGATACGACTCAGCACTGCACACCCGTACACCGAAACCCAGCACGAGGTACAGGTAAGATCACCATTCCCCAGAATTCCAACTGGGTACGGGTTTGAGGAGAAGCGAGACCAGTGCAGCGCGCCTCGGAAGCAGCAAGCTGTCACGAGAAATTCATTTTCGAAGTTGTGCTTGAAGGCCAGGCGGCTAATTTCAGGGATGCACACGTCAAAGCAATGCAATCCCTTTCAGAATGGCTGCAGCTCGGTTGAGAGAACAGCACAAATCCTTGCATTTCCTAGCTGCAGACCCTCCGAGTCAGTTCGAACTTCATAATCGAACCTTTTCTCAAGAGTGCCAAACCCGTGAGAGTAGCAGAGGTGCCTGATAACGATATCAGTACCCCTATGTCACGAAGAGAGCGCCCGAGGATACTTGCCGACGAATGGCTCACCGCTGGCAGAAGCAGCAGCGCCGAAAAGCATCGCCAGGCGCAGGCCGGAAAACTACGACTTTGCTCTTGAAGTAGGATAGTAGAAATCAGCATAGTAAACTCTTGCGTGATACCGATGAAAACAGTATCGTATAGCGTAATGTAGTCTAGCATTCTATAGCATCTTAGACTATAGTTTACTGTAGTGTGGCGTCGTACAATATGGTAGGATCGGTAGAATATCGTAGAATGTGGCACAATGTAGCGTAATATAGTAAAATAATCTTGTAGAATATAAACTAAGATAGTCTGCTGCAGTCTTATATAGTCTGACACAGTCCAATACAGTATACAGTATATAGTATACGACAATATAAGGTAGTATAGAATAGCATGATATAGGTAGATTAGTGCAGTATGGTATAGTAAAGTACAGTACAATACGATATAACACAGTACAGCATAGCGCAGCATGGAATCGCATAGCATTGTCTAGTTTAGTCTAGTACAGTCTAACATAGTAGTATACTTGTCTTACATAGTGCAATATAGCCTATAGTGAACTACGCGATAGCACAGTTCAACGGTACTCTCGAGGCATGCCGGCCACCTCAGCGGCCACAAGCGAGAACAAGGCTGTTTTTTTTTGAGTTTTGGGTTGTTTAGGGTTCAGGGTTTAGGGGTTATGAACCCAACTCCTAGCCATTCACTTCGGTCTTGTAACAGCCTATAATACATGTTGCTATCTAGTATATTCTGTTCTACTATAGGTCCATTACAGTAAGGTCTTGGGCGGGCTCTTTTGAGGTTTAAAGGTTTCCACAAGGGTGCAGGGCATGATGAATGCTTGTTGCAGTTTACCCTAAACCCGAAGACGCAGCCTTTCCAACTCTGGCTGAATGCCGAACAAGTGGAGCCAGATAGCAAATCATCAACTAATTCGGTAGGCCGGCGGAAGTAAATCTAGCCTCGTTCAGGTAAAGCCTAAACTCCAAAGGCTAAAACCTCCCAAGCCCCGAACCATGCGGTCCATGTAACCCAGCGAGAATAGCACGCAAACAGCAACAACCGGACCCTATCCCGTAAAGGGGAGAGCATATCCTTCTTGCCGTGTCGTGGTCTGTAAGGGTAGGAATAATTACCTTGTCGTCCCTATATAAGTATATCATAATTAATATACCCTCTCAAAGCGCTTGGTTGACCATGAAGCCCTCTGTACTAGTGTGTCGGGAGGCAGCGCTGCTGTCGGTGGAGATTCCTCCGTCTCCGCAGGCGGGTGCTCTTGTCACTGGCATGTATCTACGCAGGCAATGTAGATTTTTCCCAGCCACTCCAAATCCCACGCGGCTGAATTCCGAACGCCCTAAAAATCCCTAGGTGAATAAACCCCAGACCCCTCGACACCCAAACCTTAAATCTGAATCCCTAAACTCCTTCACCCGCACCGGTTGTGTTTCCGACGTTACAGCTTCAGGCTCCTTCAGACATCTCCTCCGTGGAAGATCCGGCGAAGGTCTCCGGTTGCGGGGATTCAGGGTTTAGGGTTTAGAGGGTTTAGGGGTCATAGGGTTTAGGGTCCATAGGGTTAGCACCCATCAACAATAGTGCTCCTCTGTCGTCGTCGTTGTCCAACCTCACATCATCTCTCAGGAACATAGTCATAGCAAGCCTTGTGCTATAGTATATCTTGATACCTCTTCGTCACTGACAGACGAGGAAGCAAGCTGCAGAACCTAGACAATGGCTTCAGGCTTGCAGCTTCAGGATCAGTTTTTATGTCCCTATACTGTGGATGTCTCGGAATGGGTTTCGTTCTTGTGCCGCAAGGCTTCACATAGAACTCCGGCACTTTCACGCTACATCGTGAAGCCTTGAACCTGCAAACCCTATAGCCCCAAACCAAACCCCAAACCCAGAAACCCGAAACCCAGCGCCCTACAGCCCAAAGCCTAAACCCTAAATCCGACCTACTTCTGCTGCTGCGGAGAAATGCCAGTGCACATTAAGAAAAAAATCCTAAACCCGCCATCTTAATCTCGGAGCTTGGATATCACGCAAACTCAACCCTGAAGATCCGAGAGGCTCCGAACCCAAAGAAAGCCGGGGGTTTAGGGTTTAAGGGTTTAGGGTTGAGGATTTAGGGTTTAGGCTCCTTAGGGTTCCTTGTTTTCCACCAAACCGTCATGTTCCCGAGAACCCTGTTCTAGTTACTAAGAAAGGAAACGAACACATGAGCCAGCAATAAAACAAGAACGCGTGAATGCAGAAATACGTACAGAAGCATTCAAAGAGTATCGCGATAGACCAAGCAATGGATAGATCTATGTATGCATGCATGCATGCATGCATGCATGCATGTATGTGTGTATGTATGTATGTACGTACGTATGTATGTATGTATGTATGTATGTACGAATTCATGTGGGTGGTTGTCAAGATTATGGTCCCTTTTTGGGTCCCTACTATGATACGGCACCTAATATTTAGGGTACCCAAAAAGGGACCATAACGCCGACAACCACCCATGTATGTATGTCTGTATGTAGGCCTGCGAGGATGCATGCATGTGTGGATGGATGGTCAGAACCGCGACGCGAAGCTTCCCCCCCAAGCCGCCGCAGTCTCCGAGCTTCAAGCCGACTCCAACACCGACACCGCGGGTGCTGCGCTTCGAGGCGAGCTGGCGATGAGGGAGTAGGGTTTAGCGTTTGGGGTATAGAGTTTAGGGTTTGGGGTTCATAGCGTATAGGGTTTAGGGCATAGGGTTTAGGGCATAGGGTTTAGGGTGTAGGGTTTAGGGTTTAGGGTATAGGGTTTAGGGCCTAGGGTACAGGGTACAGGGTTTAGGTATGGGTTTAGGGTTCCGGTGGTTTCGGGCAACGGGTTGAGATCATCGCGCTTACTTTGCAGGAGTCGTAGGGCCTGGGGTCTTTTGGATTTGCAGGGTTTAGGGTAGGGTTAAGGGGATGATGATCAGGATGATGATGGTGATGGTGATGATGATGATGATGGCTGTTGTCTTGCTCTTGGTACTGGCAGGTGTCGGGCAGGGGAATATTGGTTGCAACGTCGTCCAGCACGTAGGCCTTCGCGCGCAGGGTCGGCGGCGTGAACATCGCTCTTGTCCAGCTGCGAATGCTTGCGTCGTGTTTCTTGATATTGGACAATATTTGTTTTTCATTTTTGTTCGGGTGTTGGCTGTTCTTTCGCCAAAAAGGTGGCTGCTGCGCCTTGTCGGTCCTGTACGGAGAATTCTAATGGCGGTGCATCGTATTCACATGAGAAGTGTGGTGTGTTTGTTGCAGTGACCAGTATGTTGAACTGGCCTTGACTTGCATGAGCTTCCGACTATGTCACGTACTCGAGGCACGCCGAGTAGTCTAGCATAGCCAGGTTCATCAAAAGCATCGAGTGCCGTTGTCCTGCCTACTTGTGGTGCACTGCTCCGCAAATAACTTCTGGTCGTATAGGCAGTATGCTGTAGCACAACAGCCTCTGAATCAAACTCGCGGTTTGCGCCCTGTGCCCAACCAGGAGCCCTCAGCAGCAACCTATCTCCAACTTCCTGTTTCCCAACGCCCCAAACCCAACCCTAAACCCCAAACCCTTGTAGATCCTTTATAGAACCCTAAACCCCAAACCCTTATTTAAAAAACCCTTGTAGATCCTTTATAGAACCTGAAATGCTTTTGAGGCGCTCTGCGCGGCCAAGAGGCTTCCCTGGAGATCCTTCAAAAGTAGGGTTTAGGGGATTTTGGGTTTTAGGGTTTAGGGGTTTAGGGTCGGGATTTTGGGTTTTAGGGTTTAGGGTTTAGGGCGGGGATTTTGGGTTTTAGGGTTTTGGGGTTTAGGGTGGGGATTTTGGGTTTTAGGGTTTTGGGGTTTAGGGTTTAGGGAAGGTTGGGTAACACTGTAAGTATTTGGCGTTTCTCAAAGCTCAGGGTGCAGCATCCCGTGGGTTTGTTTTTTTTTGCAATTGTAATTTTTGTGGGTCCATGGCAGGTTCACGTAGTTTTTCAAAAGTTAGGTGCAGGGTTTAGGTCCCATTTGTCATTTCGAGGTAGGTAACGATTTCTGTACTGCGAGTCCACACATACGTGATCCGTCCTTGTGGGACGGTTTGTTTATCGTTCACCTTTCAACGACTGTTGCTGCTCAGCTTGCTGAACCTGGCTTACTTCCCACCTCTAAATAGGGTAGCCTTGAAGAGACCCCCAATAACTCGAATGATCACGCCGAAATCTGGAAAGTGAGCCTGACTGAGGGCTGCTGCTGGAGAAGCCCTCCCCGGATGCGCGAACCCTCTCGGTGACCCTTTCTGCAGCCCCAGGAACGAACAGATCGCTCGCAAGTCTCCAGATCCCAACATCATCCCTAATTACATTACACAACAGGTTCATACTCAACGTTGCCGCGAAGGCTAAACCCCCAAACCCTAAACCCCCAAACCCCCAAACCCTAAACCCCCAAACCCCCAACCCCTAAACCCTATTAAACCCCAAACCCCCAAACCCCCGAACCCTAAACCCCCAAACCCCCAACCCCCAAACCCTATTAAACCTCAAGCCCCCAAACCCCCAAGCCCTAAACCCTAAACCCCCAAACGCCCAAACCCTAAACCGGTCTCGAAGGCGACAAGGACGCCTCAACCTGAACCCCAGCAGCGTCGCACAGCTCCAAGAGGCCTCCTTCCAGTTTTTGCTCCTCAATCCTTTGGGGTTTAGGGTTTAGGGTTTGTCGATGCTCCGCGCACACCACCACGCGAGACGTGTGTTGTGGTGTGCGCCTAGGTTCAACGCTCTCGCCCTACCCGCCCACCCAGTCTATGACCTTTGTCGGGTTTAGGGTTTTTTTCAAGGTTTGTGGCTTGGTCTGGCGGTGGCCCAAAATCATGGCAAGCAGGGCAGAGGGGGCAGGGCAGGGCAGAGCAGGGCCAGAGCCGCAGGGCAGGGCAGGCACAAGGCAAGGCAGGCAGGGCAGGGCAGGGCAGGGCAGGGGAGGGCAGGGCAGGGCAGGGGAGGGGAGGGCAGGGCAGGGCAGGGCAGTGCAGGGCAGGGGCCCAGGGATGGGGCCCTCCGAGGTTGGAGGTTTAGGCACATTGGTGCCGGCTCCTGAGCCGGTCCTCCGCTGCGCCTGTCGCGCCAGCTCCGGAGCCAGCCTCACTGACGCTTCGGCACGCTCGCTGCTGCTATTCGCAGCGCCCGCAGCTCGCTTCAGTTTAGGGTTCAGGGTTCAGGGTTCAGGGTTCAGGGTTCAGGGTTTAGGGTTTAGGGTTTGGGTTCAGGGTTTAAGGTTCAGGATTTAGGGTTTAGGGTTCCTTTGGGGGTGGTCCTTCTCTGGGACATTATTATTGGTAATGTTCTGTTTCTGATTGTTATTGTATCATTGAACTATTCCTACTCGTAGTAGCTTGTATGGTTCTGCGCATTGTTACTGATACTTTCTACTGTTCTCCTCGGCATTAGCGCTGCGATCATGATTGTGTGTTATCCAGCACTTCTACCATTATCAATGTCATCAGTACGACTTTTGCTTTTGCTTTTACTACTTACGACCACTGCCGCTATTTTAGATTACTAAGTAAGGATCTGGCCCAGTGCTTTTCCACCATGTTTGTATGAAGATACGGCTCGGAATCAAGGCTTCGGCTGCTTGAGTTTTGAAGAACGACAGGCAAATTCCAATTTCGGGTTCTGAATATTTAGCAGGCGCTCGCGCTTATCTTTGCAGTGGCCCGCGTGCTTCTTGCGGCAGAACGGAAGGGTTGATAGGCTGACATGGGCTGTCGGATCGAAGTTCTGATGCGAAGGGCGGATGCCATAAAGCGTATGTAGCCTACAACACAAGATAACAGGACCCTAAGCACTAAACCCTAAACCTTAAACCCTCGTGTGGACCGGGAGATGTACAACTCGAGCACAGGGCACGAGCATTCTGAGAGGCCGTGATTTGTGGTGCGGGTGTCAGACTCTATCATCAGGTTTAGAACTGGAGATAAAAAGGGGCCTTATTCATTACCTATACCATTTTGGGGGTTCCTTATTATGATTCTGGTACAACGGGCCCCAAAACCCTGTTCTACTTTTCAGGCCCCGGTATTATTCAGAAACCTTGGGGAGCCATGAAACGGATCGACCCGGCAGGAGTACCTCAAGCAGCAGCAGCTGCGCCGAGAGTCAGTGGCGGAGGATAGTGGCAATCCGGCTGCAGCCAGCTCCCTGAAGCCCCACACTCTGAAAGCCTTGTCTTGGAGAGCCCCTGCATGCGGGCCTGCCATTGCTGCAGTTCATCAACCTGATCATGCTCGTCATCACCATCACCGTCATCATCATCATCATCACGTCATCATCATCATCAACAACATCAGCATCGAACAAAGAGCACCTTCGAAATTAGGATTTCAGACGTGTAGCTAGCTGTCCTGCTTGAGGGAACGAAAGCAATGTAATTTACGGGGGATTCCGCTTGCATCCTTTTCCTGAACCGGCCCCTTCCCCCCTTCTTCCATGATGTCGTTTGAGCACGAAAACCATGTAGTTTACAAAGGGTTCTGCGTGTACCATATTACGCTGGTACGCTGTGCGGTAGGCCGAGTTTCTTAACGAAGGTCGTCCTCATACATTCATCTGACTAACGGGCCTAAGACCTTTTCTTCTATACGACGAAGAGGGCGTGGCCGGGCTTATAGGTTTTTCTTCACATACCTCAGCTTATCTCCATTCACAGCCCACAGGCTTTTCGGGCACAGATCCTCCCTGGCCTACATCGAAGCCTGCATTGCGTGAGCACTGTAGTTGGAACCCCAAAGAAGCTTTGACAAACGGGCTGTTGGTACAAATAAGGGTGCCCAGGCCTTCGGTTGATGAATCAAGCTTCTTGCTTGTGAGAAGGGCATAATGCGGAGTCCTCATGAAGAGCAAAGCCCAAACCCGAAACTTCCCTTTGCCCTTAGCCTTAAACTCTACGCCTCTACGCCTGAAGCCCTCAAAACCCGGAGTGTTCCGTCTCTCGCAAGGGGAGGGTTTTTAACTGGGATGCAGTGTGTGATGCCCAATCCCTGAAACCTCTCCCCGCCTGAATCCCATGTCCCAGACACTGAATTCCTGAACTCAAGCTGGGTGCTTGTTCGGAGCTCCTTTCCGCTGTGGCTTCCGGGACCCCAGGCCTCAGTCCAGAGAGTGTTGCCTGTAAGCTCATCCATGTGTCTCGCTGCGTGTATGTGGACTGAAATTACTGATAAAGGTCTTCTAGGTCGTCATGATATGTATTGACATAAACATCAGTATGACGGGCAATAGGAATGGCACCAACGATGTGAGGCATTGAGTCTGGGAAATCCCTGAACTGGAGGGTGAGCTTCGGACTTCGGTGCTGCCCAGGTTCCGAGGACTCTGGGGCGACGAGTCCAACGGACAGTTGGCCGCAAGGGTGAGAGAGGTGTTGGCTGGCTTGGTTCTACACATATATGTATGTAGGTATGCACGTCTGCATGGACGAACGGACAGACGGACGGACGGATCGATGGACAGATGGACGGATGGATGGATGGGTGGATGGGTGCATGAATTTGGGAGATCAGGCAGAGTCCTGCAAAAAGCGGCAAACCCCTAAACTCTAAGCCCATGCATAGCGGCAACTGTGTTGATGCTTCACAAGGAGGTGCGGGGCCTCTGAACTCTAAGTCCCCCCACCATGCCTGGAAAGCGGTAGGCGGTAACTTTCACCGTGAACATTGCGAATGCCTCATCTTTTTGAAAACTCTGAATCTGGAATTTCTACACCATGAGCCCTAAACCCCAGGCCCTAAACCTTCGACCCTATGCCCTACCTGGACCCTACGGAACCTATCTTTTTAGGGTTCCTTATTTCCTTTATAAGCCCTTGAAAAGGTAGGTTATTCGCGGTTAAGGTAAGCCCTAAGCCCCAAGCCCTATACCCCAAACTCTACACCCGAAACCCTAAACCCTAAGCCCTAAACCCTAAACCCGAAACCCCAAACCCTAAGCCCTAAACCCTAAACCCTAGACCCAAAACCCCAATCCTTAAACCCTAAGTGCGTGTGTTCCGAGCCTGCTCCCGCACAGGAACCACTCGAAGAGCCCGACCGCGAGGCTGTTTTGGCTGAAGAAAAAAGGACCAAGGCCCGTGGAGGGTCGTTCTGGGGGTCGTTTAACTCCTAAGGTCTGGTTTACATCATTATTTGGGTCTAAGATCACACGCAGGTTATCAGCCGTAGGCTCTAGGACTAGGCCTGTTGGATAGTCCGGGGTTTTAGGTTAAGGGGCCCCCCGTGCGAAGCGATGGACCGGATGATCCGTCGGAGAACGGGAGCTTCAGAGGGAGACCAAGATCACGACTATGAAACAGCCTTGGGTCAAGGAGCATCAGAGGGCAGAGCTCATGCTACTCCTTCTGTTATCCACCGAGGGGAAGCCTCACCTGGAATGCTGGAAGCTGGCGCTCTGGGGAATGCGGGGGAGCTACCGACAGCTCACCCGTTCTACAGTGAGAAGGCGCGAGAGGAGATTGCGCTCATGAGGCAGCGACCTAGCACTCTGGACGAAGACCAGGCTCGGGTGAACGCCGAGATGGGTTTCTCCGAGGTGGCCGCGGACAAGGAATGGTTTCCATCCACCGGTGAGGAGGTTGGAGACCCGAAGGAGCCTGACTATGGGAAGGCTTTCATGGGGGCTTCTGGACCAGGAAGTTCCGCAATGAGCGCTCCCCGTGTTGCTCGGATCGAGCCGACGACGGGCTCATCTCCGGGTCTGGGTGAGCGACGAGGACTGGCTGTGGATCCTACGGAGCCGGCTCAGAAGAGCGGAAGGGAGGATGCCGTTGGACTGGATCTGAAGACGACTCAAGGTTCAGGGCCGAACAGTCAGGATATGGCGGCTGCCACCGAGGGTGGCGGTGAGGATTATCCAGAGCTGATACCGGCTGAGCCGGACCGCTTGGCGAGAATGGAATTGCTGTTGGGTCAGGTGATTGAGGAGAACAAGAACTTGAAGCGCCAACTGCAGTCGGAATCCCATTCCTCTTGGCATAGTGCGAGGACACCTCAAGAGGCGCCTATGTCTCCGGCCTCTTTTGGTCTGAGTAGACACTTTCCTGAGGCCCCTCCGGGCCCGGTCGTAGGTGTACAGCCGCTTGATACGTACGAAGTGCGAGAGTTCCCAGGTGCTTTGGGGAGATTGCCAGCAGGTGAGTATGGACCAAGCACAGCCGTGGGGCAGCAACACTCTCTTGTGGGAGCTAGGCCCCACCTTATGCATCCTATGGCTAAGTACGGTTTTGTTCCAGGCTCTTTGGAACCTAGGCCTCCGGGGTTTGGGGATCCAGTGGGCTTTCAGCTTTGGCCTAATACCTGGGACTACGCTGAGGCAGTAAGACCTAGGCCCCCCCCGTCTCCACATGTCCGTGCTATTGCTGAAAGTGCAGCTACGCCTCAGAGTTTGAGAGAGTTTGCGAGTGCAGCTTTAACTGCAGGGCTTGGTGCTGGAGATTCCGGACTTGCGGGGTTTCATACTCCTAGGTCGGGTCTGGGTGTTAAGTTCGATTCTGAGGGCTATCCGGTCTCACCGGGAGGGACCAGCATCAAGCCTCCAGCAGGGCCGCCGCCGGTTTCACCTCGGAGTGCGCCTGGATTGGGGATCACTGGGAACCTAGGCTCGGGTTCAGGGAACTTAGGGTATGGGACTCAAGAGGGCCTATCAGGGACTCCGCGAGGGTTGGAGCAAGGGAATGTTGGGGTTCAAGGTTCAGTTTCCTCAGAAAGGCCCGAGGAGCCGGCTAAGTATATTTCGGAACTCCCTAAGTTAGTGCAAGCTGATTTGTCGAGCAGCGCGATAGTCTGTGGTAACTGGATTGCCCAGGTCAGACAGGTGTTCCAAGGTTTATCTCCGTCTGCTGGGGTTTGGTTTTCGGCAGTCGAGCGGGCGGCTAACACGGGTTATAGTCGGTGGTTGGTTGCAGATCCACTAGGAAGGTTAGCGATCGACCCGGCTAGCGTAGTTGCGAGTTACGACGTGGTAAAGTATCAGCGAATCGAAAGTAGGGCGGTGTCTCTTCTGTTGGCGGCCGTTCCTGCGGGGCTAAAGGAGGACATCGTAGTGAACAGGTGGCTTTCGTCGGCTGCCATCTTGTTTCGAATCTTATGTACTTATCAACCTGGCGGTAGTAATGAACGCGCCCACCTGTTAGGACAGTTGGTCACCCCCGACGTGTGTCGTACTTTTCCGGATGCAGTGCGTATCTTAAGGAAATGGCAGCAGTGTCTGTTACGCGCAGGGGAAATACACGCGACTCTTCCTGACGCCTCGCTCCTGCTAAAGGGAATTGATAACTCCACCTCGAGTCTCTTGAGCGGAAATCCTATGGTAGGGTTCAGGGTTAGCGCCTATCGGCATGGGATAGCCTTGGATTTTAACCCTACGGTTTCGGGTGTAACCCAACTGGTGAGATTGTTGCAGGCGGAAAGTGAAGCAATTTCCTTGGTAGAGTCGTCAGCGGCGGGTGATAAGAGAGCACGTACAGCGGCGGTGAATGCCAATAAGGATTCTCCACCGGCTAAGTCGCCCCCTACTCTCCCACCAGCTCCTCCTTCTAACCCTTCTGTAGCGGCAGTAGGTGTAGACGCGGCAGGGGGTAAGGGTGCTGGGAAAGATAAGGGTAAAGGTAAGGGTAAGTCTGGGGATGGGACTCTTCAGCTTTGCCACAAGTTTACGGATGCTTCAGGGTGCCGTTATGGGGATAGCTGTCATTTCAAGCACGACCGGGCAAAGGCCCGTCGCGAGTCACGTTGCCTGGCTTGTGGCCAGGCAGGGCATTTCCGACCTGAGTGTCCTTTGGTTCCGGAAGAGCATAGGCAAGTCTTGTCTGATCCAGGGTCCCCCACGGAAGCCCAGCCTAAGTCAGGTTCTCCTAAGGGTAGGCCGAAGGCTAAGGGGAAGGCAGGTTCCCAGGCTCAGGCGAAAGGGATAGTTGAGGATCCTGGGTCAGGCGGCGGAGGATCCGAGGGAAATTTGCCTGTGTCGTCGAGTGCCAGTGCTGTAGCCAGTCAAGAGAACCTTATCGCCGAAGCGGCGAAGCTACTTAAGAATGTGACATTGAAGGTTCTTAAGGTTGTGGATACAGGAAGAGGTGACGAGGACTTGAAGCTTGATGGTGCCTGGTTGTTGAGTGCGATTTCAGGGCCGTCGGATGCCGGTTTTGCACTGGTTGACAGTGGTGCTACTAATGCGTTGAGGCCAGCAGAGTTGTGGGAACTGGAACAGGGGAGGTCGATTAACGTAGACTTGGCTAGTGGAGTGGCTGAGCTTCGGATCAACTCATGCGGTACCCTACTTCATGCTGGACCTTGTCAGGTTATAATCCCTGCGGGTTATCTGATAGAGCTAGGTTGCACCATTGCTTGGAAAAAGAGAGGTTGTAGGATAAGGCATCCTGTGCGCGGGGTCTTGGAAGTTTCTGTGGTAAAGGGTTGCCCTCTGGTACCTAAGGAAGTAGGGCTAGGGCTTTTGGAGGAGTACGAAAGGCGTAAAGGGGTAGGAGTCAAGGTGAAGACCCTAGATGCGGTAGGACCGAGCTGTGAACTCCGCCTGGAGGAATCTCGAGGTTGGCTGGCGAGAAGGGTAGCTAACGTTGGGGTTCTCGGGTTAAGCGAGGTTGATCAGCTTACCTTTCTAGCGGGTCTGTTTTCAGGGGTTCCTACGGACCTACTCCGAGAAGTATGTGTTCCTCCGGTAGGAGAGAGTTCTGTAGATCCGGGCACCCTGCCTTGGAACAGGCGAATGAGACGTTCGGTGATGAGAGCAAAACCAGGGTCGGTGCTGCTGAACTTCTCGTCGGGATGTTCCGGGTGGAAGGGCTTAGGATGCGTGGTGAATCTAAGGGGTTCTGATAAAGACCTTTTGTCTACTTCGGGTTTTGGGCAGCTGCTAAAGTGGGCTGAATCGGGAGTAGTTGGAGGAGTGATTCGAGGAGGCCTAGAGGCTTTTCAGGGAACTGCGCATTTGGGATCAGCCGCTACAGAAGGGTGGCAAGGGGTCCTTCAAGGATGTCGGGGTTCAGGATCGCTTCGGGATCGAGTCGTAGCGGAGCTCCGGGTGATGCTGGTGTTCGCGGTGGCCCAGGCGGCCATGGAAGCTAAGAGCCAAGTTTTTTCTGCGTTGTGTGCCGATGAACTGCAACAGGGTGTTGTGGATAGTACTGATTTCCACGAACCCCAGGATTTGGCAACTTGGGCGTTGAGAAAGGCAGCGGCTAAGCTAGCAGGCTCCAGTGGGGAAGCTACCGAGTCACTTCTTCCTGGGAACGGAGCATCAGTTTTTCTGGTGTACGAACGGAAAGGGGGACAAGATCCGGGGGAGTGGACAGATCTGGCTCATAAGGAGATTGAGATTTTTCAGAAGTTGTATCATCTCAGTAACTTGGAGTTCGATCAAGGCTGCTTTGGGAAGCTGGAAGTCGCCCCCACTTCGTTCTTGACCTCCTCGTGGTATCTGTTTGAAAGCTTGCATAGGGTAAGGGCTAATGATGAGTTACGGGATTTCCTTTCTGGCCTGAGGGACCTAAAGGGCTTGGTAGGGGATCAGGTGTCTAGGAGCTGGCCAACCGGTTTGCTTAAGCTAATCCAGGCTGCTTGGCAGGGTTGGCGTCAGGAACGTGAGCAGGCTGAGTTGATTCAGGAACGAAGGGTGTTGCTTGCTAAGCTAACGGAACAGGAGTCCTATGCTAGGCATGTAGCACAAGATCATGTTCCGTACCGTAAGGGGTGTCCGGTTTGTGTTAGTGCGCAAGGGCGCCAGAGACCCCATTGGCGTAGCTCGTTTCCAGGCCTACACTCCTTAAGTGTGGACCTTGCAGGTCCCTTTATTGATGGTGTGTCCTACAGTGAGGAAGCGAGTGGTCGCGATAAGGGCGGGGGGTACAAGTATATGCTTGTCGGAACCTATGCGGTGCCAGCGAATTTCTCTGACACCAGGGCCAAGGATTCGCCAGAGGGTGGTATTGGTAGCGTTCTTGAGGGCGAGCTATCGGACGATGACCAGCCTGAGTTGGTGGCGCAGGAGGGCCCGAAAGACGATTCTGCTTTGTTGGATGAGCTATGGAATCTGCCAGAACCTTCGCAGGCGGAGCTTAAGGCGGTAACGCATCGAGTCCGGGGTAAGCATCCAGAAGCAGAGGACGTTCCGCGTGAGCCGGAGAGGGAGATCAGCGTTAAGCATTACACTTTGTCTATGGGTGTACCGGTGCGATCGAAGCACGCTAAAGAGATTCTTCCCAATGTACAAGCTATGATCAATCGGCTGGAGGCGTCTGGGTTTCCGGTTCAGAGATACCATTGTGATCGTGCACAGGAGCTGAAATCGGCAGCCCTGCTCAGTTGGTTGAAGCATCAAGGAATTTATACAACGTTTACAGCTGGTGAGTGCCCGGCGGGCAACAGGGCCGAACTCGCAGTTCAAAACCTAAAGGGGGCGGTTCGTAAGCTACTCTTTGCGTCGGGTTTAGATAAGAGATTTTGGCCGATAGCGGTGTTGCATGCGTCTGCGCGCTACTGGATTCAGTTTAACGAGCGACTAGGGATCCCGCAACCCGTTTTGCTCCCTTTTGGCCTTCGGATTTTGGCGCGCCGAAGGGTGCGTACCGGATTCAATGCGCAATGGGAGCCGCGTGTAGCAGAAGGGGTGTACCTAGGTTGTGCTCCGAATACTCCTGGTGGTCATCTGGTACTGGTAGGCGAAGGCGATGCTAGAAAGGTGTTGTTGACCAATACTGTGTACCCAATTCATGGGGATAAAGGGGAAATCGTCAAGCCTAAGTACCGGCTTAAGGATAAGTCCTCCCCGCGCTCCCCGAGTTTTGCAGTACGGGTCGTAGCAGCGAGGAAGGTGCACTCTTTTGCTCCAGCACGTCGGGCCAGGCGTACGCCTGGGGGGGAGTCTTTCTCTGATTTGGAGGATTTTTCGTCGTTCTCGGATTCTGAGGATTGTTCCACGGAGAATTGGGTTATGGGCCAGGGGTCTGTTGGATCGAATCAGGAAAGTAGCCTAGTCGAAGTTGAGCCTGCCGGGTGCGGGATCTTCTTGGCCTCTGTGGATGGGTTTGCGGATCCGGGGGAGCCGGGCTGTCTGGGTACATCAGAGGATGGGGCCCCCACGTGGATTCAAGATGCTCTGGCCTCTTTGGACTTCTCCGATGCAACTTGTTTAAGGGTTCTGGAAGAAGGCCTGCAAGGGATTCCAATTGCTAGTAGACCTATGATTAGACATGAAGGAAGGGCTGTTTTGCTGGGTCTCTATGGGGTTGGTGGATTCCGTGGTGTGTCTAAGGCCACTAGAGACTGTGGAGAACTGGTCAAGTACCTGAATGGTTTTGTAAGGTCAAGGAGTCCTGAGCATGAATGGTCGTCTTTGTACATCTCTAAAGACACGAGCACGCCTTTGCATAAGGACACAAGGAATGCTAAGGGGTCTAAAGTCTGGGTGAGGGCCTTGGGCGAGTTTGTGGGAGGAGGATTGTGGATTGAAGGGGAAAAGGGCTGCGGACCGGTTTATCGGGTGCTGCCAGATGGAAGAGCCCGAGGTGGGAAGGTACACGATGTCCATCAGGAACCAGCCCTGTTTGATGGGGAACGGTGGCATGTTTCAGAAAAGTGGACTGGTACTTCTCGTTGGGTTATTTCTGCCTTTACTCCCAGGGACTTCGGTAAGGCGACGGCCGAGCATAGAGAGGAGCTGAGAGAGCTGGGTTTTCCAGTGGATAAGGTTTGGGTTGATGGTGCGGATGTTTGCGCAGAACCAGGACCGGGGGAGGGAGCTGCTAGAAGACCTTGAGGAAGCGGATTGGGAAGTTGGGATTCCACAGCCGATTGAGGATGAAGCCGGGCGGGAGGCTTGGGTCCATTGGCATGGGTGTGTGTCCAGACTTTGTCGGCTTCTAGCGGGGGATTTATGCGAGAACCTACATGAACCTCAAGGGTTGGAGGAGACCGCTGAGCAGCTACGTTCCACCGAGGTTCTATGCGAATGGTTGGAGGGCTGTCTTGATGAGTGGACCTTGAATTCTGAGGTATCATTGAGGGCTCTTCAAGTAGAGGTGCCATTGGCGGGTGAGTCTGTTCCTGATAAGTTCCTGCAAACTCGTACGGTTGGTCTTGTAGAAGCAAGATCGGAGCTAGGATTGTGGAAGGAACCTGCCTTAGAGGAAGTGACGAGCTTGGAGACTACGAATCAAGCTGTGGATAGGGTTAAAGCGGCGTTAGTGGATCAGTGGATTGAGCAGGGGTATACTGTGATTCAGTTGCCTGGTAAAGCCGTTCTCACGAGAAAGAGCGGAACAGGAAAACGCCGTTTTCGGGCTGTGTGTTGTGGAAACTACCTCCCTCCAGAGAAGCTGGGTCTGTCCAAGGATGATGTGTACGCTTCGGGGGTTGAGGCAGTGACTTTGCGGGTGGCCCTGTGTTTCGCGTCTATCTATTCAACCTGGACTGGGATTACGATAGACATCAAGTCAGCATTTCTGTATGCTCCTATAGGTACGCGATCTAAGGATCAGGAAGAGCGCATCATTGTGAAACCTCCGGCATTGTTGGTAGAGCTTGGAGTGCTTGAGGCCAGTGACCGATGGCACGTGCGCAAGGCGTTGTATGGCTTGCCAACGTCGCCCCGAGACTGGGGAGACTACCGGGATAAGGAGTTTAGGGCGCTTACTATCAGTTGTGAAGGGGTTGCCTATGGGTTGTTTCAATCGAAGTCCGATGAATCCTTGTGGCTGGTTCAGCCTGTGGGGGAGCAGGGCAAGGGACCGATAGCGGGATTGTTGGTTGTGTACGTTGATGACTTGGCCTTCTTTGCCGCTGCGAATCTCTGCCAATGCTTCATCGACCAGGTGCAGAAGAAGTGGAAAACCTCTCCTCCCAGTTGGTTCGGTGAAGAGCCGGTGACTTTCTGTGGTGCTGAGGTGACCCGGTCGGCCCGAGGTTATCGGTTGACTCAGGTGTCCTATCTGAAGGAACTACTGCATAGATACAATATTGAGGGTACGGCGGCATCGCCTATAACGAAGTGGACTGAGCCTCTAGAGCAAGGTGTTCCGGATGCCAGCTTGATTCGAGAAGCGCAGGGCATTACAGGAGCGCTCTTGTGGATTAGTACCAGAACAAGGCCTGATATTGCCTACGCTGTTTCGCGGATGGGACAACAAGCGACGAAGGATCCAGAGTTGAGTATTTCCATTGGCAGGCAAGTGTTGCAGTACCTTGGCTCTACCTTGACTTTTGGGATCGAGTATTTGCATAAAGTGGGATCGTATTTTTCAGATCACGGTCAGTTGGCATTACCTCGGCAGAACAACGTCGTGGAGGTGTACTCGGATGCTTCTCACTCGCCGTGCGGTGGACGATCAGTGCAGTGTTGCATTATCGTATGGCGTGGTTCGCCACTGGCGTGGGAGAGCGCCAGGCAAGGGTTCACAACCCTTAGCTCCGCAGAGGCGGAGCTCGTGAGCATGATTCATTCTGTTCAGTTGGGCGAATGTATCCAACCGTTAGTGGAGGAGCTTCTTTCGGATGACAGCGTTCTCTCACTTCTTGCCGATAACGCCGCAGCTATACGATCCTTCGAAATGGCGCCAGCTGGCTGGCGTAACCGCCACTTAAGGATGAGGGCGCAGGCTGGCAGAGAGCGCATCGAGAATAATGTTTTGCGTGTCAATCATCTTGCAGGCCTGCACCAGGCGGCGGACATTGGTACGAAGCCGCTGGCTCGATCAAGGTTGCTATATCTGATGGACCTCATCAATGTGCGAGACCAGCCCGCCTCATCAGAAATGATGAAAGCAGCTCGGGTTCTAAGCCGTTCGTATGTAACGGGTCAACTCAGGGGAATTTCCCCGGAAGCCATTGCGGGTTTGGCCCTGTTGTGTATGTTACCTGGTGCTCGTGGGCAACCCATGGGTGATCACCCCCGGTTGGTTTCCGATTGGGTTTATTGGGTAGTAGCCATGTTGGTCACGGTGGGTTGCGTTTTGGTTGGGACCTGGTTTCGAGGCTTTGTGCCTTCGGAGGAGCCGCTAGAGACTGCGATTGTTGTTGCTGAGGGGGCTGGGAACCCAGATAATCTTGATGACGATTTCAGTCCTGAAGAATGGGCTTCAGCTGAAGCCAAGTTGATTGCTGCCGAGCGTTCTACGGGGCTTACATTTGTGCAGAGGGCTAGGTTGAGGAAGCAACTGGCTAAAGGTGACTTGGTAGATCCTCCGGTGTTTCAGCAGCGACACGGACCATTACCGTACTGGCTTACAGGGCGCTCTGGAAGCAGTGGGGTTTGGACTGAAGTGCCAGAAAGGGGCTCAGGGTTGGTAGCCTTTTTGCTTAGGTTCGGAGTAACTCTTCTAGGGATGATTGGAGTTCCGCAGAAAGAGTGGGGATGTTTGAGGATGGTTTGTAGGAGACTTCGGAGTTTGGCTGCTGTGACTTTAGCTTCCCGTGTGCCTGGGAGACTGACAAGAGAGGGCGGGACGGGAGCTGGCGAAGGAAGGTCAGCGTCTTCGAATGTAGGAGAACCATCTGTTCCTTCCCCGCAGCCGTTTGGGATCCAGCAGGAGCCGGGACGGAGTTCTAAAGGGCCGTGCGACATGTCCGCAGGACGTGATGGGTGCCCAAGTCCTCTTGGTACCGGTGAAGTGCTGTCCAGTTCATCAGAAGAGCAGTCTAGATCGCCGAGTCCTCTGGGTGCCAGTGAAGTGCTGTCCAGTTCGTCAGAAGAGCAGTCTAGATTGCCGAGTCCTCTGGGTGCCAGTGAAGTGCCTTTCAGTCCAGCAGAAGAGCAGTCTAGATCGCCAAGTTTTCGGAGGGTTGAGCGGGATTTGGTTCAGGGTTCTAGTCTTCAGGAAGGCCCAGTTGCAGGGACGGATGTTCAGGTTGGGGGGAGTGCAAGTAGTCAGGACCAGTTTGAGGTGCCGAGACCCAGGGTTCAGGTAGGAGGTAGTTCTGGTAGTCAAGGGCCTGCTCCTACCCCCAACGTGCAGCATGGTGGCAGTTCCGGAAGTCACGGGATGACAGTAGCCCCCAGCGATGAGTTGTGTTATGAGGATTATTGTGGTGATGGGATGCTTACAGATCAGTTTCCGTATGTAGGATCTTGGTTGGTGACGCATTACTTAGTTCAACTGTTGTCGCAAACTGGAGAGACTATCCTCTGGACAGTTGGTGAGAGAGCGGGAGAGTGGAGATCTCTTCGTTGTGCATCGGCGGGATTGAGGTACGCGTTAGTGTTTGCCGTAGTGGAAGTTTTGAGACGCGGTCCCCAATCTCTCTTGTACAATGGTCCCCAGTGGGTGATGGCTACTGAGGAGTTCATTCTCACGGAACCACCATTAATTATGAGCTCAACTTCTGGAAGGCGGCCAGCAGGCCCCATAGGATTGGTAGCTAGGGGGGTCGTGTTTCCTTATGTTGAGGGTCCCCCGGGTATGATTGCGCATTTCCTGTGGCGGTTGCTGATGGAAGAAGGTTGGTTACTTTTAGAGCTGTTGGGTGATCGAACAGGGGCTTGGAGAGCCCTTCGTGCGGTTGCCCCAGGCTTTCGAGCAGGAGCCACTTTGGCTTTGACCGTGTGGCTCCGCAAGACGCGCCATTTTTACATGGCGAGCGCACAGGCTACCTACGATGCTGCAGATGCATATATGCAAGGTAGGGAGCTTCAGTATCCGTTCGTTGCAAGGGCTCCCGAGGAGGCGGAACAGTTGAGCTCTGGGCACGAGGATGATGAGAGTGTTGACGATAGGCCGTTAAGACCTAGGACTGAGGATCCGGGTAGGGTTCGTTGGGGTCCAGTAGGGCAGGCTGTGTTGGAGGACTCCTCCTCGGAATCCGAAGGCTCGGGAAGCTCAACGACGGAGCCGTCGGTAGTCGGTGTGAGTGCTGACTCCAGTTCTGAGCAATCTGAAGAGTGTCAGCCTGTGGAAGAGGGCACCCCCTTAGAAGGGTCGAGGGTTGGGGGTTTGCCTAGGACTTTGTACCAGGCGGCAGAAGGAAAGTTGCTTGTGTTCTACGGGGATGATGAGCTTGAGGTCCCTCTTCCTGGCTGGTCGCAGTCCGCGGTGCAAGGTATTGTGACTGGTCTAGACGTTGGGGATTGGTCAGGGCTCGAGGCTGCCGTACAGGGTTTAGGGGAAGCGGTACCTAGTGTTGATGTAGATGCTCCCGCTGAGCCCGATCAGCTTGAGGCAGCTGAACCAGCCCCGGGACAGGGTTGGATAGGGAGCTGGCTGCGGATTGTAGTTACTCTCTGTCTGATTTCATGGATTGTTTTGAGGGGCATTCAGGGCGTTGGGGCTACCAAGGTGGAGGAGTGTGCTGTTGACCTTTTGGGACCCCGGGATAGTCAGGCCCAGGCCCGCTCTGATGCAAGGGATGATGTTGCCTTAAGCTGTGGGAGTAGTGCTTGCGATGGGTCTAGTCTATGGACGCTGTTTGTGAGCGCTGCGAGTGTTGGCATCTGGGAACTCAGCAAGTCTCTGGCCTTTAAGTGTTTCAAGAGGGCACACCAACGAGCTGATGCCGGTACGCAAACTTCGGAGCTGAATGTAGTTCCGATGCCTCTTGCAGAGGGCATACCTTCCCGGGCACGCATTCTGTACTCCTTCTGGCGTGCTGGATATGTGATCCAAGCTGAGCATTATTCGGAAAGGATTCAGAGGGAGTTTGAGACATTAGTTGGGGGTTGGTTGTGTAGGAATGAGGAAGGATTAGTGTCCCCGCAGTCTTCTTCCGATGGGGTCCTTTCTGAATCGTCCTCAGGAGACCAAGGCCGTCTCGAGTAAGATCAACCGGAATGAAAGGTCCAGAAAAGCCAAGAAAAAAGGCTTTGAGCCGAAAGAAGAAGAACTTTAGGTTCTCTGGTCTAAACCAGTTTTTAGAACAACCAGTAGCGTTGTATGAACCTGCAGTTCCGTTTTCCTTCGCTAACGATATGAAAGGGATGCTGGATGTCCGGCAACGATTATCCTCGAAGAGGACTCACGGAAGTGAGATCGGAATAGGACATGAATCAACCAGTTTTTGTCCCTGAAGGGGCGGACGAGTGTGAAACAGATGAGTCGGGCTCGGATGTTCTACCTACTATACAGTCTTGTTTTCCTGGCATACGATCCTGTTCGCCATATCTTGGAGATGTGGCGAAGGGGGAGTGCGTGTGTTCCGAGCCTGCTCCCGCACAGGAACCACTCGAAGAGCCCGACCGCGAGGCTGTTTTGGCTGAAGAAAAAAGGACCAAGGCCCGTGGAGGGTCGTTCTGGGGGTCGTTTAACTCCTAAGGTCTGGTTTACATCATTATTTGGGTCTAAGATCACACGCACTAAGCCCTAAATCCCGTCCCCCCCCAAGGACTCCTGGCCCCTCCTCGCGCGCTCGGAGTCCTGGTCCGTGCTTCTCGGCCGCTTTTCGTTTTACAAACACATATGGGTGGTTGTCAAAATTAGGGTCCCTTTTTGGGTACCCCAAATAATAGGCGGCGTATTATGTTAGGGACCCAAAAGGGGCCCCTAATTTTGACAACCACCCATATCACAGTAACAGCAGTAATACTGGTAATGACAATAAGAATAATAACATATGAGCGGATGGGGCAAGGTAGTGCAGGCTTTGCGTTTTCAGCACTGCAGCCTCACCTGTGCTAGGAATTTGGTGATTCGGAGCTGTTGTTTTCGGTTGCTGCAGCCCCAGTTCCAAGCAATTGGGGCAATGCAGAGGTTGGAATATTTAGCTGTAGTATATAGATGTATATTCCCGATATAGTCTTTGAAACTTATGACACCCCAAAACCTGCATTGTGGCATTATATGGCGAGGGGAGATGTTGGCACCTCGAGACTGATCTAATAGCCACCACTCAGCCCGCTGCTGTGACACATCAGCGCGGACGAGAATCATTCAAGGTTTTGGATTTAGGGCTTCGAGATTTAGGGTTTAGGGGTTTGGCTCTATGTGCATTTGCTACAATGCAACATACCCCTCAAAGCCCGCTCTCATCATTAATGCATTCGAGAGGGCTGAGCCCTGCACTTTGCATTCCTAATGTAGGAACCTGATTAAGAAACCCTGGGCCTATAACCCCAAATAGACGGTTCAGATACGGAACCCGACTAAAGGCCCAAGGTTTCTTGATCAGGTTCCTACGTTAGACTGTTAGAAATGCGGCCAGCGACCCGACCGACAGTGCTGGGGGTGGTTGGGGTCTGGCATAGGAGCACGGTTTAGGGCTTAGGGTTTAGAGTTTGCTTAAGAAGTGGAGGCAAATGCCTCTTACCGGCATACAGCACCCGATCCCTAGCCCGCAAACCCACTCAGATCCAATCATATCTTCCCCAACGCTGAGCAGAAGACTTCCCACGGTATTCTATGCAAGGTATTTCCGGGAAAGCAGTTAAACCTGTCCTCCAAGGTGCTTGACTCTTAGCAGGAAGCACAAGGCCTGCGGCGCAACACGTTCCTGCTTATCCATTCCATTTGGGCAGGAGTAGTTCAAAGAACGCCAAGCAAGGGAAATGCAATGGAACTAGAGGTAGTTTCGGAGTTTCGGGCTTAGGGTTTGGGGCTTAGCGCTCGCTTTGCACTTCGTTGCACCTCGCTTGCGAAGGTTCCCGTGCAAGAGGTCAGAAGCTCAGATCCGGCGCAAGCCACACCACCAGCCCGGCTGTTTTTGGGGGCATGGGTTTCGGTCCTCCACCGTTTTCGCTGATCGTTACTATCAACTCGCGCTAGACCTTCGACTAGCTTGCGCTTTGTTGCCTCCTCATCACTTCCCCCACAATCCCGCAGATCTTGACACGGGACGCCTGCAGGCGCCTATAAAGGCGTTTCATACCGATTTGTGCGGGTGCGTGTAGACGCCGCTGTAGATGCAGTCCGGACTTTGGAAGGTTCGAAGCATCATGTCGGACTTCCAGCTGCTGGATGCCGATTCGAAGGGCTGGCTGTCCCGGGAGGCGTGCTTGCAGTTGATATTCGTGCGCTCATCCCAAGGTTACCGGCAAAAACGAGTATGCTCAAGAACATGGATGCACCATGCTGCCGAGCACCGGAACCTTCGGACATCTTCAAACACTCAACCTGCTCATCATCCCTAAACCCCAATGCTTTGGACAACAAAACCTCAAGTGCCCAAACCCCCAAACCCCCAAACCTCAAGCCCTACCTCGATGGGGCTGGTCCGAGAGCCCAGAGCCTCCAGCCCGAAGCCAAAGAAGCTTCAGGGTTTGGGCTTCAGTTTTCAAGCCGAAGTGCCCAACCAATAACGTCCCTTGAAATTTTTTTGTATCATGTAAGTATCCCCGCAAACCCTGCCCTAATTCTCAAGTCCAGCATCTTGGCTCCCTGCTTTTTCCCCAGGAGTTCGTGGAAGCCATCCGCCTGAAAGCCTGCATCCCACATGGGCTGCCTGTGCTTCGGCAGATGAACTGACTCGTGTTCGTGCCCTTAAGGGTTTGGAGGTTTAGAGGTTAGTGTTATTTAAAGTGTCAATGCGCTGAAGGCTTTGAGGTTAAGGTTTCTGGGGCACGGTTTACCGTTTTCACCGCTTGAAGTTGGGGTCGCCGGGCTTCTGTGGCATGGCATGCTCAGTATTTGCAAGAACGTATTGCCTGGCAGTGCTGTGTCGATGGCGATGGGACAACTCTGAACCCCAGCCCCGCACTTTCGATCATAGAACCCCATCACGCTAAACCTTCAAATCTACTGGTTACTGCGCGTTCAACCCGAACTTAGCTTGGAAACCTGAAAGCCCCTCAAGCTCGAAACCCTGGTCCCCAAACCTAAACCCAAAGCACTAGACGAAACAATAAGCCCCTCAACCCGATCCCCGCGGTGCAAAGACTCGTACTATAGGGGCCTTAATCATTACCTATACTATTTTGGGGTTCCTTTTTATATTTATAGTATACTGGGCCCCAAAACCCCATTCTAATTATTAAGGCCCCTATATTAGAATCTTCATGCGTCTTCAGGTGCCCGAGTATCTGCTCCTAAAGCGTCTCTGCTGCAGCGGCTGAATGGTTCCTTAAAGGTTCCTGTCGGGCCTGGTTGCTTGGTCATAGTGGGATAACCTTCTTCATGTTTAAGGGCACTTAAAAACCTGATATAGGGAATAACAAATGTAGATGTTTAATTAAAGAAACCATACATTTTAAATATTATCCCAACCATGAATAAACTAGGTTTATGTTCCAAGTTTGAAAAGTTTTCGAGATAAGATCGCGAGGCGAGAGATGGTCAGAGCTTTGTCGCGGTCTCGAGCAGAGACCTAGGGTGGCCGAAAGACGGCTGGTCTTGGTGGCTTCAGTGCTGCGACCGGGTTCTGCAGGGACGTTTAGGGTTTAGAGTTTTGGGGTTTAGGGTAGGGTAACGAATCCACCTACAACTTGTCTGACCACAGATTGAAGCGGCATCTGATGCGCCACCCGGCAATCTCAACGGAAAATAGAGGAGATGTGTTTGTAATGTCAATCTACGTGCACCTCGGAGTTGCTGGAGCGCATTCTTGCAGAAGTACCTGTAGTAATATCAACAATAGCCGTAGCCGTAGCGATACTGGCACTCGATAATAAGACCAGCACAATAGTAGGAAGAGCAATACGATTAGCACCAACAGCAGACGGCAAATACATCGAGAAACACCTCTATCGATCTACATATGCATATCTATGCATATATGCACGTTTTAATCGCGAGAATCGTGGTTTTGTGCAAACGCCCTGCTCCTGGAGGCAAGCAGTCACCTGTCCCTTTAAACCAGTAGTGGGTGTCATGATGCTTCTTGTTGTTGCTCTTGCGTACTGTTTGAGATTCCCCTAAACTCTAAACCCTAGACCGCCATCACGAGTTAAACCTTAGACCGCGCTTCGGACGTCAGCTTCCCAGGCAGTGGGCCTGTGCGGACAAGGACGACAGCGGTGCAACGGTTGCAGTTTAGGGCATGTGTGGCATGCTGATGGTTTTGGGTCGGAAAGGCTTCCACCCTCTTGAGGGTTTGAACCCTCTTCACATCTACGAACAACGGTGCCTCATGACGAAACTGCAAGTTCCCTGGTACTCTAAAGATGTCTTTTCTTCTTTTAAGTTGGCCAGTATGGCTTGCGTTCCCAATCGTCTTATTATCAGCGCACCTATTGTTATGAGTACTACCAGTATGCTATCATGATTCTTCGTACTAGTCTTGCTGTTATTATTATTACTGTTATTGTTACTGGCATTATTACTGGTACAATCGTTGCTATTGTCGCCATTGTGACTTTCATTATACCGTTGCTATGACCAGTGTTGCTACTACTACTGTTATTGTTTATTCTTATATTTACTACTACTGTTGCTTTTGTATTGTCACGGTTCAGATTATAACTACTGTTACTGTTACTACTGCTGTTACTTTTGTTATCAGTCTTGTTGTAGCTATCTGTGAGTGTTGTAACGATTGCTACTCTTCGTAATGCTTTTGTTTGACCAGTACCACTGCGATGATGAAGAGGGTGGCGGTGAGCATGATGAAGACGTTGATGATGATGATGATGATGATGATGATGATGATGATGGTGATGTTGCTGAGGCCGATAGTGAGGATTACGGATGATGCTGATGCAATTGGCGATGACGATGACGACGATGAAGTTGTTGATGATGATGACTATGATGATGATGACGGTGCTGATGGTGCTATTGGCGATGTTCATGTTGATGATGATGATGACGAATAGCAGTAAACCCCCAAACCCTATACCCAAAATGCGAGCTGTCCCGCCCGAGGCCAAGTGGACTTCGAGGCCCTCGGATTGAACAAAACGGATTTCGAAAGGGGATTTAGGATTGACATGTTTAGGATCTTTGTTCTTGGGTTTTATTTGTATATGGTTTAGGATACAGGATCTCGGGCTTTAGGCTTTGATTTAAGGTCGAGGGTCTGGTTTCTGCTGGGGTTAAGCGTTGGGGATTGGGGATTAGGGACTTGGGCTTTTGGTGGTTTAGGGTTTGGGGCTTGAGGCGACCCTCGGAGTTTGAGGGTTCAGGGACAGTGGGGTTACAGGGGTTTGAGTCAATGACTAAGATGCGTTTAGGTCTGTCGTGCAGTGGAAGGGGAAGGAAGAGAGGGATCTCCCACACCCACCCGATACGTCGAGGCAGGGCCATGAGCTGGGGTTTGAGGTGTAGTGAGCACCGCGTTTAGGCTCTCGTAGTTGGAGGGTTAGGGTTTGGGGTTCGTGGTTTGAATTCTACCAAACTTTTGGGTTTAGGTTAACGTTTAGGGTTGTGACTGTAAGAACTATGTTGGGTTTGCCGTGACCTAATTAGGCTTTTGGATTTCAGCGCCCTGACTTCTTAACCCGTTGCTCAAGCTATCGCATTGCAGGAATATCTCCACTGGGTGCGAAACACGCATTTCACGCAGGACCCGCAAATTGCAACAGGGGCGGGGGACGGCTCGCTGGAAATTTTCCGCATGATTCTTAGTCTGTGCGGTAAAGATATCCGTAGTAATTTTCGACAGTACTACTGGACTAACATACTGATAGACTCATGTGACCTATGCTAGCACGTGCCCACGCATCTAACGAGATGCGACGCCAATACACCGTTCTGTGATTTGACGCTCTCGTTGCATCCGGTGTTGCTTGCTAAAAGCATCCACGAGCATGTGTACGCCCTTTGTTCACCAGAACATCTGCCGTGACTCGCATCTATGCCTCACGTTTCGTTGATAAGTTTTCCCGCCACCAGCGCATCTGGATTGCCCGAATGCATAGATTACTGCCCGCAAGCGCAGCTACAGCCGCAGCAGCTGGTCGTGGCGGTGTTGCCGCTGTGGGATCTGAAACGGTGCAAGCACGGTCTGAGCTTCAGTTACCCAAAACATTCCCGCAGGCTCTTCAATCCAGTAGACATGATAGCAGCATATATACTTGCCAACATGACAGTGTTTTCTCTCGTCGTATATTCAACACAGTTTGGTTTGATGTGTCGTCTCCTATGGAGGTATCCACCTTTCTAAGAGTTTTGTTTGCTTTGGTTCACCTTGGCTTCGCTTGATCCCCTGAACCCTTAAACCTTAAACTCCTACTATAGGGGCCTAATAGTTACCTATACTATTTTGGGGGTGCCTTATTATAATTTTAGTATAATGGGTCCCAGAAACCCTATTCTAATTATTAAGTCCCTTACATCACCCCCTCAAAGCCCGTCCTTTTTCCGGAAAGCGTGAGGAGCTGGCAGTGCCAGACATGAAAGAACGAGAGCCAGAGGCTTAGCTCACTTGCAGCATGGTCATCATCAGAGCTTGCTACATTGCGGGTTTCGGGTTTAGGGTTTCGGGTTGCGTTGCTACACATATTTTGCACTAGCGGCTAGCACATGCGTTGCGATCATTGCGAAGTTCTCTGGAAGGATCGGATGTTGCTGTCTCTCCTATGTTCCCCTAAACTTGGACCTTCCGATGGTGCCCGGTTTACATTTTCATCCGTGTCGTTGCTATATTGATGTACTGCCATATGTGAGGGCTCAATGTTAAGTTGTTGGATGACCACCTGCCTGTCAGCTGCGTGGCAGCCTCCAGAGCGATACGCTCGATTCGGCATCCGTTTGAGATTTCCGTCGCACCGCCACCAAACGAAGAGAGAAGATATTACAAATACTCTATGCAAATATCTGTTCTTTTAGTTTTCAGACTTTTGTGTTTTTATATCTGTTTCATTTTTATTACTGTGAACACTCCTTGTAATATGAGTACCATACTATGATTTTAGGGAAGAGGGCGGAGAGGTCTCGCACGAGTCAAACCCGAGGCCTCGCTCGAGAGAGTGAGGGACGGAGGGAGAGAGTAATATGCTCTCTCTCTCTCTCTATATATATATGTATAATATATATATATATATATGTACATATTATGTATATACACATACACGTGTATACCGATAAATGAATGAAATACATACACATATTTATATAATTTACATATGTACATATGCATATGTCAAAGTATATATACACACATGACGTTTATGTATGTATGTATGTACAGAGATACGTCGAGGGTTGGGGTCTGAAAGACCAACAGAGGAGGGGGACTTGAGGCAGTCGACTGCAACGGGCCAAAGCGCAGACTCGTGGCGGTTCTGGCACCCTTGTCCGGTAGAAGGAAGAGAAGGAGGGGGCGAGAGACCGTGGGTCATGCTGGAGAGACACCTTGCGGTTGTCATACATTCAGCTCTGTTATCCCTCAACTTGGTCTCAAGCTGGTTCGTTAACCCGAAGCCCAACCGTTTGACTAAGGGTGTCAACACCTAAACCCTGAACCCTAAGCGCTAAGCCCTAAACTGCCCTAAACCCTAAACCTTAGAAGCCCTAAACCCCTAACTTGGGGCAACCCGGCAAGCGGCTTCACCCAGGTTGCGGCGCATCGCTCGACGCCCGTCAGCACGATGAATGAGCCGAGACCATGTTAGGGTCCCAAAGGAACATAGAACCCTTATAGTAGAGTACCTCCTAGGGTGCCCCTCGCAATTAGTACCCCAGAACCCCTGAGGCATAGTACCTCTTACTAGTAAGGTACCCCTTGCAAGTTAGTACCGCCAGAACCTCAAACAAAAGACGTTACATCCGGCACAAAGCCGAAAGGCCAAAGTCCTCCACCCGAAATCCAGAACCCTACCTTAGAATTAGCCTACCATAACCTCCTTTTTTGTGTGTTCTTATTATATATCCTAATATGGGTTTTATAGGGACCCTACAAAAAGGCAGGTTTTGGTAGGTCTAGGCAAACTCCTAAAGCCCAACCCCCTAAAGCCTCAAACTTAGACCCTCAGCCCGCAGCACCACCGAGGAGAGTACAATCTGGAGATCATGCAGGCTTGCTTGGGCTAGAGCCCTTAGGGTTTAGGGTCTAGGGTTTAGGCTAGAGTGTCTATTCAAGTGACGTTTTTGGGTTTCTAGGTTTTGAACGGGATCGATTCCCCAGAAAGATGGGAACACTGTGCTGGGAACACTGTGGGGTTTCTTTTCTTATGTTCAAGACACAGGCGACTAGTGTTCAAGAACTGTAAGACTTTGGCGAATTTGATATCGTGCGCGCAGTAAATATTTAGGCCCCCGTATTTCGTATTTGAAGTAAGGAGAAGAATGGCCAATGTCTACGACTAAGTGCGAATCCATCTCGTCCTCTACCCCTTATACTGTCTATGTCCGCGTGTGTACTACGCGTATATGTCATTGTGTCTGCATTCTGTAATTCTGTCTGGATGGTTTTTGCGTACATGTATGCATCCTCTAGGCAGTTCGTTCCTGGGAGAAGGGCTCATGTGTAGCAGTGTCCGGGCCCCATCCACACATTTCCGGCACACTTTTGATTGCCACGTTCGGGTGCCTCGGTGCCTCCATGTTGTAATGCGAGGTTTACGGTCCGGGTCTGGGACCCCTGAATGCTAGCCATAAACCCCAAACCGTAAACCCCAAACCCTGAACTGAACACGGGATGGCCTGTCTCTTGAGATCGATCACCTCAAGACTGTCTTCGACAAGTTCGACGCTGATGGCAGTGGTCAGATCGATCACTCGGAGCCACATGCTCAGCAGAATAAGTTGAATCTGTCTTTGGGAGTTTCAGGATTCGGGACTAGGGATACAATGTAGACTTAGAGGTCCTGATGATTAGGGTCTACAGCCGGGTCCCATGTTTCAGGAAACTCCTCTTCAAGTCGATGAGTCTGATTTTCATGTGCTTCCCCGCAGGTTGCACGGCCGGGATTCACTGATTTAGGCTTCAGCGCACTTTAGGGCTTTAGGGTTTCGGGTTCTGGGTTTTGGAGGGGTTTTATGGATTAGGGTTTAGGGTTCAGGGACCTTCTGGCTTAGGATGCATGTGGTTCACGTCTGCATCTCGATGGCAGAAAATTCCGAAGCCCTAAACCCTAGCATATCGGCAAGCGACGCGACAAACAAGACATGCCAACAGCAATCTCCACTGCGGAACCTAAGCCCAGAGCAACAAAACTCAAGCTAAGCAGCCCATATGATGCCTCTTGAATTACCCCGTGACATGTACCTTCATAGCAGAGGCCTTACCGTGACGGAGCCTGGTCTGTCTTGCTAGTCGCAACGGGAATTTGTAGAGTCTTACGCCGCACGCTTTGACCGGTCTCTCGAATCCCAAGCCCAGGATTTTATTTCCAAGCTATTTTCACGAACCACCTCGAGGCTAGATACTAACGAGGGAAGCCTGAAGCCCAAAGCCTAACTCCTAAGCAGCCCCCATGTCCGTCAGGTTCAAAGATGTTTTGTGCTGCCTCCTGCATGCGAATCCCGAGCCATGCCTGAACAATGCACACGTTTTGTTCTGTAAGCGTGCTGTAAGGGGTGGCTTTCAGTACGGGTGCTTTGAGGTAAGGGGTGGCTTTCAGAAGGGTACTGTAACCCTAGGGATCAGAATAGCCCAAAAACCTTATATAGTATGGTCTTTGGGCCCAAAAGCCTTAAAATATGAGTCCTTAAATCCCTAGGGTAAGGGTGCTGCAAAAGTAACTAAAAGGACGAAGTTTGGATGTCAGGGTTGGCGCTAGAGCGCTGGCCCGTCCAACGAGGGCGCCTCTGGGATGTAATATAGGGGCCTTAATAGAAAAGAATAGGGTTTTGGGGTAAATTGTATATACTATACTATAATAAGGAACACCGCAATAGTATGGGTAATTAGTGAGGCCGCTGTACTACATGAAGCTTCAACATCCGATGCACGCAGTTTAGTGAACCCAGGAAGACATCTCTCAGCAGATGCTCGACCGATACTGGGTGGAGGCTGATGTCAATGGCGACTCGGTTCAAAGCTGGGATTAGTATCGCTGTCCATGAGCACCAAGTATATATTGCGCAATCCGACCATTTGCACTGTTTTGGCTCCTTTTTTACTCTCATGATTTCTGTGCAGTCTTGGTTGCGTTTCCTTTGTTGCAAGACATAAAGATATGAAGCATATAAAGCATATCATGTTTTAATGAAATGTTCGAGCAAGTGAGTAGCTATCCTCGCACCAGGTGACGGCGATATCTCCTTCGAAGAGTTCGTGGAATCTTGATTTCGTTCAGGGTTTAGCGTTTCGGGATTTAGGCTTTAGGGTTTGTGGCCAGCCCATAACCCCTTGAAGCCCTTAATTAAGGAATATTCCTTAAATCATATCCAAGGATCCTGCTACAATTTTAAGGTACGTTCCTTAAAGGGGGTTTTGGAGGCTCTGGGAAGAAAGGGGATAGGCCATCATAAACCCTATGAGACCTAAAGCGGACTCTGCAAAAACGCTTCAGAATCAGTATCCTGCTGAAACCAGGGATATGCCGGTAAGTTGGATATGAAGTTTCGCTGTGGAACGTCTCAGTTCTGAGACGTCTGTCGCAGAGCATCTTCCCTAGGTACATAGTACAGTCATACCTTCAGCTTGCACTGAGGGTCCCCGCGTTTGCGTGAGACCGCCTCATAGTACGTTTATAGGGTTTGGGGCAAGTTTAGGGTTTTAGGGTTTCACGTCAGGTTCAGGGTTTCAGGATTTTAGCATTTGGGATTGAGGCTTTCGGCGAAGCAGGCGCCAAGTCTGCAGCTCCGGAAATCAGGAGGCAGCAAACATGTTGCAGAAAGCCTTGAACTCAACAGTCGCGTTATTTGGGGTCCTTATAATAAGGATCCTACTATTTAGGGTACTATCTTCGGCCAACAATCGCGCATATCCCAGCAAATCGATCCGCTCTCGCGGCATCGGAGCCGAGGGATGAGTTGCTCTAAGCCCCATAGGTTGCTCAAATTCAACAAGTTCACCAAGCTGTTCTTTGTTCCAGACCGTTTCTGGGCATCCTGGACAAATATCCGGACGTACATAGATGTGTACATATGTATACTTATATACATACATAATATATACATATAACTCTATATATATATATACACACACACATTCTCGCTCTCTCGCTTTTGGGGCGTAGAGTCCGAGTCGGACACAGCCCATTGGCTTGCATCTAATTAAATCATGGAGGGGGAAACCAGGGAAGGTCAGTATGCTCAAACCGCAAGGTACGCCTCCCACTCGGCTGAGCAGAAATCTGACCCAACTGTGCAGATGCTGTTGTGTGTAATCCGGCGCCGCAGCAACAGCTGTCCCGCAAACAGCGCATCACACACGCACACAAAACCAAGAAGGCGGCAAGCACGGCCAGACTAAGCCACATCTTAGGACCTTGGAAAGTGCATGGTATTCCTCACGGGTATCGTATGAGGCCATCCCTGCACAATGTACATACCCTAGATGTCAAAACACCTTGGAGTACGTGATATAAGGACATCTAACAAACAAGAGTGTGGTATTAATTTACAAGTCCACAAGCGCAACTAACCATTGCAGCTTTGCGCCTCTTCCTCGAGGGGCGGGGGCGACGCAAACAGCAAAGCAACACCTCACACGATTATCAAAAGAACCGTGCTCACTCAAGACATGCGTGTACAACGGTTGTACAAGCACGCACGCCGAGCCAAAAACAACCAAACTGCAGCTGACCAAAGCTTCTGGCATCACTACTCGTCGGCGGTGTTACTTGAAATCCTTCCGCATAGCAAACTTGCTTAGGAACTGCCAAATCGGGAAGACGGAGTCGGGGTGTCGCACAGTCGTTGCTCGAAGGATCACGTAGAACTGGCCGTCATTAGCCCAAGATGAAGTCAAACCAGCATCCTGCGGAATCGCCACCTCGGTACTACACACGGGGCTCAGCATGCCTCGCCGGAGATGCTCACCGCCACATTGAAGCACATGCCCGTGCCGCTAGGCCGAAAGCTCGTGTCCGCGTAGAGGTAGCAGTCCGCGTTGTCGAAACCCGTGGTGCCGATGTTCTCCAACCAGATGGCGCATCGATTCATGCTGATGCCAGCTGCGCCGAAGATGCAGAACCACTGCACAGCATACAGGAAGCGCAAGGGGCACATGACCCCGTGCTTGATGGTGCATAAGCGAGAGATGCTTGCCATGAAAGCGCCGACGAGAGGGGCCCAAGCAATCCACCTTGGCGCACTGGCGGTCATTCGGCCGCTCCTCTCCCAGTGCCGTGTGGGCACAAGGTGCGATGTCGAAGGCAATCGCGATGAAGTGGTTCAAGTGGTGACCGACCGTCCGGACGATCAGGTTGAGGATGTACCAGGGCTCATCCAGTCCAAGCCCAATCTTGATTCCCAACGGCAAACATGCCACGACAGAAAGCACGGCACGGGCCGTGATGATGGCAATCACCACCGCGGAAGTGCTGGTCAGCTTGTCCTCGGTCACGGTGCCGCCAAGCCGGCTCTTGGCGACTCCCCTTCCCCGAAGGGCCATGGCGTGGGGGTCTGGGGCTTCAGCAAGCTGGCCCTGTCGCTTGTGTTCTGAGCCATATATATATATATGTATATGTATGTATATAACAGAAAGGATATGCGCATATCAATACACATATCATGCAAACTGTTCAGTTCGTGTGTCTACATGGTTCTACCGTCAGGATTGGACGCAGAAGATGGACTTCCCGACTTGGTGACTTGAGGTTTAGGGTTTACATTCACTTTGGAGTGTCTTGGGCCTCCATATCCACGATTGGCAGCCAGCGTGCAACCACGTCCGAGCCCTAAATTAATCATAACGGGATATCAAGATGCTGTTTTGGCAGGGTTAGTCATAGTGGTTATACCAACAAGAGCCTGCATCATGGAAACATGAATCGTAGCAGTGGTCGCCCACGACGGAGATGCCAGCTATCACTCCACGTATCACTGCTACTACTGCTACTACTACTACTACTACTGCTACTACTGCTACTACTGCTACTACTGCTACTACTGCTGCCACTGCGACTGCGACTGCTGCTGCGAATTTCCTGCTACCTGCTGCCTGCTGCCTGCTACCTGCTACCTGCTACCTGCTGCCTGCTACCTGCCACCTGCTAGTGCTAGTGCTACCAGTACCTCTATCGCTGCTGCTGCTGCTACTGTTGCCACCACCACAACCATAACCACCACCATAACCACTACCACGTAATCAACATAGAAGTGATAGTAGGAAGAATCGACCTTCAGTCCTCTGTCTCTAGTGGCTGCCAATGCTGTTCATGAGAATCTTAGACTTGCCATGCCGGATGCCGAATGTGCATGCGGAGTGGCGGCTGCAAGGCTTGCTGAGACTGTTGCCTTTTTCAGTTCCGGTTCTTTACAAGCTTTGTTGAACTACTGCGTGATGATGCTGACATTCGGTTTAATGAGAGTTTTCTCATTCTCGGTGTCATTCTCAGTGCCCCTATCATAGTTGCGCGGCTCAGATCCTTCTTATGCCTGGACCCAGGAATATACTGTAGGGGCCTTAAAAATTACCTTTACTATTTTGGTGGTTCCTTATTATATTTATATCATAATGGGCCCCGAAACCCTATTCTATAATAATTAAGGACCTATATTACATGTTCAAGCCATGGTGAGTAGAAGTGCGCTCATTGCTATGGCCATCGTCTATCATTGTCTTCACCCTCAGCTGTGGACACAATGGCTGCTACAGCGGGGGCGAGGCTTTGTGTGAGTTCTGATTCGAGCAACCAGAGACTTGCTGGTCATGTAGACTTTCCAGCATCGCATCCTGTACTGTCTCGACACTAACGATAAGCTACTCGTAGCCGAAGCAGTCGCAGCAAGAAGCCGGCGAGGAGCAGAGCAGCTGTTTGGGTCGATAACTCAAGAAGGCTTGGCATCAAGCATGCAACGTGCCATGCTGTTTCAACGCATCCCAACAGCGGCTTCCGGTAGCGATGCCAGCCACATCCCCGAGGGAGGTTGCGCTCGCTTGTAAATTCCCTCACTTCCGGCTTGCATGACAGCGCCTTCGCCTCCCGAATCGCTCCCCCGCGCCTACTTGTACTTATACAGTATACACATGTATCGTGTGTCCCCAACTGAGAACCGCAATGACATGATGGGCACAGTTCACTTCGGTCCGGGGAATGGCAACGCTTAAACACACCCGAAATCATGCCGATTTTTGAAGTCTTAGGACCTGCAGACCTGGAGTTGTTCAGGTCAGGATGGACTGCGGCAGTCATTTTCGTGTGGGCCGCTTGTGTTGACATGTCGTTTTACACTTGAAACATTCGACTGCCATGCCGTCTGCGAGTAATTTCGTCAGAAAACATGTAGTATACATGCGTAGTAGCGTGGTATGTCGATCCGGCATCTGACTGACGGTGAATGTCTTGATAAGAAGGGTCACCATGCTGGCGATGATGATAATGATTTTATGCTGCTGTGTGGTGTCGACTGTCACGTGGCTGTGATGATGCCGATCAAGTGGTCGATCAGCCAAGCTTGTTCGTACACTTACCCCTGTCATGAGCACTACTGACTACTGCCAGTGATACATCCATTTCTTCAACATTTCTTTGTATTCTTGACCCTAGATCGTAAACGCTAAGAGTCTCCTAGTCCCTTAGAGACAGAGGCCCATACAAATGCCTGCCGCAGATCTGTCTTGCACGGCGCGGGCTCGACCCCTGCAGCCCACAGAGATTTTAGAGGTTGGGAATTGCGGAAGAACAGCTCAAGCCAATCACTAGCACTAGTCGTACTGACAAGAGTCTTGCTACATATGACTATCAAGAATTCTCAGCTTAAATGCCGAGCTTTTTTTAAACCCGTGTCTTTGGTGCCCTGAAGTTAACTTTCGCATTTCCTGTCCGTCTGCGGATGGGTGCCATCAGGAGCGATGAGCCGCGCCCTAGGATGCCAAGGGCATCTCGTTAGGGTTCACAGGGTTTAGGGTTTAGGGTGGTTTTAGGGCCTTTAGGTCTTTTGGGGTTAGGGTTCCGTCGTGGGTTCATCGCTTAGGGTTTGGGGAAAGTATCGCAGGCATCTTTGCGAGCTTGGAGGAGAGCTCTGGGTTTCTTGGAGCAGCCAGGGAGCCTCTGGAAGCGTTGAAATTTCAAGTTACGTGGGACGACTGGGAGTTGCGATCATACTTGTAGAGAATATTACGCACATATTCAGGTTCATAACGTTGATATGATTATTGCTAGAAATCGTGTTGCTAATATTTATGGAATGGTATGAATGAGTTTTGCCAGGTCAATGTAGTCTCGAGCTGCGATGAGTTAAACGCAAGCAGTACAGCTTCCACTGCCCACTCGGAGCGAGCCGCTTGCGAAGGACAGCAATAAAACGGAGCCTTATGCTTCGAGTTGAGGCTGCAGCGCGGAAAGTTTAGGGTTTAGGGGTTCAGGGTTTAGGGTTGAGCCTTAATAATTATGATAGGGTTCTGGGGCTCCTTTATGAGAATCGTAGTATAGAATGCCCCCAAGCCCTATTCTAGTTATTAAGGCCCCTACAGTTTGCAGAGGCCAAAAGGGCTGCAGTATCATGGCTCAGCCTCTTCCTGGGTAGGGGCTCAGTTTGGCTGTAACTTTCATGCCCTGTTCCCTAGACCCTAAATGGGAGTTTCCGACAATAGGGGACCGTAATATAGTATCAATAGTAGGATCCGAATTATAAGGACCCCAAAATACGGTTCCCTTTGTTTTCGGAAACTCTCAAATCAAGAGCCAAAGAGAGGGAGAAGCCACAAATCTCCCCTCCAGGCGGATGTCTGCAAATTGTGGCTCTCCGCACTGAACGAGGCCAAGTTCTTGTGCGGGAGTGTAGGAGGGATTTTAGGATGAAACGGCAGGTTTCCCGACTATGGCGATATGTAGTATACTAGACCCCTAAACCCGATTCTAACTCTTGAGGCCCTTATACCGTGACATCGGTGGCAGATACAGGGCTCGGTTGGGGTAGCAGGTCGAGTATAATAATACAGGGGCCTACATGACTACCTTAAGTGTAGGGCCCGTCTGTGGGCAGGCAACTTCCTGCAGCTTTGTTCGCCAAGCACGGAAGGAAGCCATTGCACTTAAAAGAAATAACTACCTATACTATTGTGGGGTTCCCCTATTCTAACTATTAAGGCCCCTATATAAAATCTGCAGCCACACGCTGAGAGGGTACTTGGCAGAAACGTTTCTTGTATGCTTCCTGCTCGGAGGTAGGTTGCTGACAAAACGATCTGAGCCACAAACCCTGAGCCCGAAGCCCTAACCCCTAAGCTCGAAACCCAAGCCCGAAATTCTAAACCCTACTGTAAGTCCGGAATCTAAAGCCTAGTTCGGAAATCTTGAAGCCTAAGCTTAAGCCGGAAATCCTAAACCCTAACTCTGAAATCCTAAGCCCTGGCCCTCTGCTTGTAGAGGCCGTGGACCAGCGTTCTTCTCCGGAAGCGCAGAAACAGGCTGGGCCCAATCGAGGGAATGTTGCAAGGTAAACGGCCGCTCCATGTATAGGGGTTATGTGGTGGCACAACTGAGACTCCCCTGGTAAAGATACTGCAGCATCTTTCTGCGTAAAGCGGCATAGTAATCAGCACCGGTTCTGTTTCCATTCTAGGAACGCCGCTGAAGCAATGCTGCTCCAGACCCAGGAGCACTGCAAAAAAAAGGCGTCCTGACACCGTGGATGGCGGCACAAGCTGCGAGCTACTGAAAAGCTGCAAACCTGGTGGATTTTGCCAGACCCTGCGGCATCTCGCAGCCAGCTCTTGTGCGTTCTTCCGTCTATTTGTACTTGCAGGTGTAAAGTTCGTTCGTTTTCACTGTCGCAGACGTGAAAGGGGTCTGGAGTCGCTCTCCATCATGTACATGTCTATAGTCTCCTTCGGAATTGTTTCTCATTTTTGCTCATATAAAACCCAAGAGAATATTCAAAATAGTAATGCTATTATGCTTCTAAGCGGGGTATAGATGTTGCGTTCCTATGACAGCACGGACTGTCTTACATGGGGTATGGCACCGGGGATCCACATTTGCCGAACGGAATGAAGGATGGAAGTTAGCTCCAGACAGCGACTATGACTGACGATATGCTTCGGCATCACCCATCTCAGTGCATGCAGGTCCGAGATCTCGAAAACCTGGCGCAACTTGTCGGCCATTTTAGCTCCGGGTATTGCTGCTGCCACTGCTGCAAGTTGCACTTTTGCTACTGCTTCTGCGGCTGCTGCCTTAGCTGCTGCGCTGCAACTACTGCTCACACGACGACGACGACTACTACTACGTACTGCCACTATTTCTACCACTAGTACTACCATACCACTACCACTATCCCTACCGCTATCGCTACCACTACCACTACCACTACCACTAGCACTACCACGACCCACGACCACGACCACGACTACTTACTGCTGTTACTACTGCTGCCGCTGCTACTATGACGACCATGCTGCTGCTGTAACTGCTGCTGCTACTCTACTCCACTACCACCAGCACGACTACTACTGCTAATGCTACTACAACAATGCTGCTGCTACTACTACTACTACTACAACTACTACTGCTACTACTACTACTACTACTACTACTACTACTACTACTCCTCCCACTGCGACTCCCTACTCTCTACTCCCGACTCCTACTCCTCCTACTACTACTGCTACTACCGCTACTACTGCTACTACTGCTGCTACTGCTACTACTGCTACTACCACTGCTACCACTACTACTACTTCTACTTCTTCTGGTACTGAAACTCGACGACGGCTACTGCTTCTACTGCTGCTAGTTATTTTTATGGTGATGGTGGTGTTGATAGGGCGACATGACGGTGTTCATGCCTGAATGTCAGTCGCTGAGTATCTTTTTAGCAATCAGTTCTTGTCCTCGCGCACTACTACCTAAAGATGGTTCAGGCTTCGCGAGTACCGGCGGGTTCCACATCTACTTTTCTGCATCGGCAAGCCTAAAGCGCCGCTACTGCCTTTGCTGCGCACCCAAGTTTTGGGTTTTGCTTGTTTCATTTTGGACCTGTCCTGCGAATGTCTTCCATGCTGGTGCTTTCTGTTTACCACGGCATATCCTCTGCACTGTAGTTGCTCCTTGTCGCTTGCTTGCTTGATGGATTGCTTTCTCTTGCGCATGTCTGAAGTAGCTTCTCCAAGGCCTCTCCTAGTGCTTTTCCTTTCAAGAGATTCTTTACTGCATTTTCTTGACCTCTGATTTTCACTACTTTTTGTTATGTTGAAGTTCTTCGCCTCCCAAGGTGCGCGTTTTCCCTGGGCCTCTCTTTAGATTCGGGTTGTTGCTTGTTTCTGTGGTGCTACACACGCACCCAGAACCTCAGTCGCACCCTCCGTACACCTCAGTCTTAGACTTGCACCCCATACCTGCGGGCATAAGGTTTCGGCCTATCGCCTATACCCATAGGCTCCTTAGTAGTTCCTTTTTGGGATTCGTATTTAGAATCCTATAAGGTAACCCCAAAAAGGAACTACTATAGAGCCTATAGGTAGGCAACACACGAGGAGGATAACCAGCTCTGAATCCTGCAATCCTCCATTGCTTTTCCGCGTTCCGACAGCCGCAGCCATGCAAGAAGATAACATAAGATAACGCAGAATAAGAAAATGTGGCCACTACAGAAATGCAACATGAGAATGTACTCCGAGGCAGAATCGGTATCCGAAGTTGATGCCATCTGCAGCCCCCGCCGGACCCCCAGTTGCAGCTTTGAGTATCGAAGGACATAGGTGAAAATACAGCTACGATTACCCACTGTGTTAGAAAGGATGCTCTCTGAATCCGCACATAATGTAGGGCATATACGGGTCGGAATTATTGATAACGTCTCTTTTTTTGTCGGAGGTATTAGTAAAGAATATCCAGGAAACTTGTCACGCCTTAGCTCGGCCTTACATCTAGGTCCAGGTTGATAGTGCCTGGTATCCGGGAGTTTAGAACTTATGGACCCTAAACCCCAAACCCACAACCCTAACCCCTTAAACCTGAAGCTCTTAGGGTTTTGGGCTCCAGCGCATCCCCGTGGGAATGCAGGCCCCGCGCGTGCAGCCTGTGGCGGAACTTCCATCGTCCCCTCCTCGGCTGACGTTTTGCAGTAAGTGAGAGGGGTTTAGGGTTTGGGGTTTGTGTCGTGGTTTTGCCTAATTGTGTTCGAGCCCGGCATGCTCAGATCATGGCCTAAAGCCCGAAACCCTCCAAGCCCGAAGTACACTAGCCCTGAGCCCAGAATTCAAGCCCTAGACCCTCGAAGCCCTGAGTCCTTGTTCTTGCTGGAGATATGCAAGGAGCCCTCCGGCAGCTTCAGCTGCAGCTGCGGCTGCAGCTGCGGCGATGACTCCGATGACCGGAGGCCCCCCAACTCAACCGCCGTGCCGAGCTTGGACCGCTGTGTATGCTGTAGATGATACACTATATATTGGGCGTTGTATAGTATAAAATACATAGTGTATGGTATATGGTACATAGTGTATAATAGTGTGTGTGTGTGCGTAGAGTGTAGAGTGTATAGTGTATAGTACATGGTAGTAAGTAGGTAGTATGTGATATGTAGTATAGATGATGTCTTATATCCAGTACGGCCTGCAGGAATTTCAAATCTGATGACAATCTACCACAGCATGTACGACTATACATGTATACTATAGTATACCATAATTCAGAAACTAGAGTATATACTATAGTATATCATAAATAGAGACTAGAGTATATACAATAGTATATCATAATTAGAAACTAGAGTATATACTATAGTATACCATAATCAGAAACTAGAGTATATACTATAGTATACCATAATCAGAAACTAGAGTATATACTATAGTATATCATAATTAGAAACTATAGAGTGTACTTAGTAGACCCGGCAGTCGCTTGAGCGAAACCCAGTTTGCCAGAGCTCCCGCCCCCGCCCCCCCACATTTCGACATGCCGGCCATACTGCTGATGGAGAAAATCCTGCATTTTCCATTATAAGGAATATACTATAGTTCCCATAGTTTAGAGTCCTCAGGGTCACGCAGGGTTTTGTCCATCAACAGTAAGACCGCTCATTCGTCAAGAACTGCACACCATCCCTTCAGCCGAAGTCCCAAAAGGCACGAGCCACCCGGGTTCCAGGGTCCACACCGAACATGCTGGCGCGTGATCTCTCCAGGCTTCTGCTCTGGACTATCCCAAAGAATAGTCTGAAGACCTGCAACAGCATCCCCTTATATGGTCCCTTTCATCATACTGTAGGATCCCCCCAAGCCCCAGTTCGAAGTAGTAAGGCTCCTTTCGACCCTCAACCTAAACCCTTTGAACCCTAATTCCCAAACCCTACTATAGCCTAAACCCTAAACCCTAAACCCTAAACCCTAAACCCTAATATATAGTACATTCAAAATGGCCTGAGGCCGATGCCACCACCACCAGCACCGCAGGCAACCGCTCAGGCGAAACGCGTTCCGAGTTCACAGCGATAGAGAAGACTACAGGAAATCGGGTAAAGGGGTTAGGGTTTCGGGGTTAGGGTTTAGGGGTTAGGGTTTAGGGGTTAGGGTTTAGGGTTTAGGGTTTAGGGGTTAGGGCTGTTTTGGGTTTAGTGTTTCTGGCTTATTCAGAGCTACGGACTGTACCTGATTAGTGACCAAAGTCGTCCTTCGCCGTTTGCTCGTACCACTTTGCTGAGAGGGGATTGGTTGATTTCTCGGGGTGTCTCCAGCATTAGCATGAAACCTCCTTGAAAGCTGAAGGTGTGATTGCTTCCCCACTGCATGTGTTCACTTGTCTTGTGAGGTTCACTGCCCCGAAGTATTGGAATCAACTCCAGCATGACAGAAACATACAGTACAATCTAAAGGCCTAAGGGCTATTCAATCTGCCACTCCGTTGCTATGCGGGTCGAGTCACGCAGCCTGTCCTCGTCGCTTCGGAATTGGGTCGCTTCTGAGCCAGCTTTGCACGTGCTCGGGCAGGAGGAAACCCACCAGCCCAAGAGGAAAATAATGTACGAACCTCATAATTTCAGCATAGTGGCCCCAAAACCCTATTCTAATTATTAGGGCCCCTACACTACTGGTATATTGTCATTTCTCAGAAGTGCTAGTTTTTGCATGAGGAAGACGAAATTTTCAACCCAATGGACTTGCGTGCTGCAGGACCTGATACTTCTTGGAAGAAAGTGGAGTGCCACCAAACTCATTATGTTGCCTGGTATGCTTTGTTGCAAAATGTTGCTACCTGAAACGGAGGGTTTGATGTCTCCACGGCCTGTAGTGTAACCAGGTCTTCATCTCAGCAAATTCCAATCACAAAAGGACCCTCAACTTTAAAGCCTACACCCAAACCCTAAACTCTCTAAACCCTAAACTTTCAAACCCGAAACCTAAGCCGCAATCCGCAGGTCCAGGCGACAGCGCATGCGCAGGCCCAGGCACAAGCCCAGGCGCAGGCTCAGGCGCAAGCACAAGCGCAGGCGCCGCCCGGGCCATGCGTGTGTCTAAACATATACACCCATGCATCCATTATATATGTTTATATATACATATATATATATATATGTATGTGCATGTACTGTAATTCAATTTTAATGTAAGGTAATGTAATGTAATGTAATGTGTGTATGTATGTACGTATGTATGTAAGATGTATGTATGTGTATAATCATATATGTATATACATATACATATACATATATGTACACCCCACTTTTGCACACCTTAATATGTAATTGAATATATATATATATATATATACACACATATGTGTAGTGATATAGATATATGTAAATGTATATATGTATATATATATATATGTATATATATATGTTTATATATTTATATATTTATATATACATGTATAGGCATTCATTCATACATACATACGTACCTGGACGTGGTTCAAGTGGCCAGAGACAGTAAGGGCGATCACGTTGTCAATATGTTACACGTTCGGAAACCTTAGCTCCGATTAAAGTAAAAGCCAGAAAGTTGGAATATGATTATCGTAACCCCTTTAAGGTAAATTATAGGGTATCCTACCGATAATCCATATTCCAACTTTCTGGAGTTCCCTAATTTAACAGCTGCAGGCGGCACAACCTGCAAGGCCAGTCTTGGGCTTAGCACTCGCGCGCGCGTGCGCATTTCAGTTTTGGATTGTATGACACTTTGTATCAGTTCTGTTCTTATTACTTTAGTCGCAACATTACGACAAGTGTCACGTTCAGATATGTACTACTATTTCTTCTACTGCTGTCGTGTCGCAGATCGCTGTTACTGCTGCTGCTACGGCTACCACTACCGCCACCGCTAACGCTACCGCTACCTCTACCACTGCCGTCACCGCTACTCTTACTCCAACTCCTACTAATAGTAGTGGTAGGAATAGTAGTAGTAGTAGTAGTAGTCGTAGTAGTAGTAGTAGTAGCAGTAGTAAGTAGTAGTAGTAGTAGTAGTAGTAGTAGTAGTAGTAGTAGTAGTAGTAGTAGTAGTAGTAGTAGTAGTAGTAGTAGTAGTAGTAGTAAGTAGTAGTCGTTAGTAGTAGTAGTAGTAGTAGTAGTAGTAGTAGTAGTAGTAGTAGTAGTAGTAGTAGTAGTAGTAGTAGTAGTAGTAGTAGTAGTAGTAGTAGTAGTAGTAGTAGTAGTAGTAGTAGTAGTAGTAGTAGTAGTAGTAGTAGTGTTGTAGTAGTAGTAGTAGTAGTAGTAGTAGTAGTAGTAGTAGTAGTAGTAGTAGTAGTAGTAGTAGTAGTAGTAGTAGTAGTAGTAGTAGTAGTAGTAGTAGTAGTAGTAGTAGTAGCAGCAGCAGCAGTAGTAGTAGTAGCTGTAGCTAACGGATCGTTAACTGTCGTGCGTTTTCGTGCATTTCTAAGGATTCGGACTTATCTTGGGGAGCGGGAGTGGGGTGGGGGGGGAGGGGTTAATAACGTCCGTGCTGCGTGAGCTTGAAAGGCCAAAGCCTCCTGTGCAAAGTTTTTCCACCCTCCTCTCCGCAGTTGTGCTGGCTCCATATGGGAGTTCAACTCCGATGAATCTTAAAAATCTGACGAAGTTGATCCGGTGCGGTTCCCTGCGACAGGCACATCTCACGAAGATGATCCGATGCAGTTGTCGCGACAAAAATTCACCAAGCCTCCTCAATCAATACGAATTCCCAATGTGTTCATCCTGATTCCAATCTATCCTATCTTCTGCTCAACTCAGATGAATCTCTCAAATCTGACGAAGTTCATCCGATGCGTTTTCCTGCGATAGGCACATCTCACGAAGATGATCCGATGCAGCTTTCGCGACCGAAGTTCACCAAGCCTCCTCAATCAATACGAATTCCCAATGTTTTCATCCTGATTCCAATCTATCCTATCTTCCACTCAACTCAGATGAATCTCTCAAATCTGACGAAGTTCATCCTATGCGTTTTCCTGCGATAGGCGCATCTCACGAAGATGATCCGATGCAGCTTTCGCGAAGATATTTTCACAAATACGCGGCAATTCCCAATATTTTGATAATGCGTCGAATATGTCTTTTTCATTGATCTCTCTTTGCTGCCACATCCGCGGTTGAAAAATTCATTGCTTACTCATCTTGGAAACCACCTACAAGACAAAAACAAATTTTGGGGTAAACGGCAAAATCGCATTTTTGAGTGTTGACATCACGACAACCTCGTTGTGCGCGGTGATTTCGGATCTTCAACCACGCGAAAAAGAAGACCCAAAAAAGTAAGACGCCGAATCTCGCAAGAAGCCACGCTTGCCATGGTTTCCACAAAACTAGCTCTGAAAACAACATTTGTTTTAAGACCTTGTTTTCAGTCTAAAAATGCGCTCCCGCTGCGGCGAAACGCATATTTGCACAACAAACGCGCGACGGATTCCGACACGTGCGGTAGTACTAGGACTTGTCCTGTAGTAGTAGTAGTAGTCGTCGTCGTCGTAGTCGTAGTCGTAGTCGTAGTAGTAGTAGTAGTAGTAGTCGTCGTAGTCGTAGTAGTAGTTAGCAGTAGTAGTAGTAGTAGCAGTAGTAGTAGTACTAGCAGTAGTAGTAGTAATAGTAGTAGTAGTAGTAGTAGTAGTAGTAGTAGTAGTAGTAGTAGTAGTCGTGGTAGTAGTGGTAGTAGTGGTAGTAGTGGTAGTAGTGGTAGTAGTGGTAGTAGTAGTAGTAGTAGTAGTAGTAGTAGTAGTAGACGTGGTAGTGGTAGTGGCAGTAGTAGTAGTAGTAGTAGTAGTAGTAGTAGTAGTAGTAGTAGTAGTAGTAGTAGTAGTGGTAACTACTACTAAATGGTCGTCGTAGTCGTAGTAGCAGGTCTACTGCTACAACAACAACTACTACTACTACTACTACTACTACTACTACTACTACTACTACTCGTAGTAGTAGCTCTACTACTACAACAAGAACTACTACTACTACTACTACTACTACTGCTACTACTACTACTACTACGACTACTTCTATCACTACTATTACTACTACGACGACGACGACGACGACGACGACGACGACGACTACTACTACTACTACTACTACTACTACTACTACTACTACTACTACTACTACTACTACTGTTTACTACTGCTAGGACGACGACTAGGAGTTCTCATGCTGTGGCATCCCTCGCAAGGTTTCTTCTTGAAGTGAACCTCCGTGCAACCTACCCTGACAGGAGGCCTGATCTATGACACGTCTTTCTCCGAAGATGTTCGTGGAAGCTGCCAATCAAGTTTAGTAGTTGCAACTGCCCAGTTCCATGTTGCCTAGACAGCCTAGACGCCATAGAACAGCATCTCTACCCCGAAACCTCAGACTGCCTAAACCGAGAAAGAACCTTCAAGTCAAAGGTCCCAGCAGAACGGTCCTCCGAGGCACCTTCGTCGCAGATGAAGGACTGGATCGAGTCGTCCGGTGTCCTAGTATGCACTCCGTGGAAAGGCAAGCATTCTGTACATGCGCTTGGCTTGTCCGAGACTTTTCCGTGTCTCTGCCTCTCTCTCTCTCTCTCTCTGTATCGTTCTTTCTTTCTTTCTCTCTCTGTCTCTCTCTTCCTGTCTCTCTTTCTCTGCAGAGGCAAAAACAGTACACGATGCGCACTACAACAATGCAACAGCAATGGAAGTATTTCATGCCCACAGCACAAGAAGAAAGTTCTTCACAGCAGAATGTCTATGTGTACGCGTATCTATTTTCATGCGCGCGCACACCGATGCCAGAGTTCGTGAGTAGCTGGAACGTGTGTAGACGATCACAAGCGAATACTCGTGCACACAGACACAGATACAGAGACATGGAAGTGCGCCCGTGCTGCTACCAAATGCATATCTGTCGTTGGCGGTGGAGTATGTAATTGCGGGGTCGAGGGGGTACATGTCGCACGCAAACATGTCGCTCACTTGCAGACCGTCTCATGCACACGCGCCAAGTCTTTGCAGTTTCTTCGTGGTAGGCTCGCATCATCCCTACACTTGCAGTATGCAACACTGAAGAGGTGCGGTTTACACTCAGGGCAGGGCAAGACATTTTATCTCTACCCGGACCCGCCTCGGCGGAACCCAGTTCTAAAGGGCGTTGGCTCTGAGAGCTCGGATGCTCAGCGTGGCCACGTGGGGCGGGCGCGGGTGAGGCAGCGACACGATGCCGGATGTCGCAGATTTCCAGCATGTCTGAGCTAGCAGCTCCAGCTAAGGCAGGTGGACGGGTTCATGCAAAGGTGCTCCTGGCCACGGTTTGAGCTGCATCTCGGGGTTTCTTATTGTGGCTGTGGCAGGTTAGTCTTGGGTTGTCCAATATGTAGATTAATTCCTTGAGTGTTAGTCTCGTTTTGCTTACCATGAGTGTCACCTTGAGTCTTGCGGTTCATGATACGAAAGCATCACGATTTGACACGGCCATGTCGGATCGACGTCGGATCGCGGTTAAAGCTGCAAGCTCCCAGCTCCGAAATGGGCCAAACCAGCAACGAATCTGTGCCAGGGTATTCACTGGACGAATCACCATGTGGCAGTCTTAGCACCTGCTCAGGGCAGCTTTACCGGTCTTGCTTCTTCCTGTCAACTTCAGGGTGCGAGGCCTCGCGCCTCATAACCCCAACCCTAAAACTCTACTACTATAACTACTGTAACACTATAATAAGATAATACTAGAATACTACAATACTATAATGCTATAATACAAAATATAAGAAACAAAAACACTTAAGTCTGAAACCCTGCACACAAAGTCTAAACCCTAGACCCCCCGACGGCAACACGCAGCTCAGGTTTGAGGGTTTAGGAGACCCCAAATTAGTGTTTAGGGTTTAGGAAATCATCAACCTCAAACCGTTTAGGTCTTATGGAGTTTTTGGAGACTTCTTCAGGATCTCGTCGTGCATTCAGGTTTTCGTTTTCGTAGCTTCACTCATCTACTGAAACCGTACAAGCATCGTGAACAACCCTAAATCCTAAAACCGCCCTTTACCCCAGCTCTCTAACACCCTAACCAGCTCTGCTTCGGCGTTACTTCATTCGCCAACCCTAAACCCTAAACCTTAGAATAACCAGAGAAGGGTTCCTTTAAGGGGTTCTACTAAGTCTCGCAGCTTCACCTGGCTATTCTAAGAAATCGAATATACAGGTATGAAGCGTGCTATGTCGTGGCAACTCTTATGTACCTCGAAGCCCTCTTTGATTTATCAAGGCCCCCGAAGGTGTACCCTTAAATAAAGGCCCCCTACCCTAAGCATTTATCAGTAGCTCTTATAGATCACCTTGTTTGGGGTAGAGAGCTGGGGGCGGTGGGCTCGTCAGGCCGCGTGCGCAAGCCATTCCTGCGACAAAGAATGCCTACTATAGGGGCCAAACTAATTACCAATACCATTGCGCAGGCTCCTTGTTATAATTATAGTATACTGGGCCCCAAAACCCTATTCTAAGTCTCCTCTCGGCAGTTTAGAGCTTAGGGGTTACAGTGGAGAAGTCTGTGCTAAATCTGCTGTTCCTGAGTCCACCCTAGACACTTGCTCGCGGCTACTAAGACCAGAAGCGATCAATGTCCGGCCCTTGGCGCAGACAGACATGCTTATTTTCTGCAACGGGAATAGGCTGTCCTTTGCGGGAACCCGCAACAGGCACGGAGCATAACGGAGCCCAACACCACAACACCAACGAACCTTTCCCGTACCACAGGCAGTCCCGTGTAACAGGAACTGGGGGAGATTCACATCCAGCATCTCTTCTTGGCTCCTAAACTCAGGGACCTCTTTCCGGTCCCCCACTTACAGGGATTCAGACCTGGGATTCCAGCAGGCCTTTCCCACATAGTCAGCTCTAGCCATCAGAAATTAAGCAGTAAGCCTTCGATCCCGAACCATTCTTCGACATGTTAAAACGAAACATAGGCATGAGCACAAGGCAATAATGTTCGCAAAGCAGGGGGCCGAAAACTGGTCCCCCCACAGGAGAGTTGCAACATAGTTTCCGCTGCTTGCCTTTCCAGGGACAGTTTCTGTTACGCTCAGGGTGAAAGCGGTTCGCGTTACTCCACGCGCCCAGATAAACATGCACATATCTATACATGTTGACTGTAAAGCATCTGGGCATATTTTGTTGTAACGGGTGCATGGGGACATACCATTTCATACCTATAAGCATATACATGTGTGCGTGTGGATGTCTCTGCAAATACGTATATTTATAGTTGTTTCTGTCTATGTCTATGTAATTACGTGTATATGTGTATGCTTATGCACATGCATGTGTAGATTATATAAATATCTACACATGTGCGAATGTCTTTGCATATGTGTACAACTAGTTCTATATGTTTTGGTCCATGTCGATATCTATGTCTAAGTCTACGTCTGTGCATGCGTATATGTATCTGCGTATGCTTATGGGCTCAAATGTGTAAATACAAATGTATTTGTACATGATAGGTATATTGCGGTATGTAGATGTATACGCATATGTTTGCTTATATATGCACACATGATATACAGGATGTCTGCTGTACATCGATTCGCAAACTCGACTCCGCCCGCTCAGAACTTGGTTGAGTGGTCGGTCGCCGACAATCATCACAAGGAGGTGCTCGAAGTATTGTTGATGA
>CAJNDT010006058.1:754498-781998 GCA_905221615.1 Symbiodinium sp. CCMP2592
CGTTGTTTTCCGCAAAACCTAAGTGGTATCTGTGCCCTACGTATGTGTTAACGAGAGCCTGAGACATGCGCATCTCTACTTCAAGAGAAGTCCTAAACTCTCAGCCCTAAACCCCGAACCCGAAAGTGTCTGCAAGTTTCCAGTCTTTGAGATCGATTTCTGTGCCCGATCCTGGAGAGGATTCCCGTCTTCCGTTGAAAGCCCGAGTGGAGAGGTCGGAATTGTTCCTCATCCTACCCCCCTCATAGCCCCTATTGTACTTGCAGTGTAGTATACCCCAAGACCCCGATTCTATTTCAATAAACCCTAAACCCTAAACCCTAAACCCCTAAACCCTTCCAATTCTCGGTCTAACGGGCCTTCCGACTAACATTACTTGGCATGCGGAAAAGAGGTTTTATAAGAAGGGATCCCAACCCTAACCCCTATACCCTGAACCCTAAACCAATAAACCCTAAGCCCTACCTAACCCTGAATAACCTACCTTTTTCGGGTTCCTTATTATGATCTCTTTATATCGGCCCTTTAAACAGGTAGGTTATTTGGGGTTAAGGTAAGCCCTAAACCCTAAACCCTAAAGCAATAAACCCTAAACCCTAAACCCTACACCACTAAACCCTTAACCTTAAACCCATAAACCCTAAACCCTAAACCCTAAACCCTAAACCAACCCTTAACCCTAAACCAATAAACCCTGAACCCTAGTAAGCCGGCCAGGGAGCATCCCGTGGATCCTCGGAAGTTGAACTTCGCTCTCACGGTGCTCAACCATCTGATGGACCGGCTATTCGGCCTCTATACTCGGCTTCCTGTTTAGGGAGTTTAGGGTTCCTAAAACGGCATCTACAAGGCTTTACGTAAGGTTTCTCTAAGGGTGCTATAAGGACAGTTTTCTATGTTGGGGTCCCTGTTTAAGTCACCAAAGTCGTACGGCACCCTTATAAGCAGGACTCTAAAAGGGACCCTGGTGTAGAGAACTACCCAAAGTTGATCCGACATTCGGCTTTTGTGTTTAGGGTTTTGTTTTGATAAGGGTTCACTATGGGGCAAGTTGATGGTATACCTAAAGGCTTTGGGGCTCAAGCCTTCGGGCCTGAGGCATTTTTTTTTTTTTTGGGGGGGGGGTCAAGTCGTGGGGTACAGGATTTGGCACATACTCTATGAGTTCCGGCCTTGGCAACGCAAGCAGGTGGCATTATCGTACGGAAGTCGGCAATAAACTTAAGCCGTTTTAGATCACTTTTCCGGGTTGTTGGTTTGAGGTTGTTCCAATACTGTGACACTTCAGGCCCCCCATTATAACGAGAATTACTTTCTTAGGCATTTGTTCGAGTGTTGTCAGGGGACCGATCATGCGGAAGACAATCCATTCCTTCCCGTTTCTTCGTGCGGTTATCTATCAAGTGTCATATCACTGTGCGCGGTTGTGCCTCTTGTGGCAGGGATGTCATAGAACAAATATACATAAACAGAGGCCCTGTGTATGCGTAGAAATAATGCCACCGAGGGGGAGTCCGCATTTGTTGGTGAGTGAGCTGTCCTTCAAATTTCGACCTGTGTGAGATTATTTTGCTGATCATGGGAAATCATCTGGACCCTGGACCTCTATAACACAAAAACCCGACACATGGGCGTATGGAATGTGGTTCTCGGCTTTTGAGGATTTGTGTAAGAATGCTCTTGATGGCCGGAATGCCCTCTTAGCATGGGCTATTAAAGCGCGAAATCTAGACCATGAGCCCTAAACCCAAAAGCTTATAATGTAAAATACAATGTATAATGTATAAGATAACTTCACACTCGCGGGTTGACCTGCGCGGGATTGCTGTTGGTCTTTGTGCTTGTTAGCTATGATCCTTCTGGGGCGCTGTTGAGTGTTGAACTCATCACATCAAGTGTACATATATACACGCATATGTATGCATGTATGCATGTACATGCATACCTACCTATCTACCTACCGGCCTACCGACCTACCTACCTACCTACCGACATAAGTGTGCATGTATATATATATATATATGTAATATATATATATATATATATATATATACATGTATATGTATATATATATATATATATATATATATATATACATATATACAGATATGCACATGCATATCTATATCTCTATATATCTCTATATATATATATGCATACATGTATGCATATATATAGACACATATGTAGAATCTGGCCACAATGTCTTCCTCTGGCTACAAGGCTCATGCGCTGGCCGCTGACGTGCTTCATGTTGGCCCAGCAAGCAACTTAGCAACCCACCATAGCTCTCGTGGGCCCTTAAAGGTGCTAGGTTTGGTTTGAGCCGTCGTTTCGGAGTGTGTCCGAAGCCATCAGGTAGACATAAGGGTAAGTGTCTATGCGGTCCAGTCCACTAGACTAGACAAGGGGCCAGGGAGGGACATAAGCTCAGCTGCTCAGTAATACTGAATTACGGCTTTCATGGGCACCGATGTGAAGCCTCGGTGCTTCTGAATGCAGGCAAATAGCTCTGTGCTCAATCTCCGAGCCTCCTGGGTGCGCACACGGCAGTACTGCAGATAACTACAGTCACAGAAGCACACCAGAGTAGATCAGCTCGATTGAAGACTGGCCACGTGATGATAGAACAGCAAACAATACAGTAGGAGTTTCAGGCAGCAGGGCATCGGTTCCAATATTGAATACAGATCAAACATAGCAGGACTCTTGTTATAAGGATTCTGAAGTATGCTTGTTTTCACAACACCCCTGAACCCACCCCAACAGGCCGGGGAGGGTTGTGTTGATGAAGAGGCTGACCCAGTTTGAGAAGATCGCGCCGCCCCTGTATGCCTACGCCTGGGCCTTGGTTTCGATGCTTCGTTTCTGAACGGGCTTACATGCAGTCTTCGACGCATCCGGGAGTTTTCATCAGCTAACAGCCCTAATTCGTAAACCCTAACCCTAAACCCTAAACCCTAAACCCTAAGCCTCAGCCGACTTATGACGGTCCAGGGTAAGCCCACGGAGCTGAGAACCGTAGCCCGCCCGGGTGAATCTGCGTTTTGTCGACGCGCCACTCCGAAGCCCCAAATCCTTGGCCGTCTAAGGCCCCTATATCATAGTACCCTTATAAATCCCTTATAGTAGCCCTTATATGGAGCCCTTTAAAGGGAACCTTGTTCTAATATGTTCTAATTATCTCAGGGTTTGGGGTTTGCGGGTTTGAGGTTTAAGCCTTGAAGCGGTTTAGGGGTGATTGAGTAAACAAGTATTTAGTTAACAAGCTTATCAACTAATGATCTGAGTTAAACGGTTAACATATTAATTTGATATGAACAGATAAGCACAAAAATCAGTAAATGAACAAGTTGATAAACATACACTATGTATATGTGTACCTGTGTATATGCATATACAAAGACGTACATGCATATATATATATATATGTATATGTATGTATGTATGTATTTACATATATTATACACATATACAAACATGTGTTTATATGTCTGAGTAGCAATGGTTACCTACCACAGCCCGATGGGAGGACATCATCATACCGCAATTTCACAGTGTAGTATGCGAATGCCCAGAGGGGTAGATACTAGAGAGGTTCTGTTAATTACCAATACTGTTTTGGTCGTTCGTTATTACAATTATAGTCTAATAGCCCCCAAAACTCTATTGTAATTATTAAGGCCCCCATATTATACGACCCTTAGAGATCCCTTATAGTAGCCCTTATATAGAGCCCTTTAAAGGGAACTTTCTCAAATCGTTAACGCCCCTATATTACGTACATGATCGCGCATGATCTGACTAAGTCATGCAGTCCTCAGATCCAGGCCTATGCCGACCCTTAAAACCCTAAACCCAAAGCCCTAAACCCAAACCCCTAAGCCCTAAACACAAACCCCGTGCGCCGTGCCAGATAAACCACGCCCGATTGATTCTGGACTATCTGCCGGAGGACACGGGGGGGTATTGACAGGTGAGGCGGGTACCATATATATATATATATATATACATGTATAATTTTTATATTAATGTATATTATGTATATTATGTATATTATGTATATTATATACACATAGATGCACATCTCAACATCCGCTTACAGAGCCGGTGCGCACTTGTATGTTTATGCGCTCCTAGGCGCGTGCATATATATATATATATATATATATGTGTGTGTGTGTGTGGTGTCATGCGTGTGGACTTTTGGCGGAAGTGTCGAGGCAGTCGGGATGGCAAAAGAACACAATACAGCAGAATCAAGTTCAATGGGCCGGTACTGGGATGATATGAGAGGAAGGAAGTTTACATTGCTGCAAGGATCTACATATACTTACACACACACACACACATACATGACATACCTATGGGTGAGAACGGGACGGCCGCGAGAAACGACGGTACCGACTGCGGTGCTTGCAGCAGATGTGCAACTCCAGGCACCCTGGCGCCGGGGTCATCTCAGGAGATTAAAGCTATCCTTGCACTCACTCTGTCGAACATCCTTTTCACATTACCCTAAACTCTAATGCCTAAACGCCCTAAACCCTACACCCTAATTGCCCTGATCTCTAAACCCTAAACCCTCGGAGTCGTGGCAGGATCTGCTGCACGCGCCAAGCCTCACTGAGGACCGCGTGCGAATGCTGAAGTTGGAGAGGTGGTCGACTGAGATGAAGAGGGCCGCCGGTGCCAGCTAAGTCATAGTAGTTATAGTAATAGTAACTATAGTAGTCATACGAGTTATAGTAATGATAGCAATTGTAGTATTTTTGGAAGTTAAGGTAGTTATAGTAATTATGGTGACTCTAGTTTTTATAGTAACTATGTCCGTAGGTCCGTAACGGCATGACGTTTCAGTCGTGGGCGACGGGCGGCTAAGCCGACTTCTTCACGGTGTAACAGGCTTTGCGATTGTGTCTTCGCTCGAGCCAAGAAAGGTCAATGTCCATATGGGAGTTTCCGAAAATCAGTGGTACCCTATTTTGGGGTCCTTATAATAAGGATCCTATTCTTTAGGGTACTATATTAGGGTCCCCTATTTTCGGGCACTCCCATATCATACGCAAGAGGTCCCCTAAATACTGCGCAGAATGTTCCAAGAGGTCTAAGAATATCTGCAGCAAAGCGCATTTTCAAGTTTGTAGACATCAGCCTCGTCAACCCCCAGCAGTGAAGCCCACGTCCGAGAAGATTGGAAACGTGTGAAGTCCCAAGCTGAAGCCGACATCTGAAATACACCGTACACAGTGCCCAGGCGGCTCACGTTCCCGCCGCCACCGGAGCTTCAAACTGTCACAGGCAACCTGGCCTGTACGTTACATGATTCTAGTGCATGTTATGCATATCTTCTTCAATCTTACGGAGTACTTCGGCACTCTAAGCGTCTCTCTTCTGGGTGTAGGTGAGTTCTTGCAGTCTCAGTGTCGTGAAAACCTCAATGACCGATGAGCTATGTGTCGACTAGTTGCCTCCTCTGAACCCTAAACAAACCCCAAACCCCAAATCTCCCAAAACCTCAACCCGAAATCCCTAAACCCTAAACCCCTAAAGCCTTCGCTGAGGGCTCGACAACCGCCACCACGGAGCCCGAAGCGGCCCGAGCTTCGCGAGCGGCAGGAAACGCGTACGCGGAGCCTCGGTAAAGCTAGGCGACTGGCACCATGCATGCTGGCCCCTTGGGCATCTCCCACGGAGTGGTTATAAAGGATAGACCCTATACCCGGTTTTTTTGCTGGCACGTCCTTTCGACAAGGGTTTGACCCCCCCAACCCTTCACGATTTGAAGCGGCTCCGGGGGTGTTGCTGGCACGTTTTTTCGAGAAGGCTTTGAACCCCGAGCCCTTGACGACTTGGAGTGGCTCCCAAATTGCCAAGGATTGGACCCCCCCCCAAAACCCTTCACGACTTGGAGCGGCTCTCAAATGAACAAGAATTGGACCCCTACCAACCCTTCACGACCTGGAGCGGCTTTCAAATCAGATGGACCAGGATTGGACCCCCCCAACCCTTCAAGACTTGGAGCGGTTCCCAAATGGGCATGGATGGGACCCCTCCAACCCTTCACGATTTGGAGCGGCCCTGCAAACAGACAATGGCTATCAGAATCATAACTCCCCCAGCACAGCCTCACAGAAAGCCCACTGTTTCTTCCGGCACCTACAGAAAGCCCGAATGAGAACCCGCAGCCTCTCAGAAAACCAAATCCAGAAAGGGACAGACTGACAGAAAGCCCACATGCACTGCTGTTTGTTTGTTCAAAGCTCCCGCCAGCACAGCCTCACAGAAAGCCCACTGCTTCTTCTGGCACTCGCCAGCACAGCCTCACCGAAAGCCCAGTGCATCTTCCGGCACCCGCCAGGACAGCTTCACAGAAAGCCTACATGAGAACCCGCCAACACGGCCTCACAGAAAACCCAATCCAGACACGGGACTCACAGAAAGCCCACATGCAGCGCTTCTTGTTTATTCGCAATTCCCGCCAGCACAGCCTCACAGAAAGCCCATTGTTTTTTTCGGCATCGCATTCGACTGCAATTATCTTGCCTATTGGAGGCTGTGTGTCTGCTGCAGGTCCTTGCGCATCCCGCCCGTAGGCGAGACTCCCGGCCTCCCCAATATGGGTTCTCCCGTATGCATTATGCATCTTGTTTCTGTTGTCGATGTTTTGTGCTCTCATGCCCGGAAACTTGCTTGAAAAATCAGCAGAACATCAATGCTGTATGCATGCGCAGAGGTGATGCGCGAAATCTATGACATTGAACAAAAGAAATCCAAGGGTTTTCCACGGCGGTTGATCGGATGGCCGCTATCACAGTAGATATCCTTCCCATTTTCTAAACACAGCTTCCGAAATATTCGCTATCAAACACCTGCGAGTAAGATAAGTTGCATCTTGCGGCTTCAACTTAATTTCCGTGCTATGTAAAGCCGGTCCGAATTTCGGCACTTGGATCCTAGTGCTTGTGTCTCTTGTATTTTTGTATGATTTAGACATTTAGAGAAAAGATAGAACTGAATACACGACGAACCTCGGGTGGGTCGGGCGGGCAACAAGCAGCCACGTGTCAGGCTTGGCACACCCCTGAACCCTAAACCCTTAAACCTCTAGACCCAAAGGCCCTGAACCTTCAACCCTAAACCCCTAAACCCTAAACCCTAAAAACGCGGCCAGTCTTCCAGAACAACGAGCTTCGTCGAGGCATGGGCGATGGCTTTATGGAGCGTCGTTCTTCTAGGTTCCTGAGTAGTACCCGTTTGCCTTGATTACAGTATGGCTTCTTTATTAAAGCCGAACAGTAGGAACAAGGGTGCCCTTATTATAAAGGGGTTGCTCAGGAACTTAGTCTTTTATCAGAGGCTTCGGTGCATTTCGCTTCATGCTGGCTGCAATTGCATGGGTGCATGCGGGGGCTGTCTTCAACAGTGGTCCCAGCTTATCCTGGTTCTGTGCATTGGTTCTGGAAATGTTTAAGGAATTAAAGGAAGCAGCATCTTTGTGAATCTTCAAGATTTGTGATGAGTTCGTTCAGCTGCGCCCGTTTCGAGCTTCCAGCGTTTCGTAGCAGGAAGTTTGCAGCGGTGGATTCCTGTCCCCGCCGCACACCCAGCAGCAGTACTGTTGCCTTCAAAGCTTGGGGGTCGGGATTGCTATCGCTGTCGTGGTTATCACCATCATCACCGTCACCATTCTTCGTTGTCTTCATCATCCCCATTCTCATCACAAGGTGTCTTATTCCACTTTTAACATCATGTCATAGTTTATATGGCTACCGGGTCCTATTCTGTATTCCTCAAAACTATTATATACAGCAATTACCAACTGAGAGGATGATTCCATCGGAAGCAGGACAGGTCAGGCGGTTTAAAACCAAGGTGGAGGGTGCAAATTCTTCGGAGAATGCATGTGGGTTTCGGGTCCAGGCCGATTAAAGGCGAAACAAAAGAGAAGGTGCAGAAAAGTTGCGGAGTTGTTCTCATTCGTTCCCCTTGAGTAGCTGTGGTCGATCGTCGCCACATATAAAGTTCGCTTTCAAGCGGCTAAGTTCGATGCTGAGAATTGGATTTAATAAAGTCCTCATTCGTAAATAACTTGACCTGCCTGCCCCTTCCACTCATCTTTTGCTTGGCTCCCTGCCATCACGTCTAGAATCTAGACGAAGTCTTTGCTTGTCGCCCTCTAGCGCGCTCAGCGTCCGAAGCCTGAACGGCATTAAGAGTAGTACTGGGAATAGCAGCCATAGCAATACTTCGTAACAGAGATCCCAGTAGTATTCATAGTTTTTTTAGTAGTTATCAAGAGCAGATATTACATTGTAATATCATGGTATATATTATAGCAATATTATAGTCGTATTAGTAATGTTAGAGTAATATTATAGAAATATCTTTGTAATATTGTAGTAGTATTATCGTAATGTTTAGAAGTATTTTTATTTATCATAGTACTTGTCGTAGTTATCGTGGAATGTCAGGCTGCCTGGCAGGAGTTTCTCGCGAGCCGCCCTCAGTTGCGGGGGGTGATTTTGGGTATAAGCCTGGATCTTGGGCGGTTTAGGGGATCTGGGGAGTATATGCTACTCGTAGTTTCTTTTAGTTATAGTATTTGATAGTATATTCTAGCATATGATAGTATATAGTAGTACATGATAGTCTATTATAGTATATGATTGTATCCTATAGTATATTATAATATGAAAAAGTAGTTGTTGCCCTAAGGATTCCCGATAGGGTGCAAGAGGCGCGGGACAAGGTCAGATATTTCAGGCGCTGGATTTTCGAACCGGAAGTGGCGCGCCGACAGACTACTGGGTGTTTGTCTGTCTGGATGGCTGTCTGACTGACTAACTGTCCGGCTGACTAACTGACTGATTGACTGACTTGTTGGCAGACAGGCAGACAAGCAGGAACATACACGCACACACAAGATGCTAAACAGTGTCAAACTTTCAATCCTAGACCCTACACCTCATCAAGCCCGCAAACAAATTCGACGAGTTTGAACTCTGCATCGCCTGACGAACCATGTTCACGAGCCTGTGGTCTTAACCAGGCTATACCTATAGTTTCCGTTGTCGTTCCTGTTTGTGGGTGACCTTATGGGGTCCTCAATCACAAAATTGGGAAAACCAACACAAGGACTAAAGGAGCTACAATGGAGACTAAGGTAGGTCTGCAGAATTTGCAATGAAGCCCCCCAGGGCCCCTCTCATTGCAGTATAGGCCAACACCCCAATACCCGCTTCTAGCGGTTCAGGCCCCTATGTCCTAAACCCTTAGAGTAAGCCATCTCTAACTTAAAGTATCCAGTTAAAGTGACGCATTCCGAAATACGACGCATACATTGCCTCTCTGGAGGATGGAGGATGATAGATCCAACTGGTCCTCGGGGAAGCATTGCGATCGCAGAGCATACATACACACATCTTTATACATATATATGTATATATACACACATACACACATACACAGACACACACATATATATATATATATATATATATATATATATATATATATACATACACACACACACACATGCATCTACATATACATACAAACATATGCTTATACATAACACATACACATACACGTGCGCATACACATACACATACACATGCATATGCATATGCATATGCAAATACATATACATAAACGTTTACATATACATATACATATAAATACATATCTGTATATATATATATATATATATATATATATACGCAAAAATACAAATGCGGATGCTCCAGCGTTCATCTTGCGAACTTAGTCTTGCACGGGATTCCCATCCTTCCCAGTTGGCAACACCGTCTTCTTTTCATTGCCCAAATGGAAGTGACAGTCTCAATCCTAAGCCCTCAACCCTAAACCTGTTGAAACCTCGACCCTAGATCCCTAAACCCCAAACCCTCAAACCCTAACCTACACCCAAGGCTCGAAGCCCTAGACCCTCAACCCCAAACCCAGAGCCCCGAACATGAGGCCAGATCAGGTGCAGCGGGAAGAGCCCCCAGCTCTGTCCTTAGCTTGGGGCTAAAGAGTTTAAGGGAGTGTCCAAGAGGGGCTTTCCTAAACTGAGGCAAATGTTTGCAGAACGGATCCTAAACCCTACGCCCTAAGCAACCAGTTGCTTAGGTGTGTATTGGTGTCTCTTCTTTTTCGGGATCTTCAGTAGGCTTCAGCAGGCTTCAGTAGGCTTCGAGATAGCGAGGTGATGGAGCTTTGGGGGTTTGGGGCTTGGGGAGTGGGAGTGAAGCAAACTTCAGGGGGCTTCGGTTGAGTCTGTGGGAATGAGCCGGGAGTTGCGAGATGTGTACCGTCCAGTTCGACATTTGTGCTGCCCTAGAAACCCTAAACCCTATGTCGGATAACCTAGACTGTGTTTCGTCTCAGGTGCAGTTATTCACATTAATTATTTTCCCGCACAGTCTGGCAACGGCTACTACAGAATTCTTACGAAACCCTAAACTGCCGAGACTGTTTACCTGGGCTCTCGAGGCTCCCCGCCCAATTTCCGGCGCGGCCTGCGCCCTTTCAACACTAAAATAGGGGCCTACAGCCGAAACCAAAAGATTCTTTTGTTTCAGGCCCCTATATTGGAGCCCTGACTGTGAAGAAACCTACTAGGCCTTGTTGATCCTGACCCCGAGAGCCCTAAGCCGATCCGTTTAGGGTTCAGGGTTTAGGGGTTTAGGGGTTTAGGGTTTATGGTTTAGCGGTTTAGGGTCTAGGGTTTAGGGTTTAGGGTTTAGGGGTTCAGGGGTTTAGGGTTTAGGGGGTAGGGTTTAGCCCTGTTCCGAATGAGAGCCCCGTAAGCTATCTGCCGAGGCCGCGCAGACGCGTCCTCCCGCCGCCCCTCCGGATTTAAGTTAGGGGCTTGAGAACTAGGCTGGCCCTTTAAAGCCTCTGAAAAATATTCGTAAATAGGGTCCTATTAAGCCCAATAAGGGAAAATGTAAAATGTCTCAAAGGCCTACCTAGAGAATCACAGGAGGCCGCCACAGGGGTTTTAGACTATGGGGGTTTAGTAGGGATTCGGGTTCCCATGATAGGGTTCATATTAAGGAATCCCTACACCAAGAATCTTAAACCCCCTTTTTGGCCTCCCATCAGAGAATGAGACAAGGGTTTGGGGGTATCTCATCGTCTAGTTAATAATAATTAATAAGGAGCCTTAAGGAGTCATATTGAGATATTCAGGCTTCTTACGTTAGGTCAGGGTGTTGGGGTGCTAGGGTTTACGGTTTAGGGTAGGGTATCGCGCGAACCATAAATCATTTCAGAAGCACCACGGAAACCCTAAGCCTGAGAACCCCACATAGCTGTGAATCCTAAATTCCTAAATACCCGTTACCCTTAAGCCCAAAACCCTTAACCCCTAAACACATGAACCTTCAACCCCCATACTCTTGACCCATGAAGCCTACACCCACGGCCCTGAACTGCGCAAGATATTTTGAATTCAGGGCCTCGTATGACAAGATACCACTGATCTTGTCAAGCCCTGAGCTCTACAACCGCGTGAATTCGCCGCAAAAAAGCAACCTAATGAAGAACCTCAAGCCTACACCCCTAAACCCAAAACGAAACCCTAAACCTTCAACCCCTAAACCCTAGACCCAGAACCCCCAAACCCCAAACCCTGAAGCCCACACACGCTGAGCCCTGGACCCTCCAAATTTCTTCGCCAGGTCCCTGCTGGCCTGCCGCCGCCCCCAAGCATGGCGGGCCCTCCACAGAATCCGCCGCCGCCACCTTAGCGCCCTTTTCTTAGGGGCACTTAGATATAAGTGTTTCTGATTAATCGTTGGATATTATAATCCCTAAGATATAGCAAAAATGGTATTTTTTTGCTACAGGTCTAAGTTCAGCATAGTTCTGCTACTCGTAGTAGAGTCTTGGGTTAAGAGTTCAGGGGTTTGGTGGGCTGGTGGCAATTCTAAATCTAACTTTACTACTGCTGCTACTGCTACTAGTGCTGCTGCTGCCACTACAACAACAAGCACTACTACTACTACTACTACTACTACTACTACTACTACTACTACTACTACTACTACTACTACTACTACTACTACTACTGCTACTGCTGCTACCGCCACCACTACTACTACTGCTACCACCACTACCACTACTACTACTACTACTACTACTACTACTACTACTACTACTACTACTACTACTACTACACTACTGCTGCTACTACTGCTACTACTGCTACTACTGCTACTACTACTACTACTACTACTACTACTACGACTACTACTACTACTACTACTATTGGTACTACTAGTACTACTAGTACTACTACTACTACTACTACTACTACTACTACTACTACTACTACTACTACTACTACTACTACTACGACGGCAGCGGCGACGACGACGGACCACAGCGGCGATGCAGCGTTTGAACCCGAAACCGTGATTCCACTCAAAGCCGGGAGTCTCAGGCCTACCAGGAAGCGAGAAATGAAGAATCGCTACAGTCTCACGCGGAGACCATTCTGATGTTAGGGTTTCAGGCTCTAGGCTGGTTGTGCACCGTGTGATATGTTTAAGGGTCGGAACAGTTTGTACAGTGCCCCGTCGTGGTCCTGAATTATATACTTATCAAGGACCCGGAAATCCTATTACTATTCTGTTTAGGGAGGGCCTTACATTAAAGCTCTGCCCAAAGCTTCTGCCCGCAAGTATTCCACCATCAATCCCCTAAACCCCAGGCCCAAAATCCTGAACCGCAGACCCCCATGACTTACCATCGGTTAGGGATCTATAAGGGTTACTATAAGGGATCTATAAGGGTACTATAATATAGGGGCCTTAAGAATCCTATAACTTACCTTTGGTTAGTAGGGAATGGAAGAATGGTAGTAATAGTAGTTATATTTGTACCCCATTCCTCCATTCCCTACTAACCAAAGGTAAGATGACCCCCCTGAGCCGACAACAGGGCCCAAACCCGAGCTTCAACTTTCCCTGCTTTTATTTACAGCCTTCTCAGCCCTAAACCCAAAGCCTCAACACCTAAACCGCTAAACCCCGCACCCCGGGCCCTAAACCCTGTACAATAAATCTTAAACCTCAGCCCTAAATCCTGTACCCTGAACCCTACTTGGAGGGGCAGGGGACTTAGTCCGTCGTTTATAAGTAGGGTTATAATTGGGGTAACTCCATTTCGGGTACTCATAACTCTACTTATAAAGCTACTTACTAAGCGCCCTGCCCCTCCAAGTAAACCTGCACCCCTTCACCGGTAAAGCGATGAGATGCTGCACCCAGGCCGCCACCTCCCGGGCAGCAGCGGATTGCGCCCAAGGCAAAGGCAGGCAATCTGAGAACTTTTGGGGGTTTGGTAGGGGGTTTACGGTTCAGTGGGAAGTCATAGGTTATGAGCTTGGGGCGGAGTATTGTTTGGGTGAAGGAGTCCTGGGTTTTAGGGATTTCGGGGTTAGCGGCTCAGGGTCCCGGCGGTCAAGGAGCGACAGGCCGCTGTTGCGTAGCCGAAGGTTCCGGGGTTCGGCCTCTGAGAGTTCTTGGTCGTCCGGGATGAGTTGGGCAGATTCATGTTTGCCCAGCCGCAATTGTGATTTAAGTGGAACGTCCGCAGACCCTTGCGACCGTGCTTCGTAGATCCGTGCCTGGTGCCTTCAACCCACCCCTCCACCACTAAACCCCCAGACCCTAAACCTCTAAAGCCTCATCCGAGTCGCTCTCTTTCTTGACAGAGGCAGAGGGCCCGCCTCCGCCACAGCAGGTCAGCCAGGATCTTACAAAACTCGCACCAGGGAGTTTCTCGTCAGGAGAGAACACCACTACGAGAAGAGCACATGACTATTACTATTGTTATGATTATGAAGTCGCTGCGGGTATGTTGATTGTTACAATCACTATGGTAATTGCTCAGTATTGTGGTTCTTGTTGTCATTGCGATGCTTATCCTCACAATCACTATTGCAACTGGTATCATGGCCAGGTTGTCATTATGATGATAATTAATCGTTATTGTGATGTGTATCCTTACTACTACTACTACTACTACTACTACTACTACTACTACTACTACTACTACTACTACTACTACTACTACTACTACTGACTACTACTACTACTACTACTGCTACTACGACTACTACTTACTACTACTACTACTACTACTACTACTACTACTACTACTACTACTACTACTAAACTACTACAATTACAACTACTACTATTACTACTACTACTACTACTACTACTACTACTACTACTACTACTACTACTACTACTACTACTACTACTACTACTACTACTACTACTACTACTACTACTACTACTACTACTACTACTACTATACTACTGCTATACTACTACTACTACTACTACTACTACTACTACTACTACTACTACTACTACTCTACTACTACTTACTACTTACTACTTACTACTTACTACTTACTACTTACTACTTACTACCTACTACTACTACTACTACTACTACTACTACTACTACTACTACTACTACTACTACTACTACTACTACTACTACTACTACTACTACTACTACTACTACTACTACTACTACTACTATTGCAAATGTTATTACTGCCAGGCTGTTTTCATTAGTTTTAGTCTTGTTATTTGTAATTACTACTAGAACTATGAATTTTCATCATAACTGCTGATGCTTATGACTATTGTTGTGATTGGTTTTGTTAGGGAGCCGCGATACTCCGTTCAGCTCCGGGTTGCGGCTGGGAGGGTTTTCCTTGCCCCACCTTTACCCCAAAGAGCTCAACCCGCCGCCGCCTCCTTTAATTTAGGATTTTTAGGTTTCAGGCAGAAAGCCACAGAGGGCTAATGGATCACCCAAGGGAACGAGGCGCACGATGAACATCTGCCTTGCGTGGAGATTTGTGAACGAGCCAAATCTGAGATCCCCCATCCCTGCGCTCGAAACCCCCAGCCCCAAACCCTAAACCGCAAACCCGACCCTGAAATGAGACCAGCCACCGGCGCAGCAGAACTTCACGGGCTGGACGGCGCGGCAAGGGACGCGTTTCTCTTGGTTTCGGCTGCACAAAACTCCAAGCCTTAAACCTCAAACCCAAACCGAACCTAAAAATTAAGCCTTAAACCCTAAACTCTAAACTCTAAACTCTCAACCCTCAACCCTCAACCCTCAACCCTCAAACCCCAAACCCGAACCTCTGTGTTCTAACAGTTCGGATCGGAAGATCTCCAAGTTCTAGCGCTGCAGGGCTTCGTATCTTTGCACAGACGCATGGGATGCGTTCGCCTTGGTGTTTCGCGGATCCGCCTTCATCTAATTTACATTAAAACTAGATCCTAATGAGTGCCCCCAAAGCTTCAACCCTAAAGCCTCAACCCTAAACCCTATAAGGTTTTTGAGAAAAGGAGTTCAACAAAAACCCTAAGCCTCAGCCCTAAACCTTAAACCCCAAGCCGAGAAATGGAGGCAGTGTAACGGGCCCCAAAGCCCTATTCTAAACAGTACGGCCCCTATATTATAGTACCCTTATAGTAGCCCTTGTACAGAGCCCTTTAAAGGGAACCCTATTCTAATTATTAAGGCTACTATATTAAGCCGAGTGATGGAGGTAGACCAGTATTATTCTGGGGGCTCCTTCTTATAATTATAGAGCCCTTTAAATGGAACCCTATTCTAGCACAACACCTATATAAACCCTAAGCCCCAAGCCCCAAACCCTAAGCCGAGTGACTGAGGTCCTAAAGCCTCAGCCCTAAACCCTAAACCCCAAACCCAAAAACCCTAAACCCTAAATCCCTAAACCCTAAACCCAAAGCCCAAAACCCTAAGCCCCAAACCCTAAGTGGTTTTTTCCGAAATTAGGGGTACCATATTCTGGGGTCCTTATAATAAGGATCCTATTATTTAGGGTACTATATTTAGGGTCCCCTATTTTCGGAAACTCCCATATAGGCCCTATAGAAGTGGCCCCAAACTCCCTTGTAGAACCCTTTAAAGGAACCCTCATCGTATCCTTATAGTAGCCCTTTAAAGGAAGCATAAGGTACCCCCTGATTTTCGGAAACTCCCAAGTGATGGAGGTAGACCAGTATTGTTTTGGGGGTTCCTTATCATAATTACGGAGCCCTTTAAAGGGAACTCTATCTAAACCCTAAACACAACCCCCAAGGCCCCAAACCTTAAGTGATGGAGGTAGACCAGTTGCTTCAAACTCCGGAGACGCCCATGGACGATCCTCCGCAGAGTGTCGGGAGCCAAGCTGTCATCGGGCTTGGGGTTTAGGGTTTATGCAATCGGTCTTGCGGACTGTCACGAAGCGAAACACTTGGCGACGAAATGGATGCCAATTTAGTTTAGGGTTTAGGATTTAGGGTTTAGGGTTTTGGGTTTTGGGTTTAGGGCAGAGTGTCGGAAGCCAATCCTGGAAGATGGGGCGGTATCTAACATAGGGGCCCCAATAAATAGAATAGGGTTCCTTTAAAGGGCTCTTCAAAGGGATCCTATAAGGGTTCTATAAGGGTTTAGTATAGGGGCTTTAATAATTTCCAATACTATTTTGCGGGTTCCTTTTTATAAGTATTGTATAATGACCCCCACAACCCTATCCGAATTAGGGCCTAGGTTTCAGGGCTTCGGATGTAGGGATTTAGGGTTTAGTGCTTCCTGTTTCGCATTTCTTGCCATCTTGAGGTGCGAAACCCACATGTCCGCATTATGGCATGATGCTGTATGTGTCTTTGTTGTTACGTACATCCTCTCAGGACAAGCTTCAGCATCTGCACCACGGGGGCCTCTGAGGCTTTCATTCTCGATGGCTAGTTTATTACCAGCAGAGTTTCCGCGGGTCTTTATGTCGAGTTCTGGCATGTCCCACATGGGCAGTGCTGCAACCAAGCCAACGGCATATGGAGCATTGTATTGTAATTCAATATAGCGCTTAGTAGAATGCGAAACAGTACAGTATAGTCTAGCATAGTAGAACTTAATTAGCAACACGTAAAATATGTCAGAATACAACACACTATACCAAGAGTCGATGACAGAACAGAACAGCCCTGGTCTCATCAACTCAGGTGAAAGATGTCGTTCACTCGATATTCAACGGCTTGAGCCAGGCAGCGGAACATCTCTGGGTAGCAACAGACTCCCGGTGTTCCGGGAGGGATGGGCACAGGTTTTCGTCTGGAGCGAGCTTTGGGCTTGTCTGAGTTTGTTGCGGGTTTAGTTGAGTGCATTTCGTGGCCGATGTAATCTTAGGGGTTTGGGGCTTCGTCCTGCTATCCGTGCATGTGCATTCTAGCTACCAGTCATTCAGGACAACATCAGCGAAAAGGTGATCATGCTTCAGCAGAAGGCGGGCGACCAAGATGTGTTTGACGAATTGTACAAAGTTGCCGAACGTGCTGCCCTAAGCCCTAAACCCTAGGTTTGACGACCTGTACAAAGTTGTTGAATGTGGTTGAGCGAAAGGTAAGATGTGTTGAATAAAGTCTGCAAGTCAACTTGATGCAGAGCGAGGTACAGAATTACACCTGGCGATGCCAGTCACCAATAGTTGAAGTCTTGACTAAAATATAGTAGCAGTAGTAGTAGTAGTAGCAGCAGCAGTACTACTAAAGTAGTAGTAGGTGGTGAAGATGGCACTCCGAAGCAAACAGAAGGATGGGGGCTGAGGATGACGCAGTGCTATAGTGGCAGTTGCAGGTGACCGAAGCTGAGCAGCGACTGTCGCCGGAGCATCAGCAGAGACTCGTCGTCGTCGCAGTCGTCGTCATCGTTCTAGCAGTTGTTGGTCATCGTGGTGGTAGTAGTAGTAGTAGTAGCAGGAGGAGTAGTAGCAGTGGTAGTAGTAGTAGTAGTAGTAGTAGTAGTAGCAGGAGGAGTAGTAGCAGTAGTAGTAGTCGTCGTAGTAGTAGTCGTAGCCGTAGTCGTAGTCGTAGTCGTAGCAGTAGCAGTAGCAGTAGCAGTAGCAGTAGTAGCAGTAGTAGCAGTAGTAGCAGTAGTAGCAGTAGTAGCAGTAGTAGCAGTAGTAGCAGTAGTAGCAGTAGCAGCAGTAGCAGCAGCAGTAGCTGTAGCAGTAGCAGTAGCAGTAGCAGTAGTAGTAGTAGTAGTAGCAGCAGGGGAAGTAGTAGTAGTAGTAGTAGCAGTAGTAGTAGTAGTAGTAGTAGTAGTAGTAGTAGTAGTAGTAGTAGTAGTAGTAGTAGTAGTAGTAGTAGTAAAAATACTAACAGTAGCAGTAGTAGCAGTAGTGGTGGTGTTGGTGGTGGTGGTAGTGGTGGTAATAGTGGTAGTAGTGGTAGTGGTAGCAGTGTGTTAGCAGTAGTAGTAGTAGTAGTAGTAGTAGTAGTAGTAGTAGTAGTAGTAGTAGTAGTAGTAGTGGCAGCAGCAGCAGCAGGAGCAGAAGTACTAGTAGTAGTGGTAGCAGTAGTAGTAGTAGTAGTAGTAGTAGTAGTAGTAGTAGTAGTAGTAGTAGTAGTAGTAGTAGTAGTAGTAGTAGGAGTAGTAGTAGCAGTAGTAGTAGTAGTAGCAGTAGCAGTAGCAGTAGCAGTAGCAGTAGCAGTAGGAGTAGTAGTAGTAGTAGTAGTAGTAGTAGTAGTAGTAGTAGTAGCTGGAGCAGTAGCAGTACGTAGTAGACGAACAAGTAGTAGCGCTGCTGGAAGCAAACACAGCCAGGGCAGTGTTTTGAACAGATGTGGTTGGTGACATGCGGCTGCCTCATCCTTTCGCACAGCAAGGACCAAAAAGGGGGACACTGCTTTTTGCTTTGCAGCGTTGCCCTTTGTTTTCCTCCATCTTACCTTTGGTTAGTAAGGAATGGAGGAATGGGGTACCAGTATAACTACTATTAGTACCATTCCTCCATTCTCTACTAACCAAAGGTAAGCCATCTGAACTCAGAGGAACAGGTCGGGCAGTTTGCTCATCCGAGTTGAAGTAGGCTTGCACTTTGTCTCGCAGCGAGCTGAGAGGTCGTGTTCGCGCACTACCGCTGGCTGTGCTACTATACCGTCAGCCGGCGTGTGACGCGTGAGGCAGGTGAGATCTGTGAAGCTCACTGACAACGCAATCAGTGAATGGGGAGGTTTGTGTCAAGTTTCTGTTGTCTCGGTCAGGCGAACTTCCACGAAATCTACATCCAGTTCTTCAGCGAGTGTTCTCAGAAGAAGTACCTTTTCCATCAGGCGCCATCTTGAATTTCCAGTCCACAAGCCAAGACACAGCAGTGACAGAGATAAGGCATTCGAGGACTTTGGAACGCGCTTCGCTTGAGGAAGGTGCCATGCCGCTCCGCACGAAGGCAGCACTTGGCTCAACCAGCTTCACGCAGACCGCCCTTATACACAGCAAAACATGGCTCACACAAAGGAGGAGGATGTTCAGATGATGTTGGCCACCTGGCAGAAAGCGCTGGAAGCAGATTTTTGTGCAGACAGGCAGAGAGAGAGAGAGAGAGGCGGGCGGGCCCTAGTGCCCCGGGGGCTTAACTCGCCCCGTAAGCCTGGGAGGAGAGAGATGTAGATAGACATAGGTAGATAGATAAGTAGATAGGTGGATAATGGCCAGATAGTGTTGTGGCTCCGGCCGTTTGTGCTGGATCCATGTCGCTGTTATTGCATGCATGCCAGTGTTGCTGCTAGAGCATTGCTGTAGCGGTCTCCTTACCAGAGTTTCCGTTTGTCTATTGAACCACCACTAGTACCACGGCCACGCCGAAAACCACTACTGCTACTACTTGGGAACCGCCACAGGACCTTTACTAATTGCCGAGCAGCGCATCGCTCCCCCCAATGCAGCAACCCTCTAGACACCCGGAGACAAGGTGTGCAAGACGCACCTCGGCACCCGCAACGTGGACTTCCGCATGAAGCGCCCCTTGACATCCCTCTGACGGGCTTTGGCTTCTTCCCGTGTGAAGTATGGTTGTCCGTTTTCTTCCTAGGTCATGCTGTGCGTTCAGCTTATAAGTATACAGTTTGTTTATGCATGACTTGCACTCTTTAATAATTACCCATACTATTTTGGGGGCTCCTTTTACAATTTTAGTATGATATCCCCCAAAACCCTGTTCTAATGTTGCCATTCATTATCCCTTACCAGTGAGCAAAAGGTCTTGCGACTGGGATCAGAGGTTGCGGAGACATCCAAGGATACATCTTCCGCCGCACTGTCGAGGGCATCCACATCATCCACCTGGGAATCTCACCCGCATAATGTCCACATGCATGGTTGTCAAAGTTAGGGCCCCTTTCTGGGTACCCTAAATAATACGGCACCTAATATTCAAGGGACCTCAAAAGGGACCCTAATTTTGACAACCACCAACATAGCTGATTCAAGTTTCCTCAAGCACTGGCCGTAGCGATTGTCGAGTCGTCTTTGGCAGGCCTGGTCGCGAAGCATGATCGAGACACGAAGGGAGACGCAGGGAAACGTTTCGCTGTTAATGCCTGTGAATGGGTCAAGCAAGGAAAGACGTGGGAGAAGCTGATGGTGGCAGCACGCATGACCCCTGGGATGCAAGCTGCATTCTGTGTTGCAGCTGTTTTGAGCGGTTTGCGGTAAATGTAACTCATAGGTCCTTGATTCTTGATATTTACATCATATATATATACATATATATACATATACTCGATGCTCGACTCCATATAGGTCGTGGGTAGCACTAACTTCATAAGACTGCTTCGGGCTCTGGCAGAACTCTCCAAGCAATTCTGCAGGCCCTAAATCTGAAACCTAAACACCAAGTGTCGGGCTCCCACAGGTTACAGTCAGAGCTTGCAATTATCAAGAGACTTTAGGGTCTACTATAAGGGTTTCCACCAGGGTTGGTACAAGGGGTACTATAAGCCATCAGGGTCACAGGAAGGGTTACCATCAGGGTTACTATGAAAGTTTCTGTACCGGTGACTATGAGGTTTGCTCTAAGGGTTGCTACAAGTTTATGTTGAATGGGTTTTGGGTTTATACTAGTAGGGTTTGCAGGAGTGGCTGGTACACTAGTGTCGAGGCTGGCAAGGAGACCATTTGCAGCCACCAATTTGGCAGCGTTTAGGGTTTCTTTAAATGTTACCTGCCTTCATGGGTTACTACAAGCGAACTATAAAGATCCTACAACTTAGGGCTTTGGTGTTTTGATTGTTGTTTAGAGTCTTGGAATTGCAACGTTAAGAAGGTACTGTAATCCTTTGGCAACTGAGGATCGTGGCCATTGAGAACCCCCAGGACATCATCGTCGCTTCTCAGAGACTTTGCTGCACCAGGACTACTATTATCATTATTGTTATTATTATTATTATTGCTACTACGATTCTTCTGTTGTTATTCTTATTATTCTTCTTCTTATCAGTATCATGATTATTATCTTTATTCCTATCCTTATAAGGCATGTTCTGGACTCCTCGAGAATCTAGCCACCATGCCAAGGCTCCTTGTCGCTGATCCTAGCTGAGCACAAAACCCCAAACCCTATAAACCCCACTTCTTTGTCGCCGCACCCGGCGTTACATTTGGGAAGCAGCAGTTGTAAAAATGCTAAACCCCAAACCCTTAATCGTACTTCAAGCACGCTCAACCTTTTAGGCGTCCCTACGGCTCTCGCGCGGTGCTGAAGTTCTCCCAGTACACTGGCGCCGCCCTTCTGCAGCTCGTGAAGTCTCCAAACTTTCATACGACGTAGCATATAAGTTTGTATACTGCAATCCAACTTTATAGTAAGCATAATACTAGCACGAGTACTAAGCATGGCACCAGCATTTTCATAATTCGTATTTTCTTATTGTTATTGCTACGATGATTACTATCATTGCTGTTTTTGTTAAGAAGACTACTATTTTCATTATTGTTGTTATAGTCAGCATTTGGATGATTTCTTTCATTATTCTTATGTTTATTATTTTTTAAAGGTTTATGATTGTGATTAAAAGTATTAGTATCTTTACTGTGTTTAGTGTTGGACTTATTTTCACTATTATTACTATTATTTATTGTTATTCTTGTTTAAATACTACCTTCATGATTTAATTATATGCACATATATACACAATATATATTTATATATTTATATAAACAAAGGTATAACCTATATGTCTATACATAATGCAAAGATATAGAAATACATTTAGATATGGGTCTGGATATAGATATGGATCTGGATAAAGATCTACATAATCTACATAGGCAGACATAGCGTGTCGAAATAGGTATGTATCGCAAACATAGACAGATACACAAGGTCAATCAATACATAAATAAGTCCTAAATGCAAAGAGAAACATAAATTCGTACATATGTAGCAAATTAAACACATACGTATGCATATATGTGCGTATCTGTATATGAAAATGCATGAACACCAAGATATGATATGGTAGGATACTGATTGCCCCAAGGCATTCTAAGGCAAGGTATCCTTCCGGCTGCGGGTTTCAGGTGGGGACCCTGACAAACAACCGTTTTAGGGGGAGGAAGTACCTATAGGCATTTACAGCGCTTCAAGCATGTACCCCACCCCCCGCCCCAAAAACCCTACGCTAAATTCTGGCCCCTATCTGAACCATATTGCATTGACCGACATTAGTTGCTTCGTCAAGTTGAAGATGAGGTTGCCAAAAGCATCCGGGCCATTTAAATTTGTCGGGGATTGTTGGAATCTTTGCCCTCGACAGGATCTCCACATGCTGCATCATTGAACAGCCTGGGCGTAGGATGTAGGGTTCCCTAAAACCCTGAAGCCTAAACCCCCAAACCTTAAGCCCTAAACCTTAAATCCTAAGCCTTAGACCCTAAACCTTAAACCGTAAATCCCTAAACCCTAAGCCTTAAATCCTAAACCCTAAACCTTAGACCCGTTTGCAGCAGGTCCTGGTTTGGGATCTTAGGAGCAAGGGCTTGGGGGGTTGCCAAAATCCCAGAGTCCATTCTTATTCTCGTTGTCATTAGCAATATTATTCTTATTAGTATTCTGCTTCTCATTATCATTATAAGTATCATGATTATTCTCATTATTTTTATTATTCTTAGTATTATTCTGATTCTCATTATCATTGTAATTTTCATTATTACTATTATTAATATTATCATTATTATGATGATCATTCTGATTATCAGTATTATTACCATTATTACCATTATTACCATTATTACCATTACTTTTATCATTATTATTAAACCAGCACTATTGTCATTATTATTGTCATTACTATTGTTAGTATTGCTATGACTATCACTATTCAAGCACATTACTGTCCCAGCTCGTTGAGCTCCAAGCCTAGAGGACCCGACGTCTGAGAGTGGCAAAATACAAAGCACCCAAGTATAGTTTAGAAGGGCCCCCACCCTAGGGTTTAGGGTTTTGGGTTAAGGTTTTGCTTTGGAGTTCGGGGTATAGTTTAGAAGGGGCCCCAAAACCCTGTAGTAGTGACTATAAGGATTGTATTAGGGCCCTGTTATATTCCTATACCACTATTACAATCTATTACAGGGTGGGGGTCCCTTCTAAAGTATAGGACGATGGGCCCCAAACCCCTGTTCCAATTACTAAGGCCCCTATATCATATGCCTCGGTTATAGATCCCTTACAGAACCCTTTAAGGATCCCGTTCACGGAACAATTTGCCCGAAACCAACAACAGTCAAGGCTAACCCTCTGGCCGGACGTTGGACACCGGGCACTTTGACCAATCAGATCACGTGCTTCGGGCTGCACAGCAGTACCAGCCACCCAGAAGTTCAACACGAAATTCCACCATCATGATTGCCATCGGATTGCTTGTTATAGTGGTTGTGGTTGCGGTTTTGTTGGTGTTTGTAGCGGCCGTCGGCGTTGTAGTGGCTGCGGCTGCGGCTCCACTACTGAAACTACTGCTGCTGCTTACCTGTTGCTGTTGCTGTGGCTGTGCTTGTGCCTGTTCCTGTGGCTGTTGCTGTTGCTGCTGTTGTTGTTGCTGCTGTTGCTGCCGTTGCTGTTTCTCTGGTCAGTAGCGGCGGAGGCATACTTAGCATATATATTTGCAACGTTGCAAAATACCCCTTGATTTCGTTGCGAATCTTGCAGAAGCGCAAGGGGCTTCATAGCTCATTGTGAATCGCTGGCCATCTTTTCACTTTGTTCTCAGCTCTTGTTATCCAGCCACCCTGAAAGCCTCATGGAAACACAGCATCCTCGGTTGCACTTTTAGCACGTGCCTGGTTTGCGTCTACTCCTGGGAAGATCATGGATTTGGACGAGCCGTTGCGATGAAGATGCCCAGGCAGAAGTACCTGGAGCCTCGCCTGCTCATCGTGACCGACCCTCGCACGGACAACCAGGCCATCAAGGAGGCAGGGTGGGCTTGCCGAGGTTTTGGTCGTTCCACAGCTTTGGCAGCAGGATGCCCGCCGTCAGTGCCTCACCATGTGTTCAGGTGTGCTTTCGAAGTACCGAGTGTAACCCTTACTTCTGCCTAGCTCGGTTGTGTTGCGAGTGTACCTTCAGACTTCTGGCTCAGTGCAGTGGAAGAAGTAAGTGCACTGCCCAGCCCAAATCCATTGGAAGACGAGAAACTTCACCGTGGGACCTTGGGGCTTATCCAAAGCTTCACACAGAGGAGGGGGGGGGGGGGTGGCAGGTGGCAGGTTTGGAGGGGCTGGGTCACTGGATCCGTATCGGAACCTCTGACCGCTTCGGACGGGGACGAGGCGAATTTACTTTACTAATGATAGGCATAGTAATACTAACAATAATGGTAATGATAATCATCATCATATTAACAGTGAGAATAATATTTAATAAAGCTTATGGCTTATGGTTATAAATTGCAATTGTAGGAATACTGGGCGACTCCTTAGCCGATGTCCGAAGGCCGCCTACGCCAGCATCCCGGTCATCGCCCTCTGTGACACGGACTCTCCCCTGGCCTCCAGGATGCAAGATAGACCCAGGGAGCTCAAGACCCAAGGTACTTGGAGGATCATGGGACTTAGTAAGTAAGGTTATACGTACCCTAATTGGGGGTATAAGTATAGTTACCCTAATTATAACCCTAGTTACTAAGTCCCATGATCCTTTAAGTAATACTTCTCAACTAAGGGGAAACCCTAAACCCTAACCCTCAATTACGGAATGCACCTTGAAGGATAAAGAGTTAGGGCTAAGGTGCATTTCTCACTAAGAGGTACTGGGCTCCCAGGGGAGGCGGCTTCGATTCGCCAGGGTACTTCATTGCGGAGTAGAGGGGGATCTTCCCGGCCATGAAACTCAATAGAAAACTTAAACCCTAAAGCCTAAACCCTCATTCCATGGCCATCCCGGCCATGAAATTCAATAGACGCCAAGGAGAACGTGGATGTGGCCATCCCTGCCAACAACAAGGGTGCCGGGCCTACAGTGCAGTGCTTGTTGAAAGCCTAAACCCTACAAGCCCTACAAACCCTAAATTCAACAAGCCCTAAACCCCTAACCCCTAAATCCCTAAACCCTAAGCCCGGAGCCTTCCCCCGGATTCTTTTCTGGCAGATTCAAGGCTTTAAGGCCGCCCTCCGTCTCGCTCTTGTCGCTGTCGCTCCTACGCTGAGGAAAGGAGTCCATCGCGCTCCTCTACTGGATGCTTGCCCGAGAGGCCAGGCAAGTTGTCAGAAGATTCGCCTAAGAGCATGCCGTTTGCGGCTTTTTTGGTGGACTTGAGCGCTTGAGTCCCGAAGCGGTTTTGAGTCCTGAAGGCATTGAATGTATAGAAGTCTACGGCCTTGAAGTTAAGAGGGTTGAGAATGTAGGGTGAGGGTTTGGAGCATGCTTACATGACCAGCACTACCAAGAGGACCGCCGTTGTTCTTGTCAACCAGTCAACCTTACCGCCATCATCAGCCTCCTCCTCCTCGTCCTCGTCGTCGTCGTTGGTTGTACGTGGAGTAGATAAAGTCCATGTCATGGTAATGTTGTCTTTGTTCCTATTTCTTGTCATTGCAGCCGTCGTTGTTGCCTTCAGGGAGATGATAGAATGTACCGACAAGCGTGGGGAATTAGCAGCAAAGCTTTCCCCCATAGATGTCTTGCAGCAAGCGGTGTGGAGCCTCATTGATATCAAAAGGGTGGCCAGGGAGTCAGATGCTTGGGGTTCAATTCGAGATGGTCTAAACGCCTCCACCCTGAACCCCGAAACCTTAATCCTTAGCCCCAGAACGCCCTAAATCCTGAACCCTGCCCGCCTGAAACCCCAAAACCATATTCGAATCGTTAAGGCTGCCATTACGGCTCCTATGTTGATTAGCGCTTGCACGGTTCAGTTGGCCAGGTGCTGTACCTGCGTGGCAGCGTCGCCCGCACGCAGCCCTGGGCCTTTTGGCGGCACTTCCAGAAAAGGGGAGGCAGAACCACGATCATAATTCGTGATTATGGTTATGATTGTGCTTGTGACTATTTTTACATATTTTATGTGCTTATGACTATTACTACTACTACTACTACTACTACTACTACTACTACTACTACTACTGCTGCTGCTACTACTACTACTATTACTACTACTACTACTACTACTACTACTACTACTACTACTACTACTACTACTACTACTACTACTACTACTACTACTACTACTACTACTACTACTACTACTATTCTGATCAGTCTTATTATGATTAGTGATCTCGGAACCCGAGGCCGCAAGCCCTAACCCTAACCCTGAGCTTAATCCGCACTCCCTGAACCTCGAACCTGAGGATGTCATGGTGGATTCCTTCTTCTGGCGGGACCCAGAGGAGATCATGCAGCAGGACGGGCAAGACCTCAAAAGTAGCCTTTAGGGTATTTAGTTTATGGTTTGCATTTTGGACCTCAAAAGTAGCCTTTGGGTATTTAACTTATGGTTTAGGTTTTCGTTACAAAGCTCCCCCATCCTATCTCCTTGCTGTCGAAGGCGTAGTTTCCTTTTTCGGAGCTGCTTCCCAGGCCTTTCGAGGCCCTAAGAGCCCCGAAAACTCGAAGACCTACGGCTGATGATATACATCCGGCATGTCCCATAAAGAAGAACATATACCATAATTCCCATCGTTGAGGCTCCCTAAGGTAATGCGGGATTTATATCATCATCCGTAGGGCCAAAAAAGATCGAAGCCCTGGAGCCAAAATCGAAACAAAAGACTTCGGGAGCCGTACCGAAAGCCGCTGATCCGAGCAAAGTCAAAGTTGAACGATCCTACGGAAACTTGAAGCGGAAATTCTAGCAAACCCTCAGCAGCCCTATTTAGCCCCTCCAAAAAGGCCTTCAAGACCTTAAACCCCAAACCGCAAACCCTCAAACCCCTGATCCGAGGAAGAAACCCTCCAAAACCCCATATACCCTAAACCCCATATACCGTAAAACCCTATATCCCCTAAATCCGAAACTCCTAAACCCTGGACCCTAGACCCTAAACCATACCCCCCCCCCCCCCCTCCTAAATCCTAAACTCCTAAACTCTGAACCCTAGACCCTAAACCATAACGCTTTTTTCCCCCCTAAAACGAGCCTCGAATCCCCCGCCTTCTT